>KQ988426.1:180400-220313 GCA_001598015.1 Dorcoceras hygrometricum | reverse complement strand
CTAATCTAAACGCAGTCGTTTTAACCCTCAACGCAACTACGCTAAAGCATCTGCTGATCACAACAAACGCAACCAGACTTCACGCAAACGACGGCGTTTCAAGAATCTCGAGCTAAAACACGCTTCGACTGGTTTTGCCACCGACCAGTCGCTAGCTCTCCAAACCAGCTGACACGTCATCCAGCAGGTACCTCAAATATGCGAAAATACGAAATCTCCAGAATTGTTCAACACACGAAATGGAACCCGAAAATGCAAATCAAACACTCAAATAGAGATCTTAAACCAGCAGAACCTCTATTTATCGATTCATTCCAACGATAATTCTCAATTACAAATCCAGGTCTCACAATTCGTGTGTCTTTCCTGCTTCGGTTGTTGTGTATTTATAGGAAAACCTTGTAACGGTTGCCATGATGGGGAGTTAAATTCATCGGTTACGCCTTGTAACGGCTGTCATGATTGCGAGTTAAATTCTTCGGTTACACTTGTAACGGCTGCCATGATTGCGAGTTAAATTCGTCGGTTACACCTTGTAACGGTTGAGTTGCCCATTTACTGATACATTGTACCATTGTATAAAAAAATAGAATCCGGTCATTAAGCCTGCCGGTCATTTCTGAACTTCTCGGGTATTACTACTCAGCTTGGAGGACTTAGGTTAGTTCGAACCCTAACTATCAGCATTGGATGCTCTATTCAGCTTACGATATCCAAAACCGTTCGCTAAACTCTCAGATTACCTATGTACGTAAAACAGCTCTCGACCTCAGATCAACTCACGCCTGCTGCGCCCTGCTAAATGACACTCCTAACCTGCTATCATCTCACGAAATCAGTACCAAACACAACACAATACATACCTGACAGCTTGCACCTAATCTGATCCAAATCAAACAGCTCGTGCTACAATACGTCGAACCAGCTCGCATAACCACACCTAACCTCTAAGCTGAACCTCCCATCCAATACGTCCAGTGCATTGTGAATTGAAACAAATCTCCATCAAATCCAATCTTCTTACACACCTAATATTAGCACAGGCCATTCGAAAAGCTCATACAAGTACTGACCTAAAATGAAACCCGAAACAACTTACACCATCAGCTTAGCACGAAACATAAGATCAGCTTGCATCTGAGCTGATCCATCTCTACAGATAGTTCTCTAAGCTGAATAATCTCGACTGATTAACCATTAATCTAAACTAATTAAGTCACTAATCACATCGGTTAATCACAGTCCTCACATCATAATTTCCAAGGCATGATAATACCCTCCTGAGACTGGTTCATACTGTCGGCGCAGCAACGGATCCGGATCACGCTCCTGGGGCGCATCAAAAGTTTTCAAAATTTTTTTCCCTGGAATGCTCGTACGTGAATAAATATATACCAAACATTCATATTATGTTTAGAAAGATTTACCTTTGACGACTTCACGCCCGGCTCCGACTATTCTGGTTTTACGTGGCAATAGCACTTCAACAATTGAATATCTAATTGTTCGCCTAATCTGGTCCACGACCAGTTTCCAAATTCCTTCGCTGTCTTGCATTAGAAAGCAAAGAAAATTGTCACGAACGTAATCTCCTCGCCAATATGGACTGAACAAGGTCCGACGACAGCGACAACGACGTGCGAAGGCGGCGAAGACGGTGGGGGGAGGCCGCGATGAAGGGGGGAAAGGATTGTTGTATCGGCCCGAAATCCAGAGTACGTGAGAATAAATTTATTATTTTTAAGCAGCAATTTCTGGAAATTGAGTTTTTTATTACTATTTTTGAGGGGAACCCGTTTTTCACCTATACGGGCTGTTTTATTGGATTTTAAATTGTTTTAAAAAATTGAGGGTACTTATATTTCGAAAATTTGACACGTCTAAACATTTTGATTAGCTTTTCAATTAAATGGTGGGGCAAGCATGTCATTTTTCCTTCCCTTTTATTAATTAAATCATTAGGGGTCAAAATATCACCTTCATTTTTCATAACACCAAAACTTAATCAAAACCTAACCTCCACATATCAAACCAGACGTCCCACTCCTCTCCTACCCTCTCAAGTTTCGAAAATTTCTAGACCTTGGTGAATTTTGGTGATCCAAAGGCGGTTGTGCCCCGATCTCGTGTCTACAACGTCGATAACTCGCAGATCTACCTTTCCAACGAACCACATGTAATATCGATTATTTTTTTCACCATTTAAGCCATAGTAAACTGTTTTTAATGTTCAATGCATGAATTGTGTATGATTTATTTAGATCTATGCATAACGTTTGAGATCCATGCATGTTTCATAGTTTTCAAAACGTATTTGATTCTTTTCTTGTAAAGCTTTGGTAATGGATGGTTCATGGTGCTAGGGTTAGATCCAAGGGTGATCTAAGTTAGTCCATCGAGTTAGGATCATGTAGGTCCAAAAGGGAAGCGATTTGGCCAAGGAATGAATTAGTTACGAATTTTATGATCAGCACGTGTCCTGGCTTGTCGTCTGTGCACGATAGTAGAGTTGTTGGGGTCGGGTATGTCGCTACATGAGATCTGTGTGGTCGAGGTTGATTCCAAGGGATAACATATTGAGTTAGGGTCATGTAGGTCCAAACAGGAAGCAATTTCGTCAAGGACTGAATTAGTTATGAATTTTATGGCTAGCACGTGTCCTGGTTGCGCACGGGCAGTAGGTTTGCGGGCATCTTCTTGGTCATGTACTGAATCAGTTTTGAGTTTTATTTGTTCCATTGTCTATAATATTGAGTTCGGGTGATATGGGTTGAAACAAGGAGTGATTCTGTTAATAAATGGATTTTTAATGATTTTTACCGTTTTGTCGCTCCAAACGAGCCTCGTCGGGTCATTTTTTTTTGTGAAAATTAAGATTTCGAGTCTTGGAGTTTGGTAAAGTTCGTGGATGGTTTGATTTGATGTTTTAAGCATATATAAGATATTTTCCAGAATTTTTTATAATTTATTTGATTTATGAGATTTTTGACAATTTTAGCGTATTGGGCCGAATATTTTAAAGTCAAAATTTTAATCAAAATCCTTTTATTTATGGGCCTAATACTTTTATCAAATTTTAAAGTAAAATTTGGTCATTGGGATTTTAATTGGTCTTTATTTTGTGAAATTTCTAAATGTTTGAATTTTTAGCAAAGGATGAAGTAACTTAGAAATTTTAAAGGTTTAATTTTATGTCTTGGATCGGTTGGTTCAATTGGACCGATTTGGCTGGTTCGGTTGGACCGGGTCGGAATCTTCATGTGCCGAGTCAAAATATTTTAAAGTTGGTCGGAGTTATTTTAGTTATGTACCGGTTATTTTAATTTTAAGTCAAATGTCCAAATTTAAAGGAAATGATCAAATATTTTAAATTGAGTCAAAATTTTAATTTAATTGAGATTGATGTTTATTTTAAGTTTTTAGAAAAATTAGAGTCTTTTATTTTAATTAAGTCAAAATTGATTTTTGGATTTTAATTTGGTCAAAATCGGTCTTTTGGTCAAAATTGGTCATTTGAGTTAAAATTGATTAAGTTGTCATTTTAAAGTCAAATTTGATTAAATTGGTTTTAAAGTCAAAATTGATTTTAAAAGTAGTCAAAATTGATTTTGAATTAGTCAACATTAGCCTTTGATTTCTAAAGTGAAAATTGAATTAAAAGTAGTCAAAATTAGAAGGTTAGGAAATTTTAATGGTGAACATTTAATTCATGGGCTAAGTTGTGGTTAATGTTAAGTCTAGAAGTACTGAGCCAGGCTCCTGAACCAGTCCTTCACAGAGTAGAAAATGTAGAAGCCCGTAAATATATATTTAATTATATATGTAGTAGTCTATGTAGTCTATGTACGCAAATATTTTAAAGGAAATGATTAAATATACATTGACGGGCTAAACCTTTTAAATTGCATGATTTTAAGAAATGCACGCATCATGAGAGGCTAAGTTGTGGTTAATGTTAAGTCTAGAAGTACTGAGCCAGGCTCCTGAACCAGTCCTTCACAGAGTAGAAAATGTAGAAGCCCGTAAATGTATATTTAATTATATATGTAGTAGTCTATGTAGTCTATGTACGCAAATATTTTAAAGGAAATGATTAAATATACATTGACGGGCTAAACCTTTTAAATTGCATGATTTTAAGAAATGCACGCATCATGAGATTTTATGAAACGATCAGGCATGTCTCTTTTAAGATAAAACCCAAGGGATTGAAGTGATGTGACAAAGTTTAATGATGGGAGATAGTCGGGTAGCCAGGCCCGGGGATCCCCTGTTTTAATGTATGATTATGAGCCTATGGATCCATGTGTTGACATCATGGTGAAGTGGCAATCATAGAGGTGCTTGGGATCCCGAGGTAAGGTCGGGTGAACCGCATCGCCACGTACGTTGGTTTTTCGACAGATCAGTCACACGCCCGCTCGCATTCACTAATACGACTCATACGTTTTTCATGTAATGTTATGTCATGCCTTATGTATGTATGTGTTATGTATGATATTAAATGTATGAAGCAATGTTTAAGATCATGAACGCGTTCATGTTTTAATGTTATTTTATTAAAATATGTGTTTGCATGCGATTTTATTAGTATGTACTTTGTTATGACACAAGATAGAACATGCTGAGCCTCTAGGGTCACTAGGTTTAAATGGTGCAGGTGATGACCCTGTTGAGTTTATCCTGACTGACGGTGAGGACATCTCAGCGCCTGCTGCAGCAGTACCGTGCGACCGCAGTGATGTTATTCTTTGTGATGATATATTTTTAGTATGATTGGTTTTAACCATATTTATTTTCAGTACTGTTACTCAGTTGGTTTTGAACCGTATGGATGTTTTAACGTTTTAAATTTTCCTTTATTTATGATTAAAGTATTGTTGAGAAAATAGTTTAGAAATGTTTTGAAAAGGAAACGAGCCACAATTTCAGTTTATGTTTTCCGCACATGTTTTAAAAAAAAATTCTAGAGTCTGGTTCGTTTCAGTTGTCATCACAACTTGGTACACTAATCAAGGGGTTAATGAATGTATCTCCTCATTTCCATATTTATAGGTAGAGGGATAGAGTTTGAGTTGAACAAAACCGTGAACATTCGGTTTGACTCAAATAGTGAACAATCGATTCGACTCAAACAGTGAACATTCGATACAAGTCAACCAGGGAACATTCGTTTTGACTCCCTCGATTGTGGTCTCACCATAATCCCGATCGATGAGAGATATTACCGTTGTGCTCAGTCTACAAAACTGATCATTATGATGCAAAATCAAATTTTCGGACCACGAATCCAAAAATAGCAGTTCCACTCCTATTAGCTAAATATGGAAGTCCTACTCCCTTAGCTAATTTTGGAAGTCATACTCCCAACGTTCCTCCTACAATACTCAACACTTTTAGTATCATTTCCATACAGGTATTGAGAAACCAGTACTTGTGTGATTCTCAATGGTTCAGGGATACAGCTAGCCGTGAGCTCACAACTCCTTGTGACTCTGAAAACAAATTTTTGGACTTACCTATCAGGCCATGGTAAAGCGTCTAACAACATCGCCCCATGATCCCCTAGGTATCACTGATAGTTTCTGGAAGAACTAGTTGATCATGGTTAGCATACAGTATGCTCCTTTCATCTCAAATATCCATACTGAATCAACGACCATTGATAAATTGAGATTCGCTAGAGATTCGATAGCCATGCATACATATTGGAGATCAAATAGTGACATCGCATGCGCTACTAGGTAAACCCATTTACCTAAAGTACATCTAGTACTCAGGCCAGAGATTTGTCACAGTATTATCTCCTCAGATAGCATAAGATATCCACACACAATGGCGAGAGGTGAATCCTTGACAACAAAGCATAGACTCCTACATGCGTCGTGAGCTCACCCAACCTCGCCACTTGATGACCCTCATGGGGTCGGTAAACGAGTCAAAGTGAGGCGACTAGCATGTAGAGTCTCAATGATTTCGAGTAATGAGGACTAATCTATATAACCAAGACCTCAAACTTAATCCACTCGACAAGTTCGATAGATCACCAGGTCACTATCCATCATGCATGCTCAGAACATCACTATGTTTCCTACCAATGCAACGTGGTACTTTGCAACAGATGCTAGTCTCAAGCCCGGGCGGCCCTTATCCTCTTTTGGACGACCCAATCGACTTGGAACTCATTTAGAACACAAACTGATTATTAGATGTGTTTCATAATAGCCTCAAATCCACTATCACATCTAACATACACTATAGTGCATTCAAGGTATTTATACAACAATTTTATGCAATAAAAGCAAAGGTAAAGAGTGCCATGTAAATGTAAATTATATGAACAAAGATCGTTTTTACAGTAGAGTCAACAAAAGCCCACTACCAACAGTTGGCTAGCTGGGCACATATACCAAGATATAGAACTTGGCTTTGAGATCATGGTCCCACCATATCTCAAGCTTTTTCAGCTTCTCAGGGCTGATGTCAACATGTGATTCTTTTGGAGAAGATTTATCTAGTGCATATACTAGCTTCTCCGAGGGCAGAACAATCCTGAGCTTCCGTAACCAATCAAGGTAGTTCTATCCGTTAAGTTTGTTATTATCGAGAATCAATGATAGTGGATTACACGTAGTCATGGTAAATATACTGAATTGACAACAGACATGCATTAATGAATATTCATATGAATTTACTAAGATATCAAACAAGATCATTTAGTTTTATGAATTACCCTTCCACAATCTGAAGCATATCATCGGAAGAAGGGATCTCAGGAAGATCATCAGCAGTGAAAAACTATTCGAGAATCACTGGAGGAACTAGATCTTGAATAATTCAGATTCTTAGAACGTGAAGAGCTAGAACTAGAACTGGAAAAATTCGTAATCGCATCTGGAGATGTCACTCTGATAGATTCTATACTCTCAGAACTAGAATCGGAAGAAATACTATGATCTGCTTGTCGTACAAAGAAATCACAAAAACCTTCTACTTCTATACGGTGATGAACATTATTAAGAATTATATTCGGAACTGCACTTCTATCCACAACGGGTCCTACTGCAAATATGTCTGTACAAATATTGTAAGAACCAAATGGCAAAAGATGACCGAAAAGATTGAACTGTACAATGTCAACACAAACTCTAGCCCAGCCCCATGTCCTAATGAAAGGCGGTTGAGAGCCCAGATCTTGTACTGGCTCAACAAAAATGCAAATGGGGGTGAATGCGTCCACAAACGGCCTCTGAGATAGCTGCTGATGCTCGCAAGAAGTAGTTGTCTTGCACTCACGTACCCACTTATCTGAGCCCTATAAAACTGTCCAAGCCCCATTGAGTATAATTAGTTGCCTAATCCAGCAGTTAGACTTGATGGTAGGATGAGATCTGGAAATGACTGCACCACGCTGTACATTAGCTCCTTCAAACAGTTTGGAGCTACACGGCCTCGTCCACTCCTGTCTATGCTCTCCCATCTGCTTCAGCAATTGTGTGAATGAAAGGCGATGAGCTGATGCTCGCAAGAAGTAGTTGTCTTGCACTCACGTACCCACTTATCTGAGCCCTATAAAACTGTCCAAGCCCCATTGAGTATAATTAGTTGCCTAATCCAGCAGGTAGACTTGATGGTAGGATGAGATCTGGAAATGACTGCACCACGCTGTACATTAGCTCCTTCAAACAGTTTGGAGCTACACGGCCTCGTCCACTCCTGTCTATGCTCTCCCATCTGCTTCAGCAATTGTGTGAATGAAAGGCGATGAGCGTCCGAGAGCATATAAAAATTTGAAGATCTATTGTGGTAGTGGGCGTGCCGGACTCAAAATTTTGTGCCTCGCTTCCAAAAATTTCCTCAACAACATTTCCATGTACCTTGCTATTATTTACAAACGCCTACTCACAGAAGTTTGCAAAGAATGTTTCCGCCCATCCAAATATCTGCTCTTCTTTAGCGGCAATATCCGAAACCGACTCCAAAATTGCCAAGCGGCATAGACTGAACAAAGAAAAGAATGAACTAATATCCTCTATAACTTTCTCCCGTATCTGTACAAGAAACTCAATGTCTGTGCAAATCAAAGAAACCATTTCTCTGGCCGGATGCCCTCTTATTTCATCTTTCTCTACAAGGGGCGCCTTCCCCTTGTCTGCAATAGGAAGCTAAGGAAGACTTTCCTTGTACCAGTCCCTTTCCCTGATCTCAATACCGCTGGTAACTGATGGCAACATCATATCTTTTGGAATCTGCACCAGAAGATCATCGATGAACATGGACTATTCATCAGACGTAGATTTTTCAGTCAGCTCCAGAACCTTGCTCAAGGGCTCTGTGTCTGTAGAGTCAATCATCTTCTCCTTCTCCTTCTCTTTCTCCTTTTCCTTATCCGTCTCAACCAGAGGTCCTTCTTCATTGGATAACACCTTGAGACTGATGTCTTCATCATAATTAGTGATAGATGAAACATCTATCCTGCTCTCCGTCTCAACAGGATCTGTCCAACAGTCCTCATTACCACTGGTTCCTCGAAATCTGTTTCCACATCTTCTACCTCAGCTGTCTTCGAAAGCACCTGTTTAATAATATTTTCAATAGTTTCGTCATCAGACTCATCTCGCAACACCAATTTCCTCTTTGGTGTGCATTGTCATTGAGCGCGAGGAGTCACAGCTGGTACAACAGATATGGGTTCCGGATTTTGTACCATGGGGACCATTGCCAAGTCAATTTCTGCGGGAGAAGCTCTCCCCACAGTAGTTCTCTTATTCTTAGCGGTAGGCACAAAAACAGCAGAAGCTGGTATCCTCTTTGTCGCGGCCTTCTTAACCACTTTCTCCACTGGCTCATCCTCGTCAGTAGTGATATTTTTGTTCTTGGCAACGTATGTACCAACAGTCTTCATTGTAAGAATATTCAGTGGTGGGAAGGTCTTCGCCTCTCCCAAAGTCAGATTTGGGGAAATGTCAGGCCTCGTGCTCAATCAGAGTAAAACCACATAAAACACGATAGCAGAAGCAATAAAATTAGTGGCTAAAATTTTTCGCTTTGACCTGACTTAGAAAACATAATTTAAAATACACTGATATTCAAAATACTGGTTTTACAACGCTGAAAACCCCAATACGACATCAAAGAACGATACAACATAGAGTGTCTCTCAATCAACAAATAGATGAGTCTCTCACTCAACATAGATACAATACAATATAACGAAAATATCATACGTATCTACTACATATAACTTGGACACTCTATCCACCTCCCGATGCATTACCAGCTGGATCAACTCCACGACCAGCGACCATGGTAACCTGAAAACACACACAGGCAAACAAGACAACCAGCCCCAGAGGGACAAGGGGTCAAACCCCAGTACGGAGAGCAACCGACAAACAGCAGTTAAATAGGAATAGATAAAATGCGAATGCTATGCAAGAAACCAAGACTACAACCGAAGGCAGGGAGCCAAAGGATCTCAAGAAATGCTCAACAATAGGTATCCAATCAACTGGAAGATAGTGGCCACGGGGTGTGTGAGCATATGAGAGCTACCCACTCGTCTCAACACACGGTACCAGATGTAGAACACATTGCTCAACCTGATGTTGCCCAACACATGAGATGTGGGAGCTACCCACTCCGCTCATAGTGGCTAACATATCCCAGCAGGGAGATAAGGGTGACAGGAGTTACCCGCTCGGCCTCCAAAACAAGCATCCTGGTATGCACAGATCAAGACAACAAAGCACGGCTAAACAAGATCTGAGCTCAACATGAATAATGCGTGTATGCAATGAAACAGCTTGCAGTAAACAACACAACAGAGCAAGCAATGACAGCACAAAAGCATACACAATAGCAAACATAATATCCATGCCAAACTCAACGCTGTAAAACAAGCTCAATCTGTACCTTAGTTCTGAGCTATAATTACAACAAAAGAAGTCCCGAGCAACCAGATCTGAAGCCTGCTAAGTCAAACAACAATGCTAACTCAGGGACACAAAGCTCAGAGCTACAAACTGGGAGCTACAAACTCAACAGCTCTGTCCTACCCTTCTAGCTCCACAAACAGCTCGAAACAAAGCGCAAGGGAGGAACTAACACTTACCCAACAAGCTACCTGAACGGCAGAAGCAAATCTGCTCAAATGCTAACAGACTATACAAGGAAGCTTCCAACGCGATCTTATTCCAGCTTAACCCAAGTCTGCGAAAGAGGTATAGAACGAAGCGCCTTCACAAGAGTAGTCCAGCGCTACCACACTTGTGTCCGTCGGAGCTGTCTACCGCCGACAATCGAAGGAAATAAGCTTCGATGAACAGTAGCTAGGGTATCGCGACAGTGTAAGGTTACGAGAATATTTCTTAAGTGTCGAGAAGCAGTAGCAAAACTACGTTCAAAGTCTTTTATTTATACCACTTAAGTTCTCCAAATCTGGTGAACATTAACCACCGACATCTTTGGCTCAAAGCTGATCCCAACTCAGATCTGAGTAACACTCCAGATCTGGATCTCACGCTAATACAGAGCGCTATTACCAAACGACGTCGCAACATAATTCAATTAACTAATACACGCGTCTCTCCAAACGGCATCGTACTGAAGTCCACTGTTCCTACTGGACACTTCATCCCGCTAACACCCAATATGTTATCACTAAACGGTGTCACATCGCCACTCAGATCTGAACGACCAGATCTCACACAAGCTTTGACATGTCAAAGCTAATATACCTGGACCGCTCCGGTCTACCCCAAACCACGAATCGGGACTACGAATTGGACCTGTCCAGGTAACACTACAACTCTCTAATCCACATCTGGTTTCTTCCAAAACGATGTCGCATCGCTACCCGCTAACAAAATCCACTAGCGTGCCCAGAATAACGCACCACTACCAGATTTCACCACTGAATCTGAAAATGATCACCCAACGCTGACCAGCACTTAAATCTGATCATTTTTCCGCAGAAGTTCTCTAACAATCTAGAGCTGTTCGAAGGCTTACACTGACCCGATTACTTCACCAAGCATACCAGCTCAAAGCTGGCTCATCCCAAATCTGTTCACGCCAAATCTGGTCTTTTCTAAACCCGATTAATTAACTCAATTAATCCAATAGCATTTCGTGTCTCACATCTCTCCCCCACTGAAAATAAGATTTCGTCATCGAAATCAAAAAACAACTGCCAACTGAGCAAACTCAACAGAACATCCAAAACTGGATAACCACGCTAGGCACAAAACAACCAGTAACCTCTAACACACAACAAGAGGCTACTAACCAAGAGTTCAAGTTAACTGGAACAAACAACAACAAACAACTACTAGATACTGGAACAATACAACATCTACTCAAACAGATGAGGCCACTCACGTTGCATTTTCTCTTCCAACTCCCACGTAGCTTCTTCTCTACCATGTTTGCTCCACTGGACCATCACCAAGGGAATGGTCTTGTTCCTCGGCTGTTTCTCTTTTCTGTCTAAGATCTACAAGGGATATTCAACATATCTCAATGTCCGATCTAGCTCCACCACGTCAGTTCGCAGGATCTGGCTCATACTTCCTCAACATAGACACATGAAACACATCATGCAATGAGGACAGATCTGGCGGCAACAAAAAGCGATAAGTCAAAGGGCCAATCCTCTCAACAATCTCATAAGGTCCAACATAACGAGGAGCTAACTTTCCCTTGAGACCAAATCTCATAAAACTTCGAAAAGGATACACTTTCAGAAAAACCAGATATTCAACCAGAAATTCTTGAGGCCTACGCCTTGTTCGCATAGCTCGCTTGGAGATCTTGTGCAGCTTTCATACGCTGTCGAATCAGATCTACTTGACCTCTCATCTGCTGCACAAATTCTGGAGAAGATAGCTTCTTCTCCCCCACTTCTTCTCAACAAATAGGTGATCTGCATTTCCTGCCATACAAAGCTTCTAATGGTGCCATACCAATCGTGACCTGGTAGCTGTTATTAAAAGAAAACTCAACCAAAGACAACGAATCTTTCCAGCTACCACTGAAATCAATCACAACAGCTCTCAACATATCCTCTAAAATCTGGATAGTCCTCTCAGATTGGCTATCGGTTTGGGGATGATACGCTGTACTCATTGCAAATCTGGTACCCAAAGCTGTCTGCAAACTCTTCCAAAACCTTGAAGTAAATCTTGGATCACGATCTGAAACAATAGTCACAGGCACACTATGCTAACGCACCACGAAATATATATACAACTTCTCCATTTTCTTCAAAGAATACATCATATTGTAGGGAATGAAGTGAGCAGACTTCTATCAATAACAACCCACACAGCATCACAACCTCTGCTGGAATGAGGAAAATGCTTACAAAATCCATAGCTATGTGCTCCAAATTACATTGGGGCACCTCTAAGCTCTGCAATAGACTACCATGTCTCATCCTCTCGGCCTTAACTTGTTAAAAGTTCAAGCAACGGGCTACAAAATCAGCAACATCACTCTTCAAACCTGCCCACCAGTAGTGCGGCTTCAAGGCATGGTACATCATCCTTGCACCAGGATGGACACTATGTCTACTACAGTGCGCTTCTCTCAAGATCTCCTCCTTCAAATCGATCAGACTTGGCAGTACCAATCTATCACGGAACCTCAAACAACCATCAGACGAGGCAATGTAATCCTCTAACTGTCCAGCTCTAACCTTCAGCTTCAACTCATGAATAGATGGATCTGTTCTCTGAACTGCTCTAATATTCGCAACAATCTGCGGCTCAACTTGGAAAGAAGACACCACAACATAATCCTCACCTGGGTAAAATCGCCAACCTGTAGTGGTTAGATGCTCAAGGACCTTCGAAATCTGCAATGAAGCCAGCTTGAGCCTTCCTGCTCAATGCATCAGCAACTACATTCACTTTCCCAGGCTGATATTGGATCTCACAATCAAAATCCTTAAGCAGCTCCATCCATCTAAGCTATCTCATGTTCAAATCTGACTGAGAAAAAAGATACTGAAGGCTTTTGTGGTCTGTATACACCACAAGCTGCTCGCCATACAGATAGTGGCGCCAAATTTTCAAGGCAAAAACCACTGCTGCCAACTCTAAATCATGAACTAGGTATTGAGTCTCATGCGGTTTCAACTGGCTAGAGGCATACGCAATGAATCGACCATTTTGCATCAACACACAACCCAATCCATTCAACGAAGCATCCTAACAAACTACAAAACCACATGAACCAGACGGCAAAGCTAACTCAGGCGCCAAAGTTAGCTTCTCCTTGAGCAACAGAAAACTGTTCTCACACTGCTCATTCCAAACAAATATCTTATCTTTCTGGGTCAACTGCGTCATAGGCTTAGCTATACTACAGAATCCCTCTATAAAGCGCCGATAATAACTAGCCAAACCCAAGAAACTACAAATCTCTGAAACATTCTTGGGACGCTCCTAGTTCACAACAGCCTCTACCTTACTGGGATCAACAGATATACCTTCAGCTGAAATGACATGACCCAGAAATACAATTCTATCCAACCACAACTCGCACTAAAAAAACTTAGCATACAGCTGCGAGTCTCGTAGTGTCTGGAGAACCAGCCTCAAATGCTCTTTATGCTGCATCGCAGTCTTCAAGTACACCAAAATATCATCGATAAACACAATAACAAATTGATCGATGACTTCTCGAAAGAAACGATTCATCAAATCCAAGAAAACTGCAGGGGCATTCGTCAAACCAAAAGGCATAACCAGAAACTCTTAATGTCCATACCTCGTACGAAAGCAGTTTTTGCAACATCTTGCTCCCGGATACGCAACTGATGGTACCCCTAATGCAGATCGATCTTAGAGTACACTGCTGAACCCTGCAACTGATCAAACAAATCATCGATCCTCGGAAAAGGGTACTTATTCTTCAACATATTGCCTTATTCAGTTTCCGGAAGTCTATACACATCCTCATCGATCCATTTTCTTCTTCACAAACAAGATAGGCGCTCTCCACAGGGACATACTCGGCCTAATGTAGCCCTTCTCCAACAAGTTGCTAAGATGTACCTTAAGCTCCCTCAACTCGGCTGGCGCTAAACGATACGGTGTTCGCAAGATCGGAGCTGTACCAGGTACCAACTCAATGCTAAAGTCGATTTTCCTTCTCGGAGGCAAACCAGGAATCTCCTCAAACACATTGGGGAAATCACGAACGACCGGAATATCACTAAGCTCCACACACAAAGAAAAAGATGCATCCATAGCATAGATCATGAATCCTACGCTCTCTAACGACAACAGGCTAAACATCTCTATCGCAGACACCAAAGGAATCTTCGATCGGGAATCGTGACCATAGAAGTCCCAATTCTCGCCAGACTGGGGCCTAAAATGCACAACGCCATGGAAACAATCCACGGTGGCCCTATAGCTCGACAAAACATCCATCCCCACAACAATCGAAATCCCACATCACTAGCCTGATCATATTCGCTAACAACATGAACTCACCAAACCTAAGAAAGCCATTCAACAAAATCTCTTGGGAGTATAGGCTCTCGCCGGCAGGAGTCGCAACAGACACAACATCACACAAAGAAGTGGTATGCAAACCATGATCAACCACAAATGCATCAGCAATAAACGAATGTGATGCTCCTGTATCAAACAATACACGCGCAGGAAAATCGAAAACATAGCAGGTACCTGCGATCACTCCTCCTGACATGCCCTCCGCTTGCTCCCTCGAAATCCCACATCACTAGCCTGATCATATTCGCTAACAACATGAACTCACCAAACCTAAGAAAGCCATTCAACAAAATCTCTTGGGAGTATAGGCTCTCGCCGGCAGGAGTCGCAACAGACACAACATCACACAAAGAAGTGGTATGCAAACCATGATCAACCACAAATGCATCAGCAATAAACGAATGTGATGCTCCTGTATCAAACAATACACGCGCAGGAAAATCGAAAACATAGCAGGTACCTGCGATCACTCCTCCTGACATGCCCTCCGCTTGCTCCCTCGTCATGGCATTCACCTGGGCATGCTAGGGTCCAGAGAAATGAGTTTGTGAAGACTGTCCGAAACGCGAAGGACCAGGTTGCTGAAACGGCCTAAACTACGTCTCCCCTGTCCTCTGCTACGGAGCAGGAAATGAACGACCTCAAGACAATCCACCAGAACGACCCTGGAGTGGGGCTGCGGCGTGCTGAGATCCCGCCAATGGACACACTATCGCAAAATGTCCATACTGCCCACAATTGTTACACGCCGTAGGATGCTTTCCTCCACAATGGACACAAAACTCGGCCCTGGAACTACCATTGCTAGAACTGCCCAAACCAGAAGAACTAGAACCCGACTTCTTCTTGAACTGATGACCACAAGGTCTAAACCTGTGGCGTCCAGACTGTTGGGCTTCCTGCTGCAGGGGTGGCTGGGATGACTGCGAAGACTGGGAAGGTTGCACCCCCGGAACCATGGGATAGTTACCTTGCACTACTTGAGGCCTAACACGAGACCTACGGTTCTGCAGTCCCTCCTCAATATCTATATCCCTATCCACCGCTCCGCATAGCTTTTCGGTGAACTCTCCAACACCAAAGAATAGAAATCCTCATTCAGCCCCCCCAAGAACTTGTTCCTCTTTTCCCTCTCACGGTCAGAAACATGCGGAACATACGCAAGAAGAGAAGAAAATCTTCGGGTATACTCACCTACAGGCAGAGTCCCCTGCACCAAGTTATCAAACTCACGCTCCCTGGCGTTAACAAAGGATTGCGGAATGTACTCCTGACGAAAGGCAGTACAAAAGTTGTTCCACGTGATCCCTACTCCAGTCTCCTCGAGAGTCCTCGAAGCGCCTCTCCACCAACGCTCAGCGTTCCTCCTCAACTGAAACGTAGCCAAACTCAACCTACGTTCGTCATCGTACCTCACACGATCAAACAACCAGTAATATGCTGCAACCAGGACTCCGCATCGGAACTAAGCTCATCACCATTAAACGTCTGAGGATTCATCCGCTGACACCTCACCATCACAAGTTCCATGTCATCCACACGGGCTGCCAGCTCATCTACCTGAACCTCAACCTGACTAGCACGTCTACGACGAGGAATACTACGCTGCATCTCATCGTTCTGACCCTCGGACTCTTCCGGAATCTGTCCTCTACCTCTACCCCTACGTCTAGGCGCATCTACGAAGGCACTAAAAAATAAGATCACACAACAACAAATATATCATGTAGCAAGTAAATCACATAGTCATACACATGCAACAAGCAACACTGTGCCTAGACTCAAGTGTGATCGCAAGAAATTGAGCTTATCCCAGCTTAAGCTCTAATACCAAAAATGTCAGGCCTCGTGCTCTATCAGAGTAAAACCACATAAAACACGATAGCGGAAGCATTAAAATTAGTGGCTAAAATTTTTCGCTTTGGACTGACTTAGAAAACGTAATTTAAAATACACTGATATTCAAAATACTGATTTTACAATGCTGAAAAGCCAATACAAAATCAAAAAACGATACAATATAGAGTGACTCTCAATCAACAAATAGATGAGTCCCTTGCTCAACATAGATACAATACAATATAACGGAAATATCATACGTATCTACTACATATAATTGGGACACTCTATCCACCTCCCGGGGCATTACCAGCTAGATCAACTCCACGACCAGTGGAGAAACCATGGTAACCTGAAAACTGTAATAGTAGATGCCCAACTAGCCAACTTGTGGCGTGTGGGTTCTTATTGACTCTTTGTATAACGATCTTTATTTATGAAATGCGTATTCCTTTATGGAATTATTTATCTTCATTATTTTATAATGTTAACAATTGTGTTGGATAAAGACCTAGAATGCACCATAGTGTATGTTAGATGTGATAGTGGATATGATGGCTATCATGAAACACATCTAATAGTCACTGTGTATTCTAAACTCGTTCCTAGTCGATTGGGCCGTCAAAATGAGGATAAGGCCGTCCGAGCTTGAGACTAGCATCTGCGATGTGAAGTACCACGTTTCATTGTTAGGGAACATTGTGATGTTCTGAGCATGAAGATGGATAGTGACCTGGTGATCTATCGAACTACCCATAATGTATGTTAGATGTGATAGTGGATATGATGGCTATCATGAAACACATCTAATAGTCACTGTGTATTCTAAACTCGTTCCTAGTCGATTGGGCCGTCAAAATGAGGATAAGGCCGTCCGAGATTGAGACTAGCATCTACGATGTGAAGTACCACGTTTCATTGTTAGGGAACATTGTGATGTTCTGAGCATGAAGATGGATAGTGACCTGGTGATCTATCGAACTACCATCGTTCGGACTTTCCAAGTGGTTATCATTTGTCGAGTGGATAAGTCCGAGGTCTTGGTTGTACAGATTAGCCCTCACTACTGTAAAATTCATTGAGACTCTACATGATAGGTGCCTCAGTTTGACCCATTTACCGACTCAGTTGGGGTCATCAGGTGGCGGGATTGGGTGAGGTCCCGATGCATGTAGGAGTCGATGCTTCGTTGTTGAGGATTCACCGCTCGCAATATCCTATGCTATCTGAGGAGATAATAGTGTGATAAATCTCTGGCCAGAGTACTAGATGTGTTTTAGGTAAATGGGTTTACCTAGTAACACACGCGATGTCACTATTTGATCTCCAAAATGTATGCATGGTTATTGTATCTCTAGCGACTCTCGATTTACCAATGGTCGTTGATCTGATCGGGATATATGTGATGAAAGGACCGTACTGTACGCTAACCATGACCGAATGGTTCTTGCAGGCACTATCAGTGATACCTAGGGGATCATGGGGCGATGTTGCTAGGCGCTTTACCATGATCCGATGGGTCAGTCCGAAAATGTGTTTTCGGAGTCGCAATTGTTGTGGGCCCACGGCTAACTGTATCCCTGAACCATTGAGGGTCACACAAGTACTGGCTTCTCAATTCCCGCACGGAAATTGAGCTCAATTTGTTGAGCATAGGAGGAGGAAGGATGGAAGTGCGACTTCCTAAAATTCAACAGGGGTCAAAATGCAATTTCCCTAAAGTTTGGGCTAGTTTGACTATCCTTGAAACTTGGAGGGGCTAAACTGCAATTTTGGATTAGGTGGTCTGAAAAATTGTTTTCGCATCATAATACTCATTTTTGTAAACTGTGTAGATCGGTCCGATCTGATCGTCAATCGAAAGTATGATAGAGTCACGGTGATGCAGTTGAACTGAATGTTCATACGGGACTTGGCCTAATGGGCCGGTTCAAGCCCATCACAAGTCTATAAATACATGACCTAGGTTTTGCATGACATAACTCTACTACTCCAAAACCCTAAAGTAGCCGCCCCCTCTCCTCCTTTCTCCACACGGCCGCCGCCCCCTCCCTCGCGCCGCCGCCCTCCATCGTGCGCCTCCGCCTGCCGTGGTTGGACTTGTTCCGACCGTCTTGACGTGGAGATTCTGTCCGTGAAACATTTGTCGTGTTTTCTATTGCAGACCGACAAAGGGATCGTGATTTCAGTCGTGGACCGGATTCGGAGAACTACAACCGCCAACCGTTGAAGTGCCAATTTCCTCGTGAAATTGGTCGGAGCCAAGCGCCTAGACGCCAGCAAGGTACCAAATCAAACATCCTATGTATGCTTATTTGTTATTATTGTTATGTTTGACCGTTCCCGGTGCAAAATTTTGAAATCTTCCGCTACGCCCCGGGAGAGGGATCCGGATCCGCCGCTGTGAAAACACACACAGGAAAACAAGACAACCAGCCCCAGAGGGACAAGGGGTCAAACCCCAGTACGGAGAGCAACTGAAAAACAGCAGTTAAATATAAATAGTTAAAATACTAATGCTATGCATGAGAACAAGGCTACAACCAAAGGCAGGGAGCCAAAGGATCTCAAGAACTGCTCAACAACAGGTATCCAATCAACTGGAAGATAGTGGCCACGGGGTGTGTGAGCATATGGGAGCTACCCACTCGTCTCAACACACGGTACCAGATGCAGAACACATCGCGCAACCTGCTGTTGTCCAACTCATGAGATGTGGGAGCTACCCACTCTTCTCATAGTGGCTAACAGATCCCGGCAGGGAGATGAGGGTGACGGGAGTTACCCGCTCGGCCTCCAAAACAAGCATCATGGTACGCACAGATCAAGAAAACAAAGCACGGCTAAACAAGATCTGAGCTCAGCAGGAATAATGCGTGTATGCAATGAAATAACTTTTTTCGGATCAAGCGCTTACCACTAGGCCAAAAGTTATAGCTTTTAGCCAAGGTGCAACTTTATTTCCTTATAATGTGGCAGCGCAGAGTGCACCTATATGTGCGTTAGGGTTGGGCTGTTAGGCCCATGAGTCAAGGGAGGTGCGTGTCTAACTGCTGGTGCTATCTCAATTACCTTAGAGATCAGTCTTACCCTTCCCCTATCGTCGGTTCTATCCCCAGTAGAGATAGTATTACCCGTTAAGATCTGGAATCATATTTTTACAGTCCACATGGCCAACCAGATCAAGCGGCGCAACGTCAGCAACTTGATGTACGAGAACTTCCCAGAATGTCACCCATCCCAGTACTGTTCTCACCCTTGCACGCTTAAATCAACAAAGTTGCAATAAACAACACAACAGAGCAAGCAATGACAGCACAGAAGCATACACAGAAGCAAACATAATATCCATGCCAAACCCAACGCTGTAAAACAAGCTCGCATCCGTACCTTAGATCTGAGCTATAATTACAACAAAAACAGTCCCGATCAACCAGATCTGAACCTGCTAAGTCAAACAACAACGGTAACTCAGGGACGCAAAGCTCAGAGCTACAAACTGGGAGCTACAAACTCAACCAGCTCTATCCTACCCTTCTAGCTCAACAAACAGCTCTAAACAAAGCGCAAGGGAGAAACTAACACTTACCCAACAAGATACCTGAACGACAGAAGCAAATCTGTTCAAATGCTAACAGACTACATAAGGAATCTTCCTACGCGATCTTCTTCCAGCTTAACCCAAGCCTGCGAAAGAGGTATAGAACGAAGCGCCTTCATAAGAGGAGTCCAGCGCTACCACTCTTGTGTCCGTTGGAGCTGTCTACCACCGACAATCGAAGGAAATAAGCTTTGGTGAACAGTAGCTAGGGTATCGCGACAGGGTAAGGTTACGAGAACATTTCTAAGTGTCGAGAATCAGTAGCAATACTATGGTCAAAGTGTTCTATTTATACAATTAAGTTCTCCAAATCTGGTGAACAGTAACAACCGACATCTTTGGCTCAAAGCTGATCCCAACTCAGATATGAGAAACACTCCAGATCTAGATCTCACGCTAACACAATGCGCTATTACCAACGACGTCGCAACACAATTCAATTAACTAATACACGCCTCTCAAAACGGCATCGTACTGAAATCCACTATTCCTACTAGAGACGTCATCCCGCCAACACCAAATCCGTTATCACTAAACGGCATCACATCGCCACTCAGATCTGAAAGACCATATCTCACACAAGCGTTGACCAGTAAAAGCTGAAATCCCTGGACCGCTCTGGTCTACCCCAAACCACGAACCGGGACTACGAGCCAGACCTGTCCATGTAACACTACAACTCGCTAATCCACATCTGTTTTTTCCAAAACGATGTCGCATCACTACCGTCTAACGAAATCCACTAGCATGCCCAGAATAACGCGCGGATACCATATTTCACCACCGAATCTGAATACGATCACCCAGCGCTTACCAACACTCAAATATGATCATTTTTCCCGCAGAAGTTCTCTAACAATCCAGAGCTTTCGAAGGCTTATACTGACCCGATTACTTCACCAAGCATACCAGCTCAAAGCTGGCTCATCCCAGATCTAGTTCACGCCAAATCTGGTCTATGCTAAACCCGATTAATTAACTCAATTAATCCAATAACATTTCTGGGTCTCACAAAAACAATCTTTATTTATGAAATTCGCACTTTGAAACGAATCGTACTCTAGAAAATTTTTTATTTTTTTTTAAATCATGTGCGGAATATCTAAACTAAAAATTATGGCTCGTTCCCTTTAAACATTTTCTCAACATCATTTTATAACATGAATAAAACCAATACTTCAAAACTTTAAATCCTCAATGCTGTTTAAAAAGCAGGGTATGAAAATGTTGCGGAAACGGAACATGTAAATAAAATGTCTGAAAAGTGTATCATAACGTAAATAAAGACATCATAGTGGTCATGGGGTACTGCTGCAACAGGCGCTCAGAGGTCCTCACCACCAATCGGGATAAAATCCACAGGGTCATCACCTGCACCATTTAAACCTAGTGAGCCTAGAGGCTCAGCATGCTCTATATTTTAAATAACAAAGTACATATAATAAAATCACATGCAAGCACATACGTGATATATACGTTAAATCATGCAAGCATGGATGGTCGTAAAACATGGTTCGTAATATATCATAACGTATCATAATCATATAGCATGCATAAGACATGACGTAACGTAACATAAAAACGTATGTGATGGTCCCGGAAATAGGATCACTAAGCAAATAGAAGTTCAGAAGGGGGGGGTTGAATGAACTCCTTCGATTTTTCTATTTCAAAGTTCTTTTAAAATGTTTGGATCTCAGTTATAAGCAAACTTCTCAGCCAACAAAATATGTGCGGAAATAGGCCGATTGGTTTGTGAGAAATGAACAATGCGCAAACACAAAATAAATGCGTAAATAAGAGATTGAGTCGAGAGTTTGTTTCTGGAAGTTCGGATATCAATATCCTACGTCTCCCCTTCTTCCTCCTCGGAAGATAGCACTAAAAGACATTGATGTGTGTAGCCTTTCTACAAACACCCGCTCCCGTAACCCGCAGCTACGAGAACTCCTAGCGCTTTACAACACAACTTGATGCAGACTTCGCTGCTGGTTTACAATGTTTTGAACGTTTTACGAACTTCTTAAAAGACAGTTCGTTTACAGACTCTATCAAATATATCAATGAGAACACGAATCAAGAGACTGTAAATATCTTCTGGTATCAACAAATGAATAACCAGAAGATTGACTCGAGTGTTTATCTAATGAAGATCAAAACTAAATGTTCTTCGAGTCTTGAGCTTTTTGAAATTTCAACGAAGTGAAAGCTCTGTTTGAATTTTGGCAGCGTTACAGCAATAGATAATTAGCGAAGTGTGTTCTTCAAAGCCGCTGCTGATATTTATAGGCTTCGACTGCAACGGTAACATTAACTCTCCAAAGGAAATAAATCCGGTTTTAATTACTGCCAAAATAGTACACCGTAATCTCTGCTCCACTGCAAGGTCAAACGCTCATCCACAGAGCCAAATACCAGCTAAAGCTGGCTCATCCCAGATCTATTCACGCCAAATCTGGTCTATGCTAAATCCGATTAATTAACTCAATTAATCCAATAACATTTCTGGTCTCACACCCTTCAACAAAACACAAATCTGAGCTGCAAAACCCTTGGATTTCTTTGATGACTTGGTAACCATCTCCTTAAGATTATCGAACAGAATCTTGCTCCAGTTGATTTCAGGCCAAAGTGAAGGCCGTCATCAGAAGAAATCTCTCATGAGTAACAGCGTCGAAGGACCCATCCTTGACAGTAGCAGATTTTTCCAGTATATCGTTCAGCAGAAGAAATTCAAACTTCAATTCCCTCTTCTTGCAAGAGGTCAACTAACTCACCAGAAGAAGAAAATATACTCCTTGCATCATAAACCAAATCCTCGATAATTCAGTCATATCTGTCAACCCTGTATTCGGTAACCCAAACGCATCGGCAAATTATCCCTCATATATTCCAACAAACTTTCCCTGAACGACACTGATAACTTCATTTTCCTTAACAAAGGCAACGCTAAAGAACTGTTCCAAGTCTTTTTCATACAGAACAGAGGGGCATCCCAGAAAACCACGAAGACCAGTAGATTCTAGGGCTTTGAACATCTTAACCATGCCCTCCTCAGGAAAAGTCAGCACTATATCAAAGTTCACTTGAAGAGCGTTCGCAATCAACAAATATGCCATTGCAGTAGGTTGATCAAACGAAGAAAACACCGGAAAGATAGATAATCTGCAATCAGAAAACACTGAAAGCAATAGAGCTCGAGAGTCATTTAGCGCAAGGTAAAAGTTAGAGAAAATCGAAAAGGCGTATATAAGAGAAAGGAATATGAAACGGTACGCGTTTATAGTGTTGATGTGATGTTTCGCATGATGACAACACACGTGCCAGTCATCCGATGGTGCAATCAGATTTTGAAAATATTTTGAAATGATTTTGAATTTTAAACACGAGGGTGAAAAAGTAAAAACGAGCGCCATTTACCAAACATGTCACAGCTCTTTATTGTATCAGCTTGGGTACTGTCAGATCTGATCACATATAAGCATCAACTGTATATACACGAAATTTGAATAGATTCAGATCTCACGCATTCAGCTGACTCAGCACTTATTAACTCAGATCTGTTGATGTGATGTTTCGCATGATGACAACACACGTGCCAGTCATCCGATGGTGCAATCAGATTTTGAAAATATTTTGAAATGATTTTGAATTTTAAACACGAGGGTGAAAAAGTAAAAACGAGCGCCATTTACCAAACATGTCACAGCTCTTTATTGTATCAGCTTGGGTACTGTCAGATCTGATCACATATAAGCATCAACTGTATATACACGAAATTTGAATAGATTCAGATCTCACGCATTCAGCTGACTCAGCACTTATTAACTCAGATCTGTTATTCCCCCTAAAGCTGAGGTTCTCCCAACGCAATAGTTTACCAAATCTGAAGTAATTCATGTTACCCCTGAAGAGAAGACTCAAAACTGAAGTAAACAAAATCTATTTAACATGCAAAAATTTAGCACAATCATAGATTAAGGCAATTCTAAGAGACCAAGAATGTTTCGAAAATACAAAAACTTAGCGTCCGGTAGAGGCTTTGTGAAGATATCAGCAACTTGCTGGTATGTCGACACATACTCTGGTCAGACGTCTTTCTTGAGCACGTGAATGATGCTTGGTATCTTTGTGCTTTGTTCTCGGATGCAGTACAGGGTTCTGGGTGATTGCGATGGCATTGGTATTGTCACAGAAGATAGGAGCTTCAGAAGCATCAATGCCATAGTCCTTGAGCTGGTGTTGAATCCATAAGATCTGAGCACAGCAGCTTCCAGCTGCTATATACTCTACTTCAACTGTGGATGTAGCAATCGGAGTTTGCTTCTTAGTGAACCAGGAAATCAGACGATCTCCCAAGAATTTGACATGTACCGCTTGTGCTTCGCCTATCAATCCTGCATCCTGCGTAATCTGCATCTCTATAACCAATTAGTTGAAAACTGGAATCTTTGGGATACAAAGACCCACATTGGAAGTTCCTTTCAAATATTTTAAAATACGCTTGACTGCAATATAATGCGACTTTTTGGGCTCAGCTTGGAATCTAGCACACATACAGACAGCAAACATGATGTCTGGTCTTCTAGCAGTTAAGTATAGCAATGAGCCAATAATACCACGATACAATGATACCTTTATTGAAGTTCCAACTTCATCTTTGTCCAATTTTATTGAAGCACTCATCGGGGTAGCTGCTGCTGAACAATTGTACATGCCAAACTTCTTCAGCAGTTCTTTCGTGTATTTAGCTTGATTGATAAAGATCCCATTCTCAAGCTGTCTAGCTTGTAAACCCAGAAAGAACGTTAGCTCTCCCATCATGCTCATCTCGAATTTGTCCTGCATCAACTTAGAAAATTTCTGGCACAGTTTGGGGTTAGTTGACCCAAAGATAATACCATCAATATATATCATTCTTGATAAATTTAAATACTGTCTTATCAACGGTGCCTATTACAAAATCATGCTCGATAAGAAATTTAGATAGTGTATCATAATGCAAGCTCTGGGTGCTTGCTTCAACCCATATAGAGCTTTATCCAGTTTATAGACATGATCTTGATATATATGATTAACGAAACCAGGAGGTTGTGCAACATACACTTCCTCAGTTAAGATGCCATTTAGAAAGGCACTCTTCACATCCATTTGAAAGACTTTGAAGTCTTTATATGCAGCATATGCAAGAAACATGCGGATGGCATCTAATCTATCTACTGGAGCAAAGGTCTCATCGAAATCTATTCCTTCTAGTTGTCTAAAACCTTGAGCTACCAGTCTAGACTTGTTTCTAATTACTACACCATCCTCATTCGGCTTATTCCTAAAGAACGATTTAGTTTCTATCACTGAATGATTAATAGGTCGAGGAACTAACTGCCATACATTATTTCTCTTAAATTGACTAAGTTCATCTTGCATAGCATCTATCCATCTCGGGTATGCTAAGGCTTCCTCTATCAGCTTTGGTTATATATGTAAAATGAATGCTGAATTGAAGTACTCATGCATAAGATGGCCTCGTGTGAGAATAGGAGAATGAATATTACCTATGATCTGCTCGGGTGGTTGATTTTTGTTCCACCGGAGATCAGATCTGATTGTATTTGCTCCTTGTTCTGCTTGGATGTCTGGTTGAATGGCTTCATCAGATACCAATTGATGATTTTCATTAATAGCTTGAGTATCTGAAGCTGGTCTTGATCCCAATTGATGTGAACGTTGTTCCAGATTTGGATCAGATACCAATTGATATATTGTAGAATCTTCTTGCGCAACTTCTTGTCCAACAGTTGTTCCACTCCCTGCAGCTGGCACACTGGTTGAGATATGTTCATGTACTGGGTTAACATTTGTCAAATCAATTAATTCTATGTTACCTGTCAGATCTGCTTGCGCGTTATCGTGTGGTGTGTCTAGAGCTGGTTGTATCTTAGCTGAATGTCGAATATGTGGCACGTCATCACTTGATTCATCAAGGCTGGTTGATTCCAGACGTGTGCACAGATCATGTAAGCTCACAACTGAGTGGGAACGAACACTCATGTGAGCTGATTCTTCAACCGTCAAGATCCGGTTGTTCAACACTTTGTATGTTTTGTTCACTGCTGAGTATACAAGAAACAAACCTGCATCATATTTTGCATCAAAAGCTGTTAGGTGCTTCTTACCATTATTATGAATGAAATATCTGCATCCAAACATCCTGAAATACGATATATCAGGTTTCTTGCCACTCCAGATCTCATATGGGGTTACACCATGAATCTTGTTGATCATAGATCTGTTTTGAGTGTAGCAAGCTGTGTTAACTGTTTCTGCCAAGAAATTTTGAGAAATACCGGAATATGCAATCATGGATCGAGCAGCTTCTTTTAAAGTACAGTTTCTCCTCTCAGTTAACCCATTCTGCTGAGGAGTTATAGCTGCTGAAATCTCATGCTTTATTCCAATATCTTCCAGATAAGAGGATATCTTATGATTTAAAAACTCAGTACCTCTATCAATCCTTATCCGATTGACAGTACAAGATTTGTCATTTTGTATAGGTTTTAAAAGCTTAATCAACTGGTCAACGATTTGATCTTTTGATTTTAAAAACCACACCCATGTAAATTTTGTAAAATCATCAACAACAAACAGGG
The DNA here is from genome assembly GCA_001598015.1 of Dorcoceras hygrometricum. Lineage (NCBI taxonomy): Eukaryota > Viridiplantae > Streptophyta > Magnoliopsida > Lamiales > Gesneriaceae > Dorcoceras > Dorcoceras hygrometricum. The sequence goes on along the minus strand of KQ988426.1, from coordinate 193,698 downwards.
TGTAATTTGTTCCCCCTAAGCTGATTACGGTTATTGGACCAAAAAGATCCATATGTAAAAGCTCTAAGCTTCGGGAAGAACGAATACCACTTTTATTTTTAAAAGTAGAACAAATCTGTTTTCCCAGTTGACATGCAGAACAGATCTTGTCCTTTGAAAAATTTATTTTGGGCATAACAAAAACCAATTCAAGCTTACTCAATTTGGCAAGAGTTTTGAAATTCAGATGTTTCATTCTTTGATGCCACAGCCAGCTCTTGGAAGAGTCAGTTGCTAGGAAAATCTGTTCAGATCGACGATTTTCTGACCAGTTGACGATGTAAGTATTCCCAGATCTGTTTCCTACTAACACTGTCATCCCATATGGATTCTGAACTGTTCACGTGCGCTTTTGAAAGTTAACTGCATAACCATTGTCACACAGCCGACTTATGCTAATCAGATTATAGCACAGATTCTCTACAACTAAATCATTAATTGAAAAATTACCATGGGTAAGATTACCCTTACCCACAGTGTTACCGTGAGAATTATCGCCAAATACAATTTTGGGTCCTTTGTGTGGTGTCAGATCTGATAACAGCTTTGGGTTTCCAGTCATGTGTCTTGCACAGCCACTGTCCAGATACCATATTCTTGATACTTCTGAAGCTCTGTACCTGTTATCCTGCAATCATGAAAATAAACTTTTGGTACCCAATTTTACTTGGGTCCAGATAGGATTACCCCTTTCGGGACCCATACTTGAATTACCTTTACAGTTTTCCCAATATGGATATCCACTAGGGTTCGTGCAGAAATCTGTTGTGATCTATTGAGATTTGGCTTCGCAATTTGACCATTCAGATCTTGCTTGGGCTGAACCTTTAGCCATAAAGATTTGGCCTTCTTTGAATCACGCCTTTGCTGGTTCAGAACAGACGACTTAGGTCCAGCTTTCGCTTTGTCCTTCTCAAGTCTGTTCGTTAGCCAGCTGGGCTTAGAGTTCTCAGGCTTGGTATAACCAATACCACTTTTGCCCTTATGGTTCAGCTGTCGTGAGATCTGATCATCGTACATAACCGACTCACACACATCGTGTATCACACTAAATTCATTTTCTTGAACTTGTCACCAGCCAGATCTGACTGAGTACTCGTTCCCTCCAAGCTGCTTTCACCAAAACTGAAACCTAAGCCAGATTTGTCATTCAATGGCTTTTGGGTCTCATGCAGCTTGCCTAAGGAAACAGAAGACTTAGTACAGGATCTCATCACTTGACTTAATCTCTCATTCTCAGATGATAGCTCACAGGACTTTGTTCTCAAAAGATCATTCTCAATCTTCAGCTTACTCAACTCAGTTTATAAATTGTCAGTTTCCCCAAGCTGAGCAGTGCTTGGTTCTACTGAACTGTTTTTCAAACATCCGTTTTCAGCTTTGATCTCCTTGAATGTCTGAGATAGCTTTCGGTACTCATGGACCATTTCCTTAAGTGCATTGATGAGGTCCTCTCGTGTAAATTCACTATTGGAAAAGTCAAATACCTCATATTCTGTGGTCTGGTTGGCCATATTCTTGCTCACTTTCACTGGATGAGCTGCTTGATGTTGTCTCCGAATCTGAGTTCGCCAAGTTCTTGTTGCTTTCCTCAGAAACAAGCACCTTACGATCGTTCTTCTTTTGGGGCCTCTTCTCAGATCCGTTCCTCCTTCTTTCTGTGGATCTTTCTTTGGACATCTCTGTGGACCTCTTGTCATATTTCTTGGGCCTGTTGCAATCTGCTGTGAAGTTCCCTGGTATGCCAAAATTATAACAATTTAAATGAGTAGTAATCTTTTCATATTTATGAGAATTGTTATAATTGACAGAAGGGTTTTGAATTCTTCTCATGAATTTCCCAAACTTCTTTACGAAGAGGGACATGACGTCATTGCTCAGTTGCTCTGCTGTCTTTCCAGGTGAGCACTGTTCAGATGTGTTGCAGCAAGAGCCTTGGTTGGTTGGGAGGTTGATGGTCCTATCTCAGATCTGGTCTCCATCTCAAACTCGTAGGCTTTCAGATTAGCAAACATATCATGAAGCTCAAGCTTGTTTTGATCTTTGGATTCTCGCATTGCCATTGTCTTTACATACCACTCCCTCAGCAGTGCTCTCATCACCTTGAGGGCTAGCTCTCTGTTACTGTACTATTTACCAAGACTAGTAAGCTCGATCACAATAGCACTGAATCTTTCATCAAATTCAGCCATGGTCTCTCCCTCTCGCATCTTTATCGACTCATATTTCTGTTGGGCAACTGTAAAATTGTTCTATTTGGTCTCGTCGTTTCTTTCACAGATTTGCGTCAATTTCTCCTAGATATCCTTGGTAGTGGCGCAGGTCTTTATCTTGCTGAAAATATTCTTATCCAGCGTCTTATAAAGAATGTCCTTCACCACATTATCCATGTTTGCCTTTTTCTTCTTCTGGTGTATACTCCGTTCTTGTTTTCTCAATCCAATGTGGAGCACCAGCTGTAATTGCCATCGCCGTATTAGCTTTCATTATCTTCATGGGTCCGTCTGTAATGACAAACCACATGTCATCGTCTTGTGCGGCTAGATGGGCTTGCATTCTGATCTTCCAGTCGTCATACTCCTCCTTAGAAAAAATAGTAATTTTGTTGTGAGAAGTAGACATATTTAAATGTAAGCACAAAGATCAGACTGTTCAATAACTGAGAGTTCAGGCTCTGATGATCAATAGAATCGAAAATATAGTTAAAATAAGCTTAGGAGTTCAGAAAGGGGGGGGGGTTGAATGAAATCCTTCGATTTTTATTTTTCGAAACCTTAAAGCTGTTTTTACAAGCCTCGCTTAACTCAGTTCTGAGTGACCAGATCTGAGGCTCTCAGTTCAAATCTGTTTTCTCGATTAACAAATATTGTGCGAAAAGAAACCGATTAAACAGTGAACATTAAACAATAAATACGATGCAAGTAAGTAAAAGTTAGAGTCGAGATTGGATCTTAAATCCTACGTCTTCCCTTCTTCCTTAGGAAGGTTTCACTAGAAGATTTGATGTGTCCAACTTCTGTAGACACCCGATCACTTGAGCCTCGCCCACAGTGAACTCCTAGAAACTCCAAATACAAGGTAGAACACACTGATGTTTACAATCAAATGATTTTTCGAACTGCTACAAGAAGCACGTTCGTTACAGACTCTAATATGATTTTACAAAGAAAGCGATACAAAAGAGTTCTATAAATCTTCTGGTTTCTTTACCATGAAACTTGTTTACAAATGTAAACCAGAAGATATCTCGAAGGTATTTTCTGTGTACGAACTTCAAAGATTGTTCTTCGAGATGTTCAAGACTAGGACACAAGATATTTTTGCGAGAGAGAGCTTTAAAAATCCAGAGATCTTGAGAGAGTAAAACTTGCGAGAGATTAAAAAACGACCGAGAGAGAGAGCTTAAAACTTCCAAGAGCTTCTTCGTTTGAAATCTTCAGCTATTTATACATCTCCACTCAACGGTCATTAATTGAGCCAGTAGACACAAACCTTGTTTGCATATATTCATCGTATCAACGCATTAAATGCTCCATTAATGCTATGCAAAGGTCTATCCAAAGTTTTCAGACCTGAGTTGACCTTTATACCAAAATAGGTAAACATCGAATAGACCAGATCTGCGTCCTGCAAAGTATTCTCCAAGTAGCTCTGATCTGAGTGTCTTTCATCCACTTTGTCTAACAGGCTTTATACGATTAAATCTTGATCATTGAATCCTTTGGAATAAATATCTGAAATAATCTGAAGATCAAATCTGTTTCGATACTGAGATCTAAAATCTGCTCTCAAATATATATGCTTTACTTCTTTTTCTATTGCTAATATATCCCTTTTTCGTTCTCTAAAAGCTGAATCTTCCTCCTTTTTGTCTAATAACATCTTATGATCAGAAATCTGTTTTCTTTACACGTAACGTCAGCTCTTATCTGAAATACCTTGTTCTGATCTGAATCTTTGTTTGTGAAATCTGAACAAATGACCTCCGAACTGAAACTGATATATAACCTGATCTGAATTCCCTCATCTGATCTGATAAGTTATCTTCCCCGCCATATATACTGTTCCAATCTCTCGGATCTGAAACGAAGCCTCTGTACAAAACCTGATAAGCTCTGATCTGAAATACTCAACCCAAATAACTGAGATCTGAAAACCTCTGTTAAATATGCTTCGCTCTTCTCTGATCTGATATACTTATCTTGATAGCATAATGTCCAGATATGAAACTCTTACTTCCCCTGAAAGCCGATTTATTTAAGTTCCAGATCTTAGTCTTAAGTTCAGTTCTTAGTCTAGTTTTCGTTATCATAAAACTTATAAATTTTATCTTAATAGATATCCTCTCAGATTTGCCATCAGTTTGGGGATGGTACGCCGTGCTGAGACCATCTTGGTCCCCATGGCTCGATGTAAGCTCTTACAGAACGCAGATTTGAACCTTGGGTCCCTATCTGAGACAATGGAAATTGGAATCCCGTGAAGTCTCACTATCTCCTTGATATATAGCTCAGCATATCTGATCATATCATATGTGGTCTTTACTGGTATAAAGTGAGATGACTTAGTTAAAAGATCAACTATGACCCAAATCGAGTTGAAACCGTGAAGAGTTATAGGTAGACTTACCACAAAATCTATCATAATGTTGTCTCACTTCCATTCTGGTATCGGAAGAGGTTTCAGCATCCCAGCTGGTCGTTGATGTTTGGATTTAACTTGCTGACAGGTTAGGCACTCAGAGACAAATCTGGAGATATCCCGATTCATTCCTAGCCACCAGTATAATGTTTGGAAGTCCTTGTACATTTTTCTGCTTCCTGGGTGAACTGAATATGGTGTGGCGAGAGCCTCTATCATGATATCAGCTCGCAGGGTATCTACTCGTGGAACCCACATCCTACCTTGGTATCGCACAATACCCTCTTCTATCGTGAGACATTTCCATCTATCTCTTCATCCCGTTGTCTCCATTTTAACAGATGTTCATCTTTCGTCCATCCCTATCTGATCTGATCTTTAAATGTTGGCTGAGTAGTGAGAACGGCTAGCTTCGCACTGCAAACTTTGGTAATCAGCTCTAATTCAAATTTCTCAATTTTAATTGCCAAAAGTATTAGAACTGAAACCTGAGCTATACCCACTGACTTCCTGCTCAATGCATCTGTTACCACATTAGATTTACCATGATGATAACCGATGTTGCAATCATAATCCTTTACTAGCTCTGGAATCTTCACTGTCTCATGTTCAGCTCTTTCTGCGTGAAGAATTATTTGAGGCTCTTGTGCTCAGTAGAAATTTCGCATTTATCTCCATACAGATAGTGTCTCCAAATTTTAATGCGAAAAGTACTGCTGCTAGTTCTATATCGTGTTTGGGGTAGTTCTTCTCATGAATCTTTAATTGCCTAGAAGCGAGGCAATCACCCTTCGATATTGCCTTAACACGGCACCCAGACCCAGTTTAGACGCATCGGTGAATAGAACATAATTACCTTGTCCAGAGGGCATGGCTAAAACAGGGGCCTCTACCAACGCTTGCTTGAGCTTATCAAAACTCGCCTGCCACTCAGGGGTCCAACCATACTTAACATTTTTCTTGGTTCAGGTCATCAACGGGATTGATATCTTAGAAAGGCCTTTGATAAATCACCTATAGTAACCCACGAGACCTAGGAAACTAGGAATCTCAGTCACACTCTTAGGAACAGGCCAATCCCGAACTGTTTCCACCTTCGCTAGGTCTACTTCTAGCCTGTTCCTGGAAATCACGTGATCAAGGAAAGCAACGTTCTCTAGTCAGAACTCACATTTTCTAAGCTTAGCAAAGATTTTCTTGTCCCGAAAAATTTGCAATATTGTCCTAAGCTGATACGAGTACTCTTATATATTCCTAGAGTAAACAATGATATCATCTATGAACACTATCACTAATTGGTCCAAGAAAGGTTGGAACACTCTGTTCATCAAGTCCATGAAAGCTGAAGGTACATTTGTTAATCCAAAAGGCATGAACAAAAACTCGTAGTGCCCGTAGCGTGTTCTGAAGGCAGTCTTGTAGATATCCGATTCCTTAATCCTTAGCCGATGGTATCCAGATCGGAGGTCAATCTTAGAAAACAGCGCTGCACCCTATAGTTGACCAAACAGATCGTCAATCCTGGGAAGGGATTCTTGTTCTTTATATTCATCTTATTCAGCTCTCTATAATCTATGCATAACCTCATACTACCATCTTTCTTCTTTACGAACACCACAGGGGCTTCCCAAGGCGTCGAATGAAGCCTTTATTCAGTAGATCTTGGACATGTTCCTTCAATTCTTTCATCTCTTAAGGAGCTAGCCTATATGATGGTTTGGAAATAGGGGTAGCATTGGTACCAGCTCAATCGCAAACTAAATCTCCCGATCTGGTGGTAGTCCAGTGTTGTCGTCTCGGAAAACTTTGGTGAATTCGTTTACTATCCCTACTTCTGATAGCTTTGATCTTGGTTCTTCCACTATCGAGGATATACTTGCCAAAAATCCTGAGCAACCCTTTATTAACTAGCTCCGAGCCTTAAAAGCTGATATAAGACGTGGAACTGTCCTACCTTGGGCAGTTTCAAACGAGAACTGATTTCCTTGGGGTGGTTTAACCTCTACAACTATTCGCTTAAAATCGATGACCACACGATGCTTGGTTAATCAGTCCATACCCAAAATCAAATCAAACTCAGGAATGGATAATACGATCAAGTCAGCAGTCAGTAATTGCTCTTGTAGCCTAAGCTCCATGTTACGAAATATTATATGGGTTAACAGTTCTTATCCTGAGGGTATGGAAACACAGTAAACTACTGATATTCATTCAGGTTGTTCAAGAAACTTCTTAGTAAAAGATTCTGATATAAACGAATGGGTTGCTCTTGAATCTAACAAATAATATATTATTTGCCAGATATGATAATCTTAGCTGTGACCACAGTAGTATCTGGGTTCACCTGTTCTGTCTCATCACGTAGGCTCGGCTGGTTATGGGCTGCTTTGATTCTTGTTGTATTTCGGGCAAACTGGTCTATTATCAATCCTGGGTACTGAGTTGAGTGGTTGTGGTTGTTGTGGTCGTTTCCCGTGGGGCTTCTGTTGCTTGGTCTTTTGACGCTTGGACAACCGTTGGTCTCTAAGCTGAAAGGTCTAGCGTTTCTGTTGGCGTTCCTCTTCAATGTCTTTCTAGTCCTGCTCGGCTTGTAGAACCTTATCAACTGCTGCCCTGTAGTCTTTAGGCTCCGCTAGCCTAACTTCATGCTTAAGTGTTGGTCGCAATCCATCAACAAAGTGGCAAAAATTTTCCTCAACATCCCTCCCAATCAAGGGAACAAAGTAGCAACCCCTTTCAAACTTGCGGATGTAATCCCGCATAGACATTCCCCCTTGCCTCAAAGTTAAAAACGCACTCTTCAACTCAGTTCGTACGTCAGCTGTGAAGTACTGATCATAGAATAATTTCTTGAACTCTTCCCACGTATGCGTATCCAAATCTATAGTCAGTTTTGCTCCTTCCCACCATATCATGGCGTCCCCTCGTAGCATAAAAATGGCACCTCTGGGCCTATCCTGTTCCGAAAGCTGTAGATAATGAAAGATGACCTTTAAAGACTCGTTCCAACTTTCAGCCACAAATGGATCGGTTTTACAAGTGAACTCCTGAGGCCGTTGACATGTAAACCGTTCTTGTGAGTCCTCTGGTCTAGAAATCCTACTGGATGATTGGTCACTACCTCGGCTTGATTGCTCCACTAAACGCTCCAATAGCTGAGCCATCCCGGCTAAGACACGATTGTTATCACCTGAGTTGGCGTCTCCTGACATGGCGTTCCTTCTCCCTCACCTCTTCCTGACATGATCTGTAATTTTACCCAAATCCACCACGTGACCAACAAGAATAAAAGCATACATTACTTACAAAAGGAAACTGACAAACTAAAGAGAGCAGTTGACGAGAGCTGTCTCAGATTGGAGGAAAGTGTTTATCTCAAGGACCATGCTTTGATACCAAGTTGTGGCGCTCTAGTCCAATGATTTACAGAACAATCTTGAAAGTAAAAGGGAAAAGAATACAAATTTTTCAATTTGTTGAAATTTTGAAGAAAACATACGATTCATGGGTGTTTGGGCGATAAAAGAAATGATTCAGTTCACGCATGGACAAACAAATCAGGGATGGCGATGTTAAGAACTGATGATATTACGTAAGCTGATCTCACATGGACTGGGAAACAATAATTGTAATAAGGTCTTTTGGACGTTCAGCACAAACAGCTCGCGAGCTATAACAGGTTAGAGTAAATTAGATCGTAAAACAACTTACGGGCTGTAATAGCTTAGAAAGAAACAGATTGGCGTAAAAATACTACCATAGAATTCTTTTAATACAAATAGTTCGAAGAAACAATTTGAACTGAAATAGTCTGATACAACTTTGTTCACAAAAGAGGTGCGGCCTGTAGTAGCACAAAAATGTTGGCCCGTCGATAAAAACACTTCCCCAATCTGCTCCAGCTCGCATAGCCAGCTCTTAAGGAACATCTTCACATGCAACCATGAAATCTAGTGAGCCTAGGGGCTCAGAATGTAAATCTGGTAATAGAAAAAGCTCCACACAAATAAGATTTAACATAAAGGAAGTAAATATTGATCATAAACTTTCTTAAAATCTGCGGTTATAAAATAACCCATGATAGGATCAATATGGCTCGAAAAACAGGCCTAGGAGTTCAGAAGGGGGGGGGGGGTTGAATGAACTCCTTGGTATTTTTAAATATTTTCAAAACCTTTAAAACGATTTTTACAAGCACCCGCTTAACTTAAATCTGAGTTACCAGATTTAAGGTATCTCAGTCTTAAATCAGATTTCTCAACTAACAAATATTGTGCGGAAATAAGTTGATTAATCTGTGAACAGTGAAAGCTTAAATAAATGCGATAAGTAAAAGTTCAGGGTCAAGAGTTTGTTTATGGAAGTTCGGATATCAATATCCTACGTCTCCCCTTCTTCCTTTTCAGGAAGGTTCCACTAGAAGATTTGATGTTTACAGCCTCTGTAACCACCCAGTCACCGAGCCTCGCTCCAGGTGAACTCCTAGCAACTCCCAACAACAAGCAGATGCAACTGCTGAATACAACACTTAGAATTTCTATCAAACGGCTTTGTGTAGCACGTTTGTTACAGACTCAACAATGAATGATACAATGGAATACAAAGCTATTGAGACTGTAAATCTTCTGGTTTTAACAATAAAACTCGATTACACAAGGTAACTACAAGATGTATCTCGAAGGTAATATCTGTGAAGATCAAGGATGGTGTTCTTCGAGATGGGTTACTGGACTTTTAATAATTTCTGCAATCTATGCTTGCGAGTGACTTGTGTGAGATTTTGAAAGATAGTATCGATTGATGAAAAGCTCGAGAGTAATGGAAACATTGAATAACAGAGTGGAGGCGAGACAAGAGAGAGCGAGAGGGCGAGAGCTTCTTCAATTCAAACTCCAGCTATTTATACCTTTCGTCCACAACGGTCATTAAAACGCGCCAAGGAAACAAAATCCCTTTTTGAATATATGTCCATCGCATATTCTGCTCCACTAGAGGCAAATTGCGCTTCGTCAGCGCCAAAATGTCGTTTATCCATATTTGTGCAAACACCGTATAACATCCTCTGTATACTGCGTATTATTTTACCAAAATAGCACTGAAAGTGTTTCCTTAATTCCAGGCAATTGTACGATTCAATCTTCACCATTGATTCTTTCCAATTGAAACATTGATAGCGCTTGAATCGATTCGTCGTTTGCGCCTGAAAGTTTTCCCTTTAATACTGTTATTTCTTTCTTGAAGAGGACGACTATTTCATCACTGAATAGCTGTCACAGCTGAATGTATCAAAAGCTGGATGTTGTAACAGCTGAAATATGCCAACAGCTGAATGTTGTAACAGCTGAAATATTAGCTTCGTTACTCATGTAATCCATAGTCTGAATAGTTCCTAAATAGTCACAACTGAGTCAAAAGCAACTGTAGCCAACGTCTGAAAATACTCACTACTGAAGTACATACCCAACTGATGAATACGCTCGCTTCTGAAGTACTGAGATCTGAGATAACTGAATAGATACTTGAAGTTTTGCAATAGCTGAGTGCTTTAACACTTGAGTTATTCCAACAGCTGAATACTTTGTAACATCTGATTGTAACGACTGAAAGATTCAACATCTGAAATGATATCACATTTGAAATAATAACCCCATACCTAAGTGCTTCACCTCAACACCTGAATCATCCCGAATATCAAGATCTGATAGCTAACAACTGAAAACCTCAATCCGATTATCTGACTTCTTCTACTCAATAACTAACATCTGAATAATGGTTCAAAAGCTGAGTACTTGCATTTGAATATGCAAAGCTGTTAATTGCAACAGCTGATTGTCTTGAAGTAATTTTGAATTCAACACTTGTCTTAATTTTGTTATCACCAAAACCAATAAATTTTATCTTAACAATTTCCCCCTTTTTGGTGATGACAAAACTTAGCAGCCTTTATACTTATGAGGACAGGCAAAAGTAAATTGCACAAAGTCTGCTGAAATTTTATAAATTTCATTACTGATTAATGTACATAGGATTTGTACAAGAAACAAAAAAAAGTCCTAGAACTGTCTTTTCCCGAAATCCAATACTCAGCATCTCGCTTGGGCGGTAAATATGGTCCATAGTTTATACGACCACCAGATCCACCACCACTGTCAGAACGCCTTCTCTTTGAAGAACCACTACTGTCACCTCTTCTCCTACCATCACCACCTCTGTTACCACCTCTCTACTGACAGTGCCTCCACCAGATCTGCTTGGGTCATCTGCTCTACTACCACTTCCACCACTTGGTCTATTTTGGTCATCAGGAGGCGGTTGAGGGCGGTTGCTACTGCCTTCCCCCTTTTTGTCATCACTGCCCTTAGTGATAAAGGCAATGAGTTCAGCAAGATGAGCGCAAAGAGAAGCCAATTGTTCCTGTGTTTCCACACGGAACTCCAGTAGATCGTTGCGAATATCAGCTAATTTATCATCAAAGTCCTTAGATAACGCAACCTTGATATCCTTGACATCATTTTGAGTAGCCGCTAAATCTGTCGATAATATGGCATTTTGAGTTCGGATAGATTTTAGCGCTAGCGACAGTGCGTTGTTATCATTTTGAGCTTCCTGGCGAATACTTTTGAACAAACCCCGGAAGGCATCATTTTGCGCTGCAAGACTATCAAGGAAGACTCTTTCAACATGATCTATTTTGCACAAAACTTCGCTATGAGCATCACTCGACTTCCGAGAATCCCTCGCTTGATTAGCAACAAGTTTGGAGAAAGATTCCCAAAGAGGAGAAAGAGAAGCAGAGATATCGGCGGCAGAGGAAGGCAAGATAGACTGGTCAAGAGCTGCGTCATCTTCCGTAGATATGCCATTTGCATTGAAGTGCAAGGAAGAATCAGCAGAGGAATCAGCAGAGGAATCTGAAGAAGTAATAAACTATACATCGGGAGCAAGTGTGAGACCTGGTTTTCTATTAAGGATTAATTGTTGAATTAATCGTGTTTTAGCGATTTCTGGTGCTTCAGATTTAATTGTGTACGTTTGGGTTGTATTTTTGGGTCTGAAATTGCATTTGGAGCAATTCTGGAAATTTCGAGATTTTCGAATTTCGGGTGAAATCTTGTGGCAGATTTCATGACGTCAGCAGAGTGTGTTTTCGTATTTTGGCTGACGTAAGCATTTCTGTTGAGAGATCTTTTGGTAAAATATGTTAGAATATTTGATGACGTCAGCATCGCGTGATTGCTTAGTGTGGGTGACGTAAGCATTGCTGCTTTGAGTCTTGCGGGTGAAAATCTGTTGATAGATCTCATGACGTCAGCAGCGTGTGTTGTCGTCGTGTGGATGACGTAAGCGTTGCTGTTGAAAGATTTGGTTGAGAGCTATTCAGCGTGCTTTCTATGGTGCGACGCCGTTTAGTGAGCGCGGGAGGAGAGATCTATTTTGTTAGTTGGCTTTCAAAGTTTCAGACCTGATGATGTAAGCATATCTGTTGTGTTGCGTCGCGCTAGTATAGTGACCAGACTTGCTTGCGTAAGCAAACCTCTCCCGCGGTATGTTGATGCGACGTCGTTTTGGGGTTTTTAGTGTGTTTTAGCGCCTGCGTTGGTTTTGAGAGATCTGTTGACTATTTGAAGCTTTGAAAGCTGTTTTGGTCGGTGGAATAAATTAGCAGAACTCTTGCGCTTATAATAGAAGCGTTGGCTTCGTTTCTTTTCACCAAATCCCATACTTAGAAAATAATTCTCTCGACTTCGTCCACTGTTTCTTCAACCCTTGTCATTATTTACCGTGAGCTTCTCCGATAGATTCCCGTTGATTCTGGCCACCGTTTTTCACGATTGAGGTAGCGTTGGACTCCTCTTGGAAAGCTCTTTCACCTCGTACCCATTTTAGAGGCTGTCTTTGGCTGGAGCGAAAGCACGAAGTTGCTGTTTGTGTTCGTGCTTTTCGAAGTACAGGTAGCTTTCGATCTAGCTTAAGATCTTATTTTAAGCTTCCTGTTAAGTTGATTGGGTAGGAGTGAAGGCTAGTTTGTGCCTCTGATTTCCAGCCGTGAGCTCTTGAGAAATTGGCCGTGAGTTTGGCTGTTTTCCCTGAAATCTGTGTATTGTGTTTTGGGCAGATTTGTGCAGGCAGGGAGTTGCTTGTTCTTTGAGGAAATTAAGGTACGGGTTGAGCTTGTAAATTCCAGCAAGGTGACGGCTTGGATGAATTGTGAGATGGCTTTGCGTGTTATGTGATTAATTGCCTGTTGAGGCTGCCGATCTATGAGATGGCCGTGTGTTATGTGTTGTGTACATGTTGTTGGTATTGTTGTCGTGCATATGTTGATATGCTTGTTATTGTCCAGCATGTGCATACACGTATTTGCATCTCATTCCAGTTTCATTGCCATCGTTGCGTCGTTCTTGTTCTGTTTCTTACCAGGTTGCGAGGGCGAGCGGCAATACCGCACTCTCATCTCCCTGCTGGGTTATGTTAGCCCCTATGCGCCGAGTGGCTAACTACCACAGTTCATAGGTTGGGCAACAGCAGGCCGAGTTGTTGGATGCATCTGGTATTCAGGTGTTGTGTCCTGGCGAGTGGCTAGCTACCACACTTGGAACACACCCAGTGGCCACCAT
>KQ988426.1:81346-94075 GCA_001598015.1 Dorcoceras hygrometricum | reverse complement strand
ATCTACTGTTACTCTGTTGACCAAATTAATTGTGTTGACCACCGATATATATATATATATATATACCCATCGACTGATCTACTGTTCACCTCAGCTGGATTTCTTGCCAACAACTGAATTTATCCCAACTGCTGATTTTCTATGTCGCAACTGGATGCTCAGTAAAACGATTTTTGAAGGAAGCCTGAGTTTTTAAAAATGAAGTGAACCCCGATGCTAAGATTTCAGTTCGCCCAGTATGTTTTTTAAAGAAGAAAGTCTAAATTTATGAATTTATGGCTTAGATAACAGACGGTTCATATGGGAAGGGTGAGCAGCAGACGAGAGGGTCAATTGCCCCTTCATATTGGGTGAGATTTCACCACATTGAAACTGATATCAGTAGTCATTCGATCGAGTGCAATGGGACCTAAGTAGAGCTTCTAAGCCATGAGTTTAACGAAAATGATAGCGCTGGAATTTGAATTTACTTCCAGAACAAAAGTTGCAATGAATGATGCCTTATGTTTTATCATCTGCATATTGTGCTTGTTACTCTCAGTTTTCTTGCTGAGCCCCTAGGCTCACTAGCTTTCTTGGTGCAGGTGAGTCGGTGCCGGAGCAGGTGGGAGGTGGATTTTGAATCAGCAGCGACGTGCTAGTGTTTATCGAAGGCCTGCGTTTCCGCGATGTTCATTTTGTATTTTCCTACTTTTGTTGTCTTTGATCTTAGTCAAAACTGTATTGAGATCTGTTACAACAAAGATGAATTCAGATAGAGTTCAGTAATTGTAATATCGCGATTTCGCATTTTGCACTTTAAATTTGTAATGAAGGCTGGTTTTATTTTATGGCTCCAATGGTTGTGTTTCGATTTTCTTTTTTTTGAGCAAGGCAATCAGCTTGTTCTATTCATTATTCAGCCCTTCTATTTTCCTTTTATTTCCTTTCCTTTGATCTCGTGACTCCCATGGGGATTGGGACGTCACAAACATGGTATCAGAGCATGGTCCAGAGATAAACACACGCACTTCTTGTTGGGACAGATTTCATCGACCGTCTCTTCGGGGCAGTGAGTTTCTTTTATGTTTTAGAGCATGTATTTTTTATTCTTGCATGTTCTGATGTTCTTATGTGGTGGATTGCGGGCTATAGATTAAGATGTCTGGCCGAGGAAGAGGGAGGAATATCCCAATAGATGAATCCAGTCTTGATAGTAACGCTAGTATTGCCCAGCTTCTAAGGTTGCTGGTAGAACAGCAGGGTAGAGGCAATGGTCAATCCTCCAACAGTAGAGGACCTAGCAATGATGACCCTCAAGAGCGATTTCGAAGACAGAAGCCAAGGGAGTTTAGCGGCACAACAGATCTGTTTGTCGCCGAAAGCTGGATTAAATCAATGGAAGTGATATTTGAGTATCTCCAGACGCCTGACTTAGAAAGATCGAGATGTGCGGTTTATATGTTGAGAGATGATGCGATGCTCTGGTGGGAAGGAGCAAAGCTTACCGTAGATGTAACAAATCTCCCATGGGAGGAATTCAAGCGAGTTTTCTTTGAACAATATTTTATAGAGGATAAAAGGTCTGAATTAAAAAGAGAGTTCTTGATGATCAAGCAAGGGGACATGACTGCCCAAGAATATGTTCGAAAGTTCGAACGTGGATGTTATTTTGTACCATTGATCGGAGCTGATCTTAAGGAGAAATTACGACACTTTGTCGATGGATTGAAACCAGCACTCAGGCATGATGTGAGACTGGTAGAACCAAAAGATTATCAAGGAGCGGTGGAAAAGGCTCTAAGAGCTGATCAGGATTGGAAAGCAGTTGTGGAGGAACGACAACTGAAGAGGCAGGCTTTCCAACAAAAAGACCAGCGACCACCCAAGAAACCATACAAGAATCAGCAGAGGTCGCAGGAACAGAAGCCTCAGGAGCAGAAACCTTTGGTTGTGCAACCCATCAATGCGGTCTCAATAGTTGGAAACAAGCCTCAGTGTCCCAAGTGCCAGAAGAACCACCATGGTCCATGTAGAAAGGGACAGAATGTTTGTTATAGATGTGGATTGCCAGGACATGTTATTAAGGACTATCCTAAATCAAAGCAGATGGTGACCAACATAGCTTACGTCATGACAACTGAGCAAGCCAATCCAGATTCCACAGTGGCTACGGGTAAGATTTTGATCGCTGGAATTCCCTCTCTGGCTCTAATAGATTCAGGTGCGACGCATTCCTTTATAGCAGCGGACTTTGCTAAGAAATTACCTGTTAAACCCGACCAGTTGACTATGGGATTTTGCGTGACGGTACCCTCTGGAGAAGAGATGATATCTCATGATTTGTTTCGTAACTTAGAACTTAAGCTTCAAGGGCATTTAGTTACTGCTGACCTAATTGTTTTACCTATGCCTAGTTTGATCTGATTCAAGGAATGGATTGGTTGACCAAGTATGGGGTCGTGATAGATTTCAAGCTTTGAACAGTAGTGGTGAAACCCCCAAGAGGAGACTGGTTCACGTTCGAGGCTAGTCAGTCATGTAAAATTCCTCGAATTATTTCAGCTCTTAAGGCCCATAATTGTTTGCGCAAGGGAGGAGTAGGATTTTTTATAAGCTTATCATCTTTAGCAGTATCTAGCAAGCCCCAACTTTCAGATGTTGAAGTAGTGAGTGAATTCCCGGAGGTCTTCTCAGAAGACATATATGGATTGCCACCTGATAGAGAATTGGAGTTTGCAATTGACTTAGTGCCAGGAGCAGCACCCGTTTCTAAACCACCTTATCGTCTTGCTCCATCAGAGATGAAAGAATTAAAAGAGCAAATACAAGAGCTGTTAGACAAGCGCTTTGTTCGACCAAGTACATCACCATGGGGAGCCCCTGTTTTATTCGTCAAGAAAAAGGATGGTAGTCTAAGGCTGTGTATAGACTATAGAGAGTTGAATAAATTGACGATTAAGAATAAATACCCTTTACCTAGAATTGAGGACCTGTTTGATCAGTTGAAGGGATCGATAGTTTTCTCCAAGATTGATTTAAGATCTGGTTACCACCAATTGAAGATAAAACCAGCAGATATTTATAAAACAGCCTTTAGAACGCGATATGGTCACTATGAATTTTTGGTAATGCCTTTTGGATTCACTAACGCTCCCTCAGCTTTTATGGACTTGATGAACAAAGTTTTCCAACCATATTTAGATCAGTTTGTAGTGGTATTCATTGACGATATTTTGGTGTATTCCAAGAACAGAATCGAACACGCAAACCACCTGAAAACAGTGCTTCAGATTTTGAAGGACAAACAGCTGTTTGCAAAGTTTAGCAAGTGCGATTTTTGGCTGGAAAAGGTTTCTTTTCTCGGGCACATTATATCCAAAGATGGATTGGAAGTAGACCCATCCAAGGTGGAAGCCGTTCGTGACTGGCCGATACCAACATCAGTTACAGAGGTTAGGAGTTTTCTGGGTCTAGCTGGTTACTACAGACGCTTCATTAAGGGATTTTCGAAGATATCTGTCCTAACTCGCTGACTAGAAGTTAAGCAAATTTGAATGGACCCCCAACTGCCAAACCAGCTTTGAACAACTGAAGCAAGCGTTGATTGAGGCTCCTGTGCTAACAATGCCATCCGATCAGGGGAAGTTCGTCATCTATACAGATGCTTCAAAGTTGGGGTTGGGAGCTGTTTTGATGCAAGATCATAGAGTAATTTCCTACGCCTCTCGTCAGTTGAAAAATCACGAAAAGAATTATCCCACGCACGACTTAGAGCTGGCAGCAGTTGTTTTTGCCTTAAAGATTTGGAGGCATTATTTATATGGGGAGAAATGTGAAATATTCACGGATCACAAAAGCCTGAAATACTTCTTCACTCAGAAGGAGTTGAATATGAGGCAGAGGAGATGGTTGGAGCTGGTAAAATATTACGACTGCACGATCAGCTACCATCCAGGTAAGGCTAACGTGGTTGCTGATGCTTTAAGTAGAAAGTCTACGGGACTAGCGCAACTCATCGTCCACAAATCATTAGATGCTGATATTGAGAAGTTTGGCTTAGAGCTGGTTCCCAGCAGCTGCAATTCAGTCGTAGCTGGTACCTCAGTGAGATCAATTTGTTGGAACAAATTCGTGAAGGTCAGCTGAGAGATGAGCAACTACAAAAGTGGGTTAAACAAGACAGGGAAAGAGGTGGCAACCTCTATTTTTCGACCGATTGCATAATTAGATTTCAAGGAAGAATTTGGGTGCCACAAGTAGATACTTTGAGATCGGATTTAATGGAAGAAGCTCATGTAACCCCATACTCTGTGCATCCGGGAAGTACTAAGATGTATAAGGATCTTCAGAAGTTGTATTGGTGGACGTGTATGAAAAGAGATGTCGCCAAATTTGTTTCTGAATGCTTAACGTGTTAATTGGTGAAAGCTGAACACCAGCGACCAGCAGGGATGTTGAAGCCGTTGCCCATTCCAGAGTGGAAGTGGGAATGCTTTGCCATGGACTTCGTAATTGGTTTGCCCAGAACTGCTCAAGGTTACAATTCTATTTGGGTTATTTTAGATAGACTTACGAAATCTGCACATTTTCTGCCGGTGAAGACAACCTATGATGTGAGCAGATATGCGGGGTTGTATGTGAAAGAGATTACCAGACTTCATGGTGTTCCTGTATCAATTGTATCTGATAGGGATTCCAAGTTCACGTCTGCATTTTGGAAAAGTTTGCATCGAGCTTTGGGAACAAAGTTAACATTTAGTACAGCCTTTAATCCCCAAACCGATGGACAATCAGAAAGAGTGATCCAGATTTTAGAGGATTTACTCAGAGCATGTATTATAGATTTCTCAGAAAGTTGGGATTTGAAACTACCATTGGTGGAATTCGCGTACAACAACAGTTTTCAAGCTTCCATCCAAATGGCACCATACGAAGCTCTTTATGGACGCAAATGTAGAACGCCTCTTCATTGGGATGAGATAGGAGAGCGAGATGGTATAGGACCAGATTTGGTAGAGCAAACCGTGAGTGTTGTTAGAAAAATTAAGGAAAGGATGAAAGCTGCTCAAAGCAGACAAAAGAGCTATGCGGACAATAGACGAAGGGAACTAAGTTTTGATGTTGGTGATGACGTCTTTTTAAAAGTGGCTCCAATGAAATGGGTGATGCGTTTTGGAAAGAAGGGAAAATTGAGTCCCAGGTATATAGGTCCCTACGAGATACTGGACAAGGAAGGAACATTGGCCTATCGATTAGCACTGCCGCCTCATCTATCTTCAGTGCATAATGTATTTCATGTATCGGCCTTAAGAAAGTATGTCCCCCACCCATCGCACATTTTGACTACTGAACCAATTCATTTAACACCATATTTTAGCTATGAAGAGAGACCTGAGAAGATTCTTCTTAAGGAAATTAGAAAGCTGAGGAATAGAAACATTCCTATGGTTAAAGTTCAGTGGACAAATCAAACCGAACGAGAAGCTACGTGGGAAACAGAAGCTGATATGCATAGTCGTTATCCAGATTTGTTCGGTAAGTAAATTTCGAGGACGAATTTTTTTTAAGGAGGGTAGAGTTGTAGCGCCCCAAAATCCATAGGACCACAACTTCTAATTCTTGTGATTTGAGAACCTATTTCTAATTTCAAGATCTCAGTCTTTGTTATTTGTTTGAGCGACTGATTTCTCAATTCTAAAGTTCATAAGGTGCAGAGGCCCGATCAGTCGTTAACCAAGTGCGGCCAAGCAATTTTAAAATTTACAAAAATGTCATGGTTGGTATGGGAGGATGGTTAAATTCTCAATTTATGTAGCACTTTTACAAATCAAAATAGTAACAGGGGATTTTAAATAAATATTTGAGATTCAGGATTGGGACACCATGCCTACTCGAGTGATTTTCTCTGTTACAAATCAGACTCCCATGCCATTGTCCTTGCGAACTATAAGTTTAAATTCTTTGCAAGAAAATGTTCATTTTGGCATCAAAGAAAATAGATAACACATTGCTGTGCTGGGGAAAAAACTCTCTGTTAGTGGCCTGCTGTATCTTGTGATTTCCTTCTTATCAAGGCAAGTAAATTTGATTCTTACTACACCACGAAAGCTTACGTATTGTTCTCACTTCATTTTGTGATTTTTGCTTAAGCTCTGTTTATTATCAGCCTTTGCTCATGTTTTGGTTGATATTATAGCGTATGTTTAGCGTTCGGGGTCATAGTGGATTATGTTTGGAACTCAAATGTATTTTACGAGGTTGATGTTGATTTTAAAACGCTGAGCATCTCAGATTCTCAACTCATAGAGATTATGATGTTCTTCCTTTTGCTGTAATATCGGGATTTGATGATTGTGTAATCGGTAGTTGCTAGTTGAATCAGTATAAAGTCTGGTTTAATAGGCGACGGCTGGTAGCGTAATCATTGTTTCGATATTACAAGTGTTATCGTAAATTTCAGAAGATGCATTTTATTGTCAAAATTTCAGCAGTTGCGACTGGTTTTGCTTGCGACTGGTTACTGTTGCTTGCGACTGGTTTTGCTTGCGACTGGTTACTTTTGCTTGCGACTGATTTCTTTCCACTTAAGTACTTCACTGCTGATTTATATCCATCGTCTAGTTTTCTTCTACCTGCTGATCGCCTTACCCAACGACTGGTTGTTCTTGAACCAACGACTGGTTGATCTACTGTTACTCTGTTGACCAAATTAATTGTGTTGACCACCGATATATATATATATATTTACCCATCGACTGATCTACTGTTCACCTCAGCTGGATTTCTTGCCAACAACTGAATTTATCCCAACTGCTGATTTTCTATGTCGCAACTGGATGCTCAGTAAAACGATTTTTGAAGGAAGCCTGTGTTTTTAAAAAATGAAGTGAACCCCGATGCTAAGATTTCAGTTCGCCCAGTATGTGTTTTAAAGAAGAAAGTCTAAATTTATGAATTTATGGCTTAGATAACAGACGGTTCATATGGGAATGGTGAGCAGCAGACGAGAGGGTCAATTGCCCCTTCATATTGGGTGAGATTTCACCACATTGAAACTGATATCAGTAGTCATTCGATCGAGTGCAATGGGACCTAAGTAGAGCTTCTAAGCCATGAGTTTAACGAAAATGATAGCGCTGGAATTTGAATTTACTTCCAGAACAAAAGTTGCAATGAATGATGCCTTATGTTTTATCATCTGCATATTGTGCTTGTTACTCTAAGTTTGCTTGCTGAGCCCCTAGGCTCACTAGCTTTCTTGGTGCAGGTGAGTCGGCGCCGGAGCAGGTGGGAGGTGGATTTTGAATCAGCAACGACGTGTTAGTGTTTATCGAAGGCCTGCATTTCCGCGATGTTCAGTTTGTATTTTCCTACTTTTGTTGTCTTTGATCTTAGTCAAAACTGTATTGAGATCTGTTACAACAAAGATGAATTCAGATAGAGTTCAGTAGTTGTAATATCGCGATTTCGCTTTTTGCACTTTAAATTTGTAATGAAGGCTGGTTTTATTTTATGGCGCCAATGGTTTTTTTTTATTTTCTTTTTTTTGAGCAAGGCAATACAGCTTGTTCTATTCATTATTCAGCCCTTCTATTTTCCTTTTATTTCCTTTCCTTTGATCTCGTGACTCACATGGGGATTGGGACGTCACAGCAGGTGAGCATGATGATGAGATTACTCCGACCGGCGGTGAGGACGTCTAATTACTCTGATTTTTATGTTAGCTTATGGGATGTGGATTGAGGATATTTTGCAGTTAGTTTTAAACGGATGTTGAGATGTTATTTTAAATGTTTTAAGTGATGGTTTTTATTTATAGCTTTTATTTATTCCACATCTGCTTTTAAAAAAAATATTAGAGGTTTAATATGTTTCAAAAGCTACCTTCATACAACTAAGAAATTTGGAAGAGACGACAGCTCAACTGTCACAGAAACTCTTCTGTCAAATATTTAAGAACTTAAAACCATTTTCCAAAACGCTGAAAGAGTACAGATCCTAACATCATTTGAAAACCTAAAAACGTTACTCAAAACCCTGAAATAGAACACAAACACAACATAAGAAGCGAACAATAATATGCTTTTATATTAAAAATAAAACAAAGTTTACTTGACTTTTACTGAACGACGGGTTGTAGAGAGCAGATCCAGCTTTGAATCCCCCAAAAGCACAATCGAAACACTTACTTTGAAGAAAACTTTTGGTTGGTTTGTGGTATAGAAAATCACCCCCACCGCCTTAATGAAGAAATTAAACAAGTCAGGGGTTGTCCTATCCCATACGCTAACTGTAATAATTTTGCTTAAAAAAGATACTTTAGGCGTGTCTTAACCCGTGCTTCAACAATAATCATTTTGCTTACAAAAAGATACTTTAGGTGTGTCTTAACCATGCGCCAACAGTAATCATCTTGCTTAAAACAAATACTTCTCTTTTTTAAGAAAACTGAACTGTGCTTGAGTTCATTCTCATAGGAGCCGTCCACGAACCGCCCAGGCTAAAACTGAAGAAATCATCTCAAGCAAAAAAAGAAATGTTAAACGGAAAAATAAATAGCATTTTAACCCTTCAAAAAAGTTTAAATAACTCGTGAATTTACCAATTTTTTTGGGGCGTTGCAGTATTCCAAATAATTTTTTCCGATTTTATTTTAGCGATACTCGACAAAAATCCATCTGCTACTGCCAATTATATATTGGAAATAGTAGCACCATTCATCTTATTTCACTTTTTATTGTCCACGAAGTCCCTCGTTCTATCTCTAATAGCAGTCAAACAACGTTCTTTCGATAAAATTGCTTGAATATTCGATTTACACATCATAAAATTGCTTCCATTGAATTTTTATATCTCATATTTTGCAGTCATTTTGAAAAAAATTATTATCCCGCCTTAATAAAAAAATTCAAAAAATCACCTTATGTGGAAGATCAGTCAAAGCTGCAACACATGTAAGATCGAATAAAGGGGTGTCTCATGATTTCACACAACTCCAGTACCCAAACCTTGTTCTAAAAGTATAAACTGTGAGACCCAGAAGCTGATGAGATTAAATGAGTTAACTAATCGGGTTTTATTGAGATCAGTTTTGCGTCGATGTGCTTGAAGAAGCTATCGGGTTTTGTTTTAATCCTTGGATCAAGTCCAGAGAGTTAGAGTTTTGGTTTGAGAGCTGTTCAGAATTTAACGTGGGTCATCGCTGAGTGCTAGTGTTCAGCAGTGGTGACGTGAGCAGTTGTCGCTGAATTGTTGGTTTTCAGTTTTGAGGAGAAGTCTGATATCGTGGGCAAGCAGATGTCTCCTAGCGTGTTTTCAGTAGCGGGTGTTGGTACTTCGTCGTTTGGATTAGTTGGAACGACAGCTTTTTGTATTAGCGAAGGAGAATCAGCAGTGAGCAGCGTTGGTCTTCAGTTGTGTGAGAGATCTAATGTTACGTTGCTAACAGATATTGGTTAGTTGTTCAGCAGTGAGTAGCGGGTGACGTGTTCAGCTACGACAGTAACTCTCTGCGACGTCGTTTGGTTTAAGTGATCGCTGTTTTGGCGTAGAGTGAGATCTGTTGTGAGATCTAAATCCAGCGGGAATACCAGTTGTGTTAGCTTAAGTTGTCGGTGGATCTGTTCCCAGTTTCTGTCAGCAGTGAGATGTAAATAGGGAGCTTGTCCTTGTTCTCTATTATTGTTCCCGACACTTAGGATATTTCCCGATAGCAACCTCTGTCGCAATACCCTAGTTACTGTTCACCGAACCTTACCTTCTCCGATTGCCGACGGTAGATAGCTTCGATTGAAGTAAGAGTGATAGCGTTGGACTCCTATTGTTGAGACGCTTTGTCTGGTCGAGTTCGTAGCTCCCATCTGTTGCTTTTCTGTGCTTCAGTCCTTGAGTAGTTGCTTGTGTTTGGCTTAGAAGGTGGTGGATCTGTGTTGCTCGGACCCTGATTGTAGTAATTGTTGCACGGAAGATTTGAGGTACGGATGTGAGCTTGTTTACAACGTTGAATTAGGCATGGATATTATGTGCTCTTGTGTATGCTTTTGTGCTGTTATCTGCTTTCTTGTATTGTGTTGATAATCGCAAGCTGTTCATTGCATACGTATTTTTCATGTGAATTCAGATCCTGTTGAGCATGCCTTGTTGTTGTTGTTCTCTGTGCGTACCAGGATGCTGTTGAGGCTGAGCGGGTAACTCCCGTACCTCATCTCCCTGCTGGGATCTGTTAGCCACTATGAGCGGAGTGGGTAGCTCCCACATCTCATGAGTTGGGCAACATCGGGTTGAGTCATGTTGTGCATCTAGTACCGTGTGTTAAGACGAGTGGGTAGCTCCCATATACTCACACACCCCGTGGCCACTGAAGTACTGTTGTTCAGTTGATCCTTTGTTGCTGTTGAGCAGTTCCTTGAGATCCTTTGGCTCCCTGCGTTCGGTTGTAGCCTTGGTCTCATGCATAGAATTTGCATTTTATCTGTTGCCATTTAATTGCTGTTTTCAGTTGCTCTCCGTACTGGGGTTTGACCCCATGTCCCTCTGGGGCTTGGTTTTGTTTTCCTGTATGTGTTTTCAGGTTATCATGGTTTCTCTGCTGGTCGTGGAGTAGACCCAGCTGGAGGTATCCCAGGAGGTGGTTAGAGTGTCCCAGTTAGCGTATAGCATATTATGTATCAGTACTGTTAGCCGGGGGTTGTCCCGTGCTTTGTAGTAGATGTTGTTTTGGTACTTGATATGTGTTTTAATGCTGTACTGTTGTACTGAATTGTGTTGTTAGACTGGGATATTTTAAGTATTGTTGTATTTTAAATTATATGTTTTAATCGTCAGGCCAAAGCGAAAATTTAAAGAAACTTTTGTATGCTTCCGCTATTGTTTTGCGTGGTTTAACTCTGTATAGTGCACGAGGCCTGACATTTTTGGTAAGAGAGCTTAAGCTGGGATAAACTCGATTTCTTTGATCACACTTGAGTCTAGGCACAATGTTTCGTGTTTCATGTGCTTGATTGTGTGATCTATGTGATTTATTTGTTCTGTGATATATCTGTTGTTGCGAGACCTTACCTTCTTAGTGACTTCGTAGATGCCGCCTAGACGTAAGGGGTAGAGGTAGAGGGCAGTTTCAGGAAGAGTCCCAAGGTCAGAACAAATACGAAGCGCAGTGTAATGCCCAGATATTTTGAAGGCCACAAACTAGAAAGATATGAGATTGAGGGATTACAATGCTATTATATTCAACTCTTGATCAATCGAGTTTCAGATTTTATCTATGTATTGTTTAGCTTTTACCATTTAAGAGCTAAATTCCAGATATCAAAAATGCAATTACAATAGATGTATAAACAATTCCTACAAGCCGATTGAATCCTTTGTTTTAACTAAAACTGTTCGTTTTCATATGCATTATTTGGTTTAAAACAGAGCACGCTTCTTTCAGAATTTGGCATATTAATTGAATGCGTTTCTTTCCTTAGGCATTTACAAATCATATAAATAGGATCTTAAGCTGCTTCATGCATCATTACTTTCAAAATCAAATCATATAAAGTGGTGCTCTCTCTCAAGAAGCCGAACAAAATACTTTCAAAGTGTTTTAAAGGAAACAGGCGGTGCGTTAGGAGTTGCTGGATTTCTACCGTGATTTGTGTTAAAGAATTCAGGCAAGTAAACTCTGTTTCTTGCTCACTCAGTGAAAGCATATATTCAATTCTGTTTGCATGATTATATGAGATTTTAAAGAAAGGAAGATGGCTTCGGCTGTTCTTCAAAAACCCGAAAGTTTATGCTCTGTTTTTATGAAGATTGTGTTTTACGGTATTTTGATCCAAAGAGATGTCTTAGAAAATGGTTTGATGATGTTCTTTTAGTTAGTTCTTAAGTTTTCTTCATAAATTCCATCGAAGTAGCTTACAAGTAGCTTATTCGATCATTTTCAGAATTTTCTTCAGATATTTTGAATTCTTTAGACAAAGGTAACCTTCGTAGTTCATGGTTATCTACATGTTAAGTATGAGAGCTGGTTCTTATACTACTGTTGAGACTGCTTTGTCGAAAATATTCTAAGTATAGATTTCAGCTAATGCATTGTTTGAGTTTAGTAGTTGCGATCAGCAGACGCACTATTTCATGTTCAGTTGTTGCATATTTTATTGTTCATCAGCTGACAGCTTATTCATTAGTTTATAGTTGTTATCAGTTGATAATTTGTTCATCAGCTGGTAATTTTTTCATTAGCTATTGATATTCAGCAGATGCTTTGCTTTCGTAAATTCAGCAGATGCATTTCTTTTGCTAAAACCAGCAGGTGTATTCCTTTGTTAACACCAGCAGGTGCATTCATTTATTAGAATTCAGCAGTTGCGTTGTCTTCGTAACATTCAGCAGATGCATTCCATTTTGATATTTCAGCAGTTGCTTTATTGTCATTAAGTACTAACGACATCGTTTCACTTTACATTTGTTTAAAAGACCTTGCGACTAGTTCTTGTCTTGCGACTGGTTCCTATTCGTTGCAACTGGTATTGTTCATTCAGCTGATATTAGTCTTGCGACTGGTACTGTTCATTCTTCATTTTCTTCAGCAGATAACGGAATTTTAGAATTTGATTTCTTACTCATTTACACTTCAATTCAGATGAATCTTTCGACTTATCTGACAGATTCAACTAGCCAATTTTTTCAATTTTCATCTTCGCAAGCTTTACAGAGAAATCCTTTACAGTTCCAGAACATCATTAGACAAAAGAAAAACCA
>KQ988426.1:62741-78865 GCA_001598015.1 Dorcoceras hygrometricum | reverse complement strand
TAGTTAGTCGTGAAGATCCACAGGAGAGGTTTAGAAGACAGAGACCTCAGGAATTTTCTGGCTCTACTGATCCTCTTATAGCAGAAAGCTGGATTAAATCCATAGAGGTGATTTTTGACTATTTGCAACTGACTGAACAAGAAAGGCCTCGGTGTGCGATTTACATGCTGAGAGGAGATGCTATGATATGGTGGGAAGGAGCCAAGTTAACAGTAGACTTGGAAATTCTTACTTGGGAAGAGTTTAAGAGAGTATTTTATGAACAATACTTTACGGCAGATGTAAGACAGCAGTTGCGTAGTGAGTTTTTAACTCTTAAGCGTGATTTTTGATTATTTGCAACTGACTGAACAAGAAAGACCTCGGTGTGCGATTTACATGCTGAGAGGAGATGCCATGATATGGTGGGAAGGAGCCAAGTTAACAGTAGACTTGGAAATTCTTACTTGGGAAGAGTTTAAGAGAGTATTTTATGAACAATACTTTACGGCAGATGTAAGACAGCAGTTGCGTAGTGAGTTTTTAACTCTTAAGCAGCGAGAGATGTCTATGCGGGATTATATCCGTAAGTTTGAGAGAGGTTGTTATTTTGTTCCTTTAATTGGGACAAATGCAGATATGAAGCTAGAACATTTTGTTGATGGGTTGTAGCAGATGATTAGGCATGATGTTAGATTGGCGGAACCCGTAGATTATAGATCAACTGTGAATAATGCCCTACGGGCAGAACAAGATTGGAAAGTAATTGAAGAAGAGAGACAATTGAAAAGACAAGCTTTTCAACAAAAGGACCGTAGGCAAAATAAGAAACCAAATAATAACCAACAGGAGTCTCAAGAAAAAGGACCCTTAGTTGTACAGCCTATCTTTGCTGTTCCTAATTCAGGAACTAGGCCTCCATGTCCAACCTGTAAGAAAAACCATCAGGCCAGTGTCTTTTTGGCCAGAGAGTGTGTTATACTTGTGGTAAGCCAGGCCATATGTCTAGGGAGTGTTCCCAGAAGCGACCACTCATCACCGGTAGAGCTTACATAATGACAGCTGCAGAAACCCCAGCAGATACCTCAGTGGCGACGGGTAAGATTTTGTTGCCAATATGTTTACATTAGCCTTGTTAGATTCTGGTCAACTTGTATTTTGTATCAGATAGGTTTGTTAAGAAATTGATATCTAACTTAGAAGAAATAGAAGTAGAGTACTGTGTTTAGGTCCCTTTGAGTTCGAGATTCAGCAGATGCATATTTCAGCAGATGCTTTGCTTTCGTAAATTCAGCAGATGCATATTTCAGCAGATGCTTTGCTTTCGTAAATTCAGCAGATGCATATTTCAGCAGATGCTTTGCTTTCGTAAATTCAGCAGATGCATATTTCAGCAGATGCTTTGCTTTCGTAAATTCAGCAGATGCATATTTCAGCAGATGCTTTGCTTTCGTAAATTCAGCAGATGCATATTTCAGCAGATGCTTTGCTTTCGTAAATTCAGCAGATGCATATTTCAGCAGATGCTTTGCTTTCGTAAATTCAGCAGATGCATATTTCAGCAGATGCTTTGCTTTCGTAAATTCAGCAGATGCATATTTCAGCAGATGCTTTGCTTTCGTAAATTCAGCAGATGCATATTTCAGCAGATGCTTTGCTTTCGTAAATTCAGCAGATGCATATTTCAGCAGATGCTTTGCTTTCGTAAATTCAGCAGATGCATATTTCAGCAGATGCTTTGCTTTCGTAAATTCAGCAGATGCATATTTCAGCAGATGCTTTGCTTTCGTAAATTCAGCAGATGCATATTTCAGCAGATGCTTTGCTTTCGTAAATTCAGCAGATGCATATTTCAGCAGATGCTTTGCTTTCGTAAATTCAGCAGATGCATATTTCAGCAGATGCTTTGCTTTCGTAAATTCAGCAGATGCATATTTCAGCAGATGCTTTGCTTTCGTAAATTCAGCAGATGCATATTTCAGCAGATGCTTTGCTTTCGTAAATTCAGCAGATGCATATTTCAGCAGATGCTTTGCTTTCGTAAATTCAGCAGATGCATATTTCAGCAGATGCTTTGCTTTCGTAAATTCAGCAGATGCATATTTCAGCAGATGCTTTGCTTTCGTAAATTCAGCAGATGCATATTTCAGCAGATGCTTTGCTTTCGTAAATTCAGCAGATGCATATTTCAGCAGATGCTTTGCTTTCGTAAATTCAGCAGATGCATATTTCAGCAGATGCTTTGCTTTCGTAAATTCAGCAGATGCATATTTCAGCAGATGCTTTGCTTTCGTAAATTCAGCAGATGCATATTTCAGCAGATGCTTTGCTTTCGTAAATTCAGCAGATGCATATTTCAGCAGATGCTTTGCTTTCGTAAATTCAGCAGATGCATATTTCAGCAGATGCTTTGCTTTCGTAAATTCAGCAGATGCATATTTCAGCAGATGCTTTGCTTTCGTAAATTCAGCAGATGCATATTTCAGCAGATGCTTTGCTTTCGTAAATTCAGCAGATGCATATTTCAGCAGATGCTTTGCTTTCGTAAATTCAGCAGATGCATATTTCAGCAGATGCTTTGCTTTCGTAAATTCAGCAGATGCATATTTCAGCAGATGCTTTGCTTTCGTAAATTCAGCAGATGCATATTTCAGCAGATGCTTTGCTTTCGTAAATTCAGCAGATGCATATTTCAGCAGATGCTTTGCTTTCGTAAATTCAGCAGATGCATATTTCAGCAGATGCTTTGCTTTCGTAAATTCAGCAGATGCATATTTCAGCAGATGCTTTGCTTTCGTAAATTCAGCAGATGCATATTTCAGCAGATGCTTTGCTTTCGTAAATTCAGCAGATGCATATTTCAGCAGATGCTTTGCTTTCGTAAATTCAGCAGATGCATATTTCAGCAGATGCTTTGCTTTCGTAAATTCAGCAGATGCATATTTCAGCAGATGCTTTGCTTTCGTAAATTCAGCAGATGCATATTTCAGCAGATGCTTTGCTTTCGTAAATTCAGCAGATGCATATTTCAGCAGATGCTTTGCTTTCGTAAATTCAGCAGATGCATATTTCAGCAGATGCTTTGCTTTCGTAAATTCAGCAGATGCATATTTCAGCAGATGCTTTGCTTTCGTAAATTCAGCAGATGCATATTTCAGCAGATGCTTTGCTTTCGTAAATTCAGCAGATGCATATTTCAGCAGATGCTTTGCTTTCGTAAATTCAGCAGATGCATATTTCAGCAGATGCTTTGCTTTCGTAAATTCAGCAGATGCATATTTCAGCAGATGCTTTGCTTTCGTAAATTCAGCAGATGCATATTTCAGCAGATGCTTTGCTTTCGTAAATTCAGCAGATGCATATTTCAGCAGATGCTTTGCTTTCGTAAATTCAGCAGATGCATATTTCAGCAGATGCTTTGCTTTCGTAAATTCAGCAGATGCATATTTCAGCAGATGCTTTGCTTTCGTAAATTCAGCAGATGCATATTTCAGCAGATGCTTTGCTTTCGTAAATTCAGCAGATGCATAAATCAGCAGTAGCGACTGGTAGTAGCGACTGGTTGTAGCGACTGATAGTAGCGACTGGTTGTAGCGACTGGTTTAAGTGCTAACGACATCGTTTCACTTACATTTGTTTAAAAGACCTTGCGACTGGATTCTTGTCTTGCGACTGGTTTCCAATTTGTTGCGACTGGTATTGTTCATTCAGCTGGTATTAGTCTTGCGACTGGTACTGTTCATTCTTCATTTTCTTCAGCAGATAACGGAATTTTAGAATTTGATTTCTTACTCATTTACACTTCAATTCAGATGAATCTTTCGAATTATCTGACAGATTCAACTAGCCAATTTATTCAGTTTTCATCTTCGCAAGCTTTACAGAGAAATCCTTTACAGTTCCAGAACATCAGTAGACAAAAGAAAAACCAGTAATTCGTGCAAGAGAGAAAGAAAACAGATTTTAGAAAGAAAAGAAAGAGCTGAACGATGTTTTAGAAAATATTTTAAGTTATGACAACTAAGAGGGTCCCCAGAAGAAGGGTGAGTGCGCGGCTGACAAACCGTGTGCCCTTTCAACAGAGGAAGGATCAGGAGTATAGGTCTACGGATCTCTATATCCCTTCACCATGAGCCATAGAGCTAGAAACTGATATCAGGAGTTTGATCAAGCGAATTGGACCAAAATGTTTAAAGTGTTGTCATAATTTCAGAAGAGCGCAATTGTGATTTTAATCACAGCTCCAGAGAATGTTTAAAAATTTTTTTTCAGAATTTGATTATGTTTTATGCTTTCAGTTTCTATCAGAATTCCCAGTTATATATATATTATTGCGCTTGTTCATTTCAAAGCGTACACAGATTTCAGTTATGTATTCGCGCAATTGTGATTTTAATCACAGCTCCAGAGAATGTTTAAAATTTTTTTTTCAGAATTTGATTATGTTTTATGCTTTCAGTTTCTATCAGAATTCCCAGTTATATATATTATTGCGCTTGTTCATTTCAAAGCGTACACAGATTTCAGTTATGTATTCAGCTTCCAGTTTCAGTTTCAGTATCAGTTCTATTGCATGATTTTGCTATTCCAAATTTACCTGCTGAGCCTTCGGCTCACTAGTTTTCATTGAGTGCAGGTGATCAGCAGTAAGAGCTGGAGGGAGATGATCAGAAAGGGAGGATGTGTTTATCGTGGACATCTTCCATTGTTTCTTTTTAGATTTTGATGTACAGAACTTTAGTTTGGTTTGTATGTTAGCAGGTTTCTAGTTTCTCATTTTGTAGAAATCTGTATGAACCTTTGGTGTAAAGATATATGCAAGTTCACTTGTATTTTTATCAGCTGGTATGTTAGTTCTTCACTCGTATTTTGTCAGCTGGTATTTCAGTTCCATGTGTGTTATTTGTTCAGCAGAGGATTAGTTCAGCGTTTGGATTACCCTTCCAGCTGATTTTATTCATTGTTTCAATTGTTCCGCATTCAGCAGTAATGAATTGTGTTTATTCACAATTTAGTCCAGAATTTAGTAACGACTTTTATGTTTATTAAGATTAAAATTTTTGGGTCTTTCAATTCGAACCCCAAATTTCTAAATTTCTTTTGAGAAAAGTCCGATCGTTACACGCAGCGTAGTTTTCCTCATTGTGGACGCAATAGACAGGTTGACTTGGAGGTAGATGATTTGGCAGCCCGTGTAGATGATATGGAACTGGTGATGGCGGGGTTTCAGCGGATGAATCTGATAGGACCGAAAAATAGGACTTAACAGCGCTGCTATTGTTCATTAAAAATTTTGCGCTGCTGCTAATAGTGAGGTGCAAGTGCTAATATAAATTGCATATGCGGAAAGCTTAAAGAAATGGACCAGTTGTTTGTTTATGGAAGTTCGGACTTCAATGTCCTACGTCTCCCCTTCTTCCTCCTCGGAAGGTTCCACAAGAAGATTTGATCTATACATCATGTACAGACGCGATCCCGCAACCAGCAGTTGCGAGAACTCCTAGACTCCACCAGCCCTCGGCTGTTATTCACTTGTTTAACGCCTATGTGAGAAAGGCTACAAACACAGAGTATCTGTTTAACGTCGTCTTGCTTGGACGGGATCTGATTTTGGTTTGGGTTTGAGATTCATTCACTATACAATGAATGTGAATGAATCTCTGTGTGTGTGAGATTTACAGTGTAAGCACAACTCTCGTAATAAATCTCACACACTAGGGAAATTCTCTACAAAAGCTGATTGAGACTCATCAGTAGACACTCGTTATGCTCTCCTCTCTAATCGCGATCTACTGCTTCGTCTCCAATATTCTTCCCTCTGTATTTTTGCACTCTGTAAAAATCGTCTTGCAGTCATCTTCTTCCTTCAAATCTTTTCCCTTAAATAGCCTCTGTTCAAATTCAATTCGTTGGACACAAGTTCTTCCCGTTGAAATATGTTCTGTAAAGTACCGACAGGGAGTTGTCCTTGTGTCCTTTCTTTTGTAGGCTTTTTGTCGTCTTCAACATTTGAACTAGGCTTAGCAGTTGACTTCCAGCTTTAGTAAATCTTCATAATATATTTTGTCAACTGCTTTGCTACTGGTTGTATCTTCAACTACTGCGTCTGGTTATTTCCTTTAGCTTCTTTACGTCTGGATTCTTTGCGTCTGGTTGTAACTATCAGCGTCTGGTTTGCAACTATTCACTACGTCTGCTTTTCCTGCGTCTGTATTTCCTGTCGACTGGATATGCAAAACACTGTAGCCTGCGACTGGGTACACTGTAGCTTGCGACTGGTACATCAGCTGGTGGTCTAGATGTGCTAGCGACTGGTTGACCAGCTGGTGAAGATCACTGTAGCTATCTGCTGGTTTCCCTTAGGAGATGTACCTGCTGATTTTACCATCACAAAATCATCGAATTAATCTTAGAGCGAAGGCAAAACGCTGTCATATCCATTTATCCAAACGACATCATTTTGCTATCGCTAACTTTAAGTACCATCGACTGGTTGCACTGTAGCTCTCGTCTGCTTCCAACTGATTGCTTCTTGAAACTGATGAATGCTTGCAACAGCTGGTTGCATCTTATGTTTAGCGCTACGTCTGATCCAACTACTGATTGTGATGACATCACTGCTGACGCCACCATCGCTGATCAAAACTTCTCTCAATCAGCAATGCTGACGTCATCATTGCTGATCACAACTTCTTCCAGTAGACATGCTGTCGTCATCATTGCTGATTCCAGAGTCCTCTTCACATCGACGTCTGATTCATTCACGCTTGCGCAACAGCTGGTTTTTGTTCTTCACAACTGGTTCTAGACTTCAACTATTTAGTGAACCAGATTTCTTCAATCTTCACACGATCAGACTTCTACTGTTCATCTTCTTCTTCGATACTTATCTTGTTGTATTACAAGCTAACATCTGTACACTAACTAGAAGAATTAGTAACACAATAACAGGTTTTGTGTAATTCAAAACATAATCAGGATCTGTTTACACAGATCCATCAATCTCTCCCTTTTTTATTTACACAA
Source organism: Dorcoceras hygrometricum (assembly GCA_001598015.1). NCBI lineage: Eukaryota > Viridiplantae > Streptophyta > Magnoliopsida > Lamiales > Gesneriaceae > Dorcoceras > Dorcoceras hygrometricum. The sequence continues at coordinate 71,860 of KQ988426.1, read as the reverse complement.
AACATTAAATAATAAATGCATGATCTAACAATTCTCTCCCTTTTTGTGGGAATCAAAAAGAGGTCGAAAGCTGGTCTTCCTGAAATTTATGAAAGCTCTCACTACACTGTCACAACAAAAACAACGTGACAGCAGGAGTTTTGATTTTGAAAATCAAAACAGATTTTGGAAAGAACCGTATGTATGAACGATATGATTTTGAAAGAGCTGAAAGTGTGCTTCTGCTATAGCTTATAATATGCAGACGAGAGATTAATAAAAACTCTCCCTATCTTTTATAGTATAAGCTCAAATCATTTAAAAAAAATTGAAGCACCAGCTGGAATTCCGCAGAAAGTTTGAAAAGCTATCAGAGCATACGAAAATGTTTTCTTTCAAAATAGAAAAAGTGCTACTGAGTCACTTACAGATGAAGAACCAGAAAGAGAATGTGACAACTAAAGCTCAGATTTTCAATTCACCTATTTCGTCCCATGTGCTGTCAGCGAGCCTCGCTCCAGGTGAACTTATAGCCCAACCGAAATAGGATCTTGGCATCCGCATGGAACTCGCGCATTCCGTGACAGTTCATCAAGAGAAAACAGTTCTATATATAAAATAATCATTTTCATCTGGCCTTCTTAATATAAGTTTCTCAAAAACATTTAAAACATTTTTAAAAAAAATAGCACATGCGTTTTAAAATAAGTGCTCGTTCAAGAACAACCTGCTCTGATACCACTTGATAGGACCGAAAAATAGGACTTAACAGCGCTGCTATTGTTCATTAAAAATTTTGTGCTGCTGGTAATAGTGAGGTGCAATACCTCGGATTCTTGAACATTAAAACAGAGCACCGGAGACAGATCTGATATGAAATAAAATCATGCGGAAGACACTAGAATTGAATCCTAAATTTTAAAACGTTGCAAACAGATTCCTGTAACAAAAATCTGTTCGACTTACTGTGTGTGCAATGGTATATGCGTGAGTGCTAATATAAATTGCATATGCGAAAAGCTTAAAGAAATGGACCAACTGTTTGTTTATGGAAGTTCGGACTTCAATGTCCTACATCTCCCCTTCTTCCTTCTCGAAAGGTTCCACTAGAAGATTTGATCTATACATCGTGTACAGACCCGATCCCGCAACCAGCAGCTGCGAGAACTCCTAGACTCTACCAGCCCTCGGCTGTCACTCAATCACTTGTTTAACGCCTATGTGAGAAAGGATACAAACACAGAGTATCTGTTTAACGTCGTCGTGCTTGGACGGGATCTGATTTTTGTTTGGGTTTGAGATTCATTCACTATACAATGAATGTGAATGAATCTCTGTGTGTGAGATTTATAGTGTAAGCACAACTCTCGTAATAAATCTCACACACTAGGGAAATGCTCTACAAAAGCTGATTGAGACTCAGTAGTAGACGAAGTTCGGACTTCAATGTCCTACATCTCCCCTTTTTCCTCCTCGAAAGGTTCCACTAGAAGATTTGATCTATACATCGTGTACAGACCCGATCCCGCAACCAGCAGCTGCGAGAACTCCTAGACTCTACCAGCCCTCGGCTGTCACTCAATCACTTGTTTAACGCCTATGTGAGAAAGGCTACAAACACAGAGTATCTGTTTAACGTCGTCGTGCTTGGACGGGATCTGATTTTTGTTTGGGTTTGAGATTCATTCACTATACAATGAATGTGAATGAATCTCTGTGTGAGATTTATAGTGTAAGAACAACTCTCGTAATAAATCTCACACACTAGGGAAATGCTCTACAAAAGCTGATTGAGACTCAGTAGTAGACACTTGTTATGCTCTCCTCTCTAATGGCGGTCTACTGCTTCGTCTCCAATATTCTTCCCTCTGTATTTTTGCACTCTGTCAAAATCGTCATGCAGTCATCTTCTTCCTTCAAATATTTTCCCTTAAATAGCCTCTGTTCAAATTCAATTTCTTGGACACAAGTTCTTCTCGTTGAAAGATGTTCTGTAAAGTACCGACAGGGAGTTGTCCTTGTGTCCTTTCTTTTGCAGGATTTTTGTCGTCTTCAACATTTGAAGTAGGCTCAGCAGTTGACATCCAGCTTTAGTAAATCTTCATAATATAATTTGTCAACTGCTTCGCTACTAGTTGTATCTTCAACTACTGCGTCTGGTTATTTCCTTTAGCTTTTTTGTGTCTGGATTCTTTGCGTCTGGTTGTAACTATCAGCGTCTGGTTTGCAACTATTCACTACGTCTGCTTTTCCTGCGTCTGTATTTACTATCGACTGGATATGAAAAACACTGTAGCCTGCGAATGGGTACACTGTAGCTTGCGACTTGTACATCAGCTGGTGGTCTAGATGTTCTAGCGACTGGTTGACCAGCTGGTGAAGATCACTTTAGCTATCTGCTGGTTTCCCTTAGGAGATGTACCTGCTGATTTTACCATCACAAAATCATCGACTGAATCTTAGCGCGAAGGCAAAACGCTGTCGTATCAATTTATCCAAACGAGATCGTTTTGCTATCGCTAACTTTAAGTATCATCGACTGGTTGCACTGTAGCTCTCGTCTGCTTCCAACTGATTGCTTCTTGCAACTGATGAATGCTTGCAACAGCTGGTTGCATCTTCTGTTTAGCGCTACGTCTGATCCAACTGCTGATTGTGATGACACCACTGCTAACGCCATCATCGCTGATCACAACTTCTCTCAATCAGCAATGCTGACGTCATCGTTGCTGATCACAGCTTCTTCCTGTAGACATGCTGACGTCATCATTGCTGATTCCAGATTCCTCTTCACATCGACGTCTGATTCATTCACGCTTGCACAACAGCTGGTTTTTGTTCTTCACTACTGGTTCCAAACTTCAACTATTTAGTGAACCAGATTTCTTCAATCTTCACACGATCAGACTTCTACTGTTCATCTTCTTCTTCGATACTTATCTTGTTGTATTACCAGCTAACATCTGTACACTAAGTAGAAGAATTAGTAACACAATAACAGGTTTTGTGTAATTCAAAACTTAATCAGGATCTGTTTACACAGATCCATCAGAATCCTCAGACGTTCAGTGGCGATGAACCTAGTTCCGATGCTGAGTCTTGGTTTCAGCATATTACCGGGATGTTCGATCATGTCAGGTATGACGATGAGCATAGGCTGAGTTTTGCTATGTTTCGGTTGAGGAGAAGCGCCAAGCGCTAGTGGAGAGGTGCTTCTAGGACTCTTGAGGAGACAGACGTGGGGATTTCCTGGAGTAGCTTTTGTAATGCCTTTCGTCAAGAGTACGTTCCGGAATCTTTTGTGAACGCCAGGGAGCGAGAGTTCGATAACCTGGTTCAGGGTTCTATGTCCGTGGGAGAGTATGCCCGGAGATTCTCTTCTCCTCTTGCCTATGTTCCACACGTTGCTGGCCGAGAGAAGGAGAAGAGTAACAAGTTCATGGAGGGGCTCAAGGAAGAGCTGTATTCGTTTGTGTTGGCGGGTTCACCGACGAGATATGCAGAAGCGGTGGACAGGGCTATAGACATTGAGGAAGGACTGCAGAATCTTCGATCACGAATTAGGCTGCAGGGAGTGCAAGGTAGTTGTCCCGTGGTTCTGGGAGTGCAACCTTCCCACTCTGTGCAGTCGTCTCAGCCACCCCCACAACAGCAACAAGTAGCTCAGTAGTCTGGACATCAGAGGTTTAGGCCTCGTGGTCGTCGGTTTAAGAAGAATTCTGGTTCTAGTTCTTCTGGCTCGGGGAGTTCGAGCAGTGGTAGTAGCTCCAAGGTTGAGTATTGCGGCCAGTGTGGTGGAAGGCACCCAACAGCGCAGTGTGTTCGTGTGCCGGGTTCGTGCAATGTTTCTGGTCAGTACGAACATTTTGCTAGAGTGTGTCCTTTGTCTGGATCGCAGCATACCGCAGCTCCACCGCAGGGTCGAGGTGGATCTTCTAGAGATTGTTCTTTTCCACCTCTGCAGCAGAGGTTAAAGGAACCTCAGTTTAGGCCGTTTCAGCAGCCTGGTCTTTCGTGGTTTGACAGTCTTCCCATCCTCAGTTTTCTGGACCTCAGTTTTCCCAAGTGAATGCCATGACTAGGAAGCAGGCGGAGGGTACGTCAGGCGGAGGGATTATTACAGGTACTTGCTTTGTTTTTTATTTTCCTGCGCGTGTGTTATTTGATACAGGAGCATCACATTCTTTCATTTCTGATGCATTTGTGGTTGAGCACGGTTTGCGTACCACATCTTTGTGTGATGTTCTATCTGTTACGACTCCTGTCGGCGCGAGCCTGTTCTCCCAGGATATTTTGTTAAATGGTGTTCTTAGGTTTGGCGAGAGTGTGTTGTTAGCCAACCTGATCAGGCTAGTGATGTGGGATTTTGACTGTATCGTGGGAATTGACGTGTTGTCTATCTATAGGGCCACTGTGGATTGTTTCCATGGCGTTGTGCAATTTAGGTCCCAGTTTGGCGAGAAATGGAATTTCTACGGCCAAGATTCCCAGTTTAAGATTCCTTTAGTCTCTGTGATGGAGATGTTTAGCCTGTTGTCGCTAGAGAATGCCGGTTTTATGGTCTATGCCTTAGATGCGTCTTTTTATTCGAGGGTAGATCTTAGTAGGGTTCTCGTGGTTCGACATTTCCCGGATGTGTTTCCTGAGGGGATTCCTGTTTTTCCTCCGAGGCGGGAGATAGACTTCAGCATTGAGTTGGTACCTGGTACAGCCCCGATTTCACGAGCTCCGTATCGTTTAGCACATACTGAGTTGAGGGAGCTTAAGATTCAGCTTAGTGATTTGCTGGAGAAGGGATTTATTAGGCCTAGCATGTCTTCGTGGGGAGCGCCTATCTTGTTTGTTAAGAAGAAGGACGGGTCGATGAGGATGTGTATCGACTTTAGGCAGTTGAATAAGGCGACGGTGAAGAATAAGTACCCTTTGCCTAGGATCGATGACTTGTTTGATCAGCTTCAGGGTTCGGCTGTGTTTTCTAAGATCGATCTTCGTTCTGGGTACCATCAGTTGCGCATCCTTGAGCAGGATGTTGAGAATACTGCGTTTCCGAGACTCGCAGCTGTATGCTAAGTTTTCCAAGTACGAGTTTTGGTTAGACCGAGTTGTGTTTCTGGGTCATGTGATTTCTGTTGATGGAATTTCTGTGGATCCCAATAAGGTTGAGGCAGTGATTAACTGGGAGCGTCCCAAAAATGTTGCTGAGATTCGTAGTTTCTTGGGTTTGGCTGACTATTATCGGTGGTTTATAGAAGGATTTTCTAGTATAGCTAAGCCAAGGACGTATTTGACTCAGAAAGACAAGAGATTTGTGTGGACTGAGCAATGCGAGAATAGTTTTCTATTGCTGAGAAGCTAAGTACTGCGCCTGTGTTAGCCCTGCCGTGTGGTTCAGGTGGTTTTGTTGTTTGTGCAGATGCTTCCTTGAATGGATTGGGTTGTGTGTTGATGCAGAATGGTCGAGTCATTGCATATGCCTCTCGTCAGTTGAAACCGCATGAGACTCGTTACCCAGTTCATGATTTGGAGTTATCGGCAGTGGTGTTTGCCTTGAAGATTTGGCGCCACTACCTGTAGGGTGAACAATTTGTGGTGTACTCCGACCACAAGAGTATTTAGTATCTATTTTCTCAGTCAGATTTGAATATGAGACATCATAGATGGATGGAGCTTGTAACGCCCCAAAATCCATAAGACCACATTATGCATTTTATTAATTTCATGGGCCAAAATGGCAATTTTAAATGTTATGCATTTGCTGATTTCATTGATTTCAGAAAATAAGATGAGTCGTGGCTGGTTCCAGCAGGTGAATCCAAGAGAGATACATGAGAAGGTTTAAATCGATTGAAAATATATTTAAGGAGGACAAATGATTTCTTTTGAAAAAGGGTTTGGTGTTTGACAAATTTAAAATGAGATGGAAGGGAATTTTACTAAAATTTCACAACTTGGTTGAAGTGTGTCATGCTTTGTAAACATAGCACCTTGCCACTAATCCCTTCCATTAAATAGCTGTTTTGAAAGCAAGATCATTATCATTTTCAAAAAAAATCTTTAGTGTTCTTCAAAATATTTTCCAGAGGAGTTCGTGTATTGCTCAGGGAGAAGATTCTGCTGGAATTAACCACGGTTGCAAAGCTTTGTTAAGGCAAGTAAAAGCTGATCCTTTGCTACACCATTTAAAGCTTATATTGATTTTATTCATTTTATGGATCTGCTTGCCTGTATGTTATAGTATGCTGAAGTTCAGGTTTAAATGATTTACGTATGTTCAAGGAAAGAAAGATTGGGTTCAAAATGATGTTTTTATGCTTCCAAGTGTTTTCCAGAAAAATATGGATACTAAGGATTCGAGTTTGATTCAAGTATGTTCATAAATGTTCTTCCATCAGGTGAATGGTAACATTGGAATTTGACGCTATGTAATCGGATTTTGTTAGTCGAAAAAGTATAAAGTCTGGTTTGATAGATAACAGCTGATAGCGTAGCTGTCGTTTTTATGTTGCAACACCAAGTTTAAAAGTCAGCTTTTGGTTTCGAGAATTTCTCACATCAGCTGTTGTCAGCTTTGCATTTGTTCATCAGCTGTTGGTTTTATTGTTCATCAGTTGTTGGTTTTATTGTTCATCAGCTGTTGGTTTTATTGTTAACCAGCTGTTGCATTTGTTTGTAACCAGCTGTTGCTTTAATTTGTATTCAGCTGTTGGTTTGTTCAACACCTGAAAGCCTTTGTTTTAGTTGTGTTGACGTCTGAGTTGACCAACTTAGTTGCGTTGACATCTGTGTTTGACCAAAACCAATTCGTTAACAGCTGAGTGACCAATTCTATTTCATAGTTACAGCTATTCACTATTCAAACAGTATCCCAAGCCACGTCTGTTACAAGTATTCACAAATATTCTTGCAGCTGTTTTACGATAAACGTGAACTAGTGAAGATCAATTTTTTTTCGATGTATTGTTTCACTTTGTTACGACTGATTTCATTTCAGCGGTAAGTTTCCAACAGTCGAATTCAATACTCAGTAAAGTTTAAAATAGGAAGCGAGAGTTTTAAATGATGGAACCCGATGATGTTTAAAGAATGATTTCAAAGAAATGAAAGGATGTTAAAGGAACTAAAGTTTATTTTAAGATTTATGGCATAGATGACAAACGGTCACAAGGAGAAGGGTGAGAAGTTGTCTAGATATCTACTGCCCTTTCATATGAGCTATATGCTAAAACTGATATCGGAAGTCATTTTGATCAAAGTGCAACACGGACCTAAAGGGAGCTTATAAGCCATAAATAAAAAAAAATGATATTGATGATGAGATCTGGGCTATTATCCCCTATCTCCAAGCTATGGAAGAAAGAAATGTTTATGAAATGTTTATGTATTGATGATTCCTTTAACTCAAGTTATGTATGTTTCAGATGTCTGCGTGCGTTAAATGAATTCGTTATTACTCAGATTTTACTTGCTGAGCCCCTAGGCTCATTAGCTTTTAAAATGGTGCAGGTATGACAGCTGAGGAGCGAACATGAGGTGAAAACTGATGGCAGCTGCTGGGTGTTGTGTTTATCAACGGCCAGCGTTTTCCGTGTCATAGCTAATGTTGTATTGTATGTTAGGCATCTGTATTAGATCAATTACAACAGTTGTATATTCAAACAGAATTTCAGATGTTTTAACTCGCAATTGCAAAATTTATATCAGAATCTGTTTTCCGCAAATGTTTTTTGTAGTTAGCGCGCAAGTGAGTGTCTGTTAGCTTTGGTTGAGTTCGTGTTTCATTATTTTAAGTTATAAGAAATACAGATTATAACAAATTATCTTTCAGCCCTTCTTTTATTCAAAAATTTTTATTTCACCCCAAAATTCGTGATTTCCGTGGGTTCGGGCGTCACAACATTGTATCAGAGCAACGTTCCAGAGATAAACACACGCATCGTCAGCTGAATCAGAGTTCATCGTCCGTTCCTCTAAGTTGTGAGTTTAGTTTTTAGAGAATTGTATTTAAATTATTTAACATGTTCTGATATATATCTGTGGTGGATTACGGGCTATATAATATAAAATGTCAGGAAGAGGAAGAGGTAGAAGGAATATTCCCCTAGAAGAAACCAATGCTGACAATAATGCTAATATTACTCAATTGTTAAGACTGCTGGTAGAGAAAAACAATAGAGGTAATGGCCAATCTTCCAGCAGCAGAGGACCAAGTAATGATGATCCTCAAGAAAAGTTCAGACGACAGAAGCCAAAAGAATTCAGTGGTACAACTGATCCACTAGTGGCAGAGAGTTGGATCAAATCAATGGAGGTTATCTTTGAATACCTCCAGATGTCTGATTTAGACAGGCCTAGGTGTACTATCTATATGTTAAGAGAGGACGCCATGATTTGGTAGGAAGGATTCAAATTGTCTGTAGATTTGATAAATCTCACGTAGGCAGATTTCAAACAAGTATTCTTTGAGCAATACTTCACAACGGGTAAGAGGTCCGAATTGAAAAGGGAATTTTTGACCCTTAAGCAAGGAAGTTTAACCGTACAGGAATATGTGCGGAAGTTTGAAAGAGGGTGCTATTTTGTGCCATTAATAGGAAATGACCCAGAGAAGAAGCTGAGTCATTTCGTGGAGGTATTGAAGCCTGTGTTCAAAATGAATGTTAGGCTATCTGTACCAAGGACCTATCGAGAAGCAGTCGATAGAGCCCTGCAAATTGAAAGGGATTGGAAAGATGTTGATGAGGAAAGGCAACAGAAAATACAGGCCTTTCAGCAGAAGGACCAGAGGCCGTTCAAGAAAGAAAACAAGAACCAGCAGAGGCCTCAGGATCAGAAGCCTCTACCGATTCAACCTATTAGCTCTGTTCCTGCTGGTAATAATAGGCCAGAATGTCCTAAGTGCCACAAGAATCATCCTGGACAATGCAGACTTGGACAAAATGTCTGCTATAAATGTGGAATGCCGGGATATTTTTTTGAAATATTGTCCAAAATCAAAGCACTGGTGACCAAGCAGAGCCTTTGTAATGAAAACTGATCAAGCCAACCCAGACTCGAAAAAATAGTTACGGGTGAGATTATGATTGCTGAATTTCCTTCCATGGATTTAATAGATTCAGGAGCCACTCATTCATTTATAGCTG
>KQ988426.1:27585-45875 GCA_001598015.1 Dorcoceras hygrometricum | reverse complement strand
ATCATGTTAAGCATGTTACTGCATCTGCATAGCATATTGAGCCAATGGTTCCTTTGTTAGCCATGATATGTTGCTCTGTTGGAGATTTTCCCTCGTGGTACGGTACGATGTTGCATAACCACGATGGAGTGCAGCTGGAGGATGTTGGTTGAGTTGTTCCCAGTCCTCAGTTGCAGTGACCTGGATAGAGGTTGGTGGGTGGTTGTGTCCACTTGAAATTCCGTGCGACCTGGCGGGTGGCTTCCGCGCAGGTGCGATGATGAGCCACTCTATTTTCCATTGGGTGCGATCGGGTAGCTTTGGAGACTCAGCGATGTGTCACAGTTGTTGCTTTCTATCCGTTTGGCCCTCCGGTTGTTACCGTTATTCTTTGTACCGCTCATGCATCTGCACGACATGATATTGCATGATGTATCTTAATTGCTGTTTTATGTTGCTCTTCGTACTGGGGTTTGACCCCGATGTCCCTCTGGGGCTGGTTTGTTTTGTTTGCCTACTTGTTGTTCAGGTTTCCCAGGTTGTTCCGTTGGTCGTGGAGATGATCCAGCTGCATATGCCCCAGGAGGTGTTTAGAGTGTCCCAGTTGTGTATAGTATCTATTGCACCGGTATCGCTGCGGGTGGGATGTCCCAGGTGGTGCTTAGGCTTATATAGTTATTAGTCTGTTTATGATTTGTGGTTTCCAGTTGTTGTATTTGGCCGTTGGGCAGTGTTTGTATTCGTTATAATGTTACTATGTTATTTTGATTTTGTGTTAACTGGGATTATTTTGAGTATGATAGTATTTTAAATTATGTTTTCTTCGTCAGGCCAAAAGCGAAAGTTTTTTAGCCACTTTTTAAGTGCTTCCGCTATGTCTTTGTGTGTTTTGACTATGTGTTGTGCACGGGGCCTGACACCTGCGATCGGTTGTATTCTTGCTCTCATGCATAGCATTTGCATTTTATTTGTTGCCATTTAATTGCTGTTTTCAGTTGATCTCTGTACTGGGGTTTGACCCTATGTACCTCTGGGGCTTGGTATTGTTTTCCTGTATGTGATTTCAGGTTATCATGGTTTCACTCCTTTTCAGTACTGTTAGCCTGGGTTTGTCCTGTGCTTTGTAGTAGATGTTGTTTTGGTACTTGATATGTGTTTTAATGCTGTACTGTTGTACTGAATTGTGTTGTTAGACTGGGATATTTTAAGTATTGTTGTATTTTAAATTATATGTTTTAATCGTCAGGCCAAAGTGAAAATTTTAAGCCACTTTTGTTTGCTTCCGCTATTGTTTTGCGTGGTTTAACTCTGTATAGTGCACGAGTCCTGACATAAACAGATAGATTACGTGCATTTTAAGATATTTTGTTAAACAAGTAGCACGTAACTGGGAAGCCAGATCAGCGTGGATCTGGACCAACAACTCTGTGAGCTGTTCCGGATCACATGCGATCTGGTCTATGTAAATATTGAGCTGTAATATCTCAGTGTTCTTGAAGTGTTTGTGCACCGAGATACAGATTGGGTTATGAGATAAATCATGCGGAAACAACCCAAACTGAACTCTGAAAAAGCTTATTACCAGGTTTTAAGCACAGTTTTAAACATATGCAATGCATGAATGTTAAATGCAGAAAGCTATAAAGAAATACGTTGCGATTTGTTTATGAAAGTTCGGAGCTGAATCTCCTGTGTCTCCCCTTCTTCCGCGTGGGAAGTATCCACTAGAAGAATTTGATTACAATAGCCTCTATTGCAACCCGATCTGACAGCCTGCAAGCTGCAAGAACTCCTAACCACATATGCACACCAACCCGCAAGCTGTGTGTCTAACAACACTTCTTTTACGTCTCAGTGAAAAAGTCTACAACACTTGTTTAACGTCTCTGTCCAAAGACTACAAGGAGAGTGTTTGATTTGATTCACTCATTTTTCTGTTTCGCTCAACTCTTGTATATCTCAGTGAATCGTGTGTGAGATTTACAGTGTACGCTCAATCTCTCGAATATAGAAATCTCCCACACTGGGAAGGTGCTCTCTAAGCTGGTTTCTAAATATCTTCCAATGGCTTGTGCTGTCGACTTGATTTCACTTTGAAGCTTTACGGTCAATGCACCAGCTCACACCAGGGCACTGCACCAGCTTGCACACCAGCTGCCACCGAGTGTACAAACTTGCGATTAGCACTGCTTTGTGTTGTGCGTTTCTTTCTTTTTCGTTCTGCACTTGCACACACACTCTCTCCACTTCGCATCCTATCTTCTTGTGCTCTGCTCTTGATATATAAAGCCTCTTGTGCAGATTTGTCTGTTGGTCACAATGTTGTAGCCGTTGAAAATTCTTCTGACAAAGTTGTACTTTGTGTCCTTTGTCATTTAATGCTTCTGCAGGCTTTATGACTTTTGGAATGTGATCCATGTACTGAGAAGACAACCCAGCAAATCTATTTGAACACATATAAGTAGTCTTCGTATAGTCTTATGTTCAAATCACTTTGCTTGTTGTTTAGTCCAATTTTGCTCTTGATCTCAGATTATATCTGCTCTGCTCGCTGAGATGGTTTGCCGTTAACCAAATTGGTTCTTGTATGCCAGCTTATCTCTGTTCTGGTTTGCACTGAGCTGGTCGATACTTCATCTGTTTTGCCCTTGCTCAGTTCTTTCCTGTTCTTGAAGATTTCTGGGATCGGAGCTTGTTTCTAGCTGGTTTCCTCCCCAGCTGGTTTCTTCTTTCACTACATCAATCTTCTTCCATCTACGGAGTTCACGATCATAGACTCCTTCCTCCGCATTTATTCATCTTCTTCATCTTCCACTTCATCCACAATAAACCCATCGGAGCTGTTTTATCCTGATCTGGTTTGTACTTAACCAGCTCGGCTCTATTCTTCTCGTCAAGGGCTCCTATCATTTTGATCATGTGTACTTTCTTGATCTTGATCCATTCAGAAACCTCTTCCAAATCATCAACAAGTACACGGAGCTTCTTCTGGTTGATTGAGAAAGTTCTTCTAGGGTACATATAAACCTTATCCTTGAAAAACTGCAATCTAGGACCAGTGATTATATCCATTCTTCTTTGCATATTCTAATCAGTTCTGATTCAGCTTCACTGGATTAACATTCCTATGTTGAAATGATTATTGTTGCGCTCTTTGATCTGATTTGCACTTGATCACTATGCTTGTACTACATTTGATCTAGAATAGTTCTACACTTCACTGAATCTTCACTGCACTTGATCACTGAACTGCTCTTGCACCAAGCTGGTCCACCTGCTTGGTGTCCTCTGCAATCTGGTTACTTCTTTGTCATGCCATCTCGGGCGTCCCCTTACTGTTCCAGCATAGATATCTTCAGTTAGACCAGCTTAGGCGTCCCCTCACTGTTCCATTTTGGATATCTCCTTGTATTCCATACTAGCTACTGCACATTGTACGTAAACTTTTAGTAGATTAATAGCAGATTTTGTGTTAATGAAAATTCAGATTCTGATCTGCAATCGTATATCCAATAACAGCATACTCAAAATTTTAAGAAAATTTTCACCAAGCTCTAGTATCATGTATTGGTCCTATGTGGGGTAACTCGAGATATAAATATAAAATTATAGAGTAAAATGGCATAAAAGAATTTTAGGTGGGGAACCCCTAAAAATTATTAGGGTAAAACTATAGCGCCCGTAAAATCCGTAAACCACGAGACATTTATGTTATTACAGAAGGGTTAAATTGCTATTTTATTTTTGAGCTCAGCTTTTCAGCTTTCGCCTGAGCTGGTTCTTTCGGCTTTTATCTGGCGGTTCGCAGACGGTCCGGTTCGACGGAATCAATCCAAGCACGGTCTGGTTCTCAGTTTTAAAAATAAAATAAAATATTTTATTTTACAAATGATTACTGATGGCACGCTTAAGGCATTATTAAATGATGTTAGCATGCCTAAAGCACTGTAACGATTTCTGTTGGCTTGAACGGGATTGGTCAACGCCTTGCTATGCCAATCTGCTGTATTAGAAAGACTGCAATGGGTGTCGCCCATACCACAAACCAACCAAAATACTTTCTCCGGAGATAGCAGACAACCGTGGTTGTGAAAGATTTTGTAGCCAGAGCTGATCCCCACAGCCCGCAAACCAGCAAAGTCAAGTAAACTTTGTTTCTTGCTGCTTCTGTGAAAGCATAGTATTGTTCTTTCTTTATTTCGTTCTGTGTGATTTTTGTTGCTTTGTTTCAGAGTTTGAGCATATTTAAATTTTCCAGATGATGTTACGATCTGCAAGATTGCTATGGTTTCAAAAATTATTTCAAATGTTTGACAAAGAAGTTTTGCGACTGTGAGATGTTGTGTCTTTTAAAAATGTCTGGGTTGTACGAAGGTTAATTCCAGAGTAGATTCTTATGTGTGTTACCAGAGGTTAGGTGGTGCTAGGGATGAGGTGGTGAACTGATAGGCGGAGCTGGTCTAGTTAAGGCATTGTTCTTGTTTGATAAGCTTGGCTAATTAGTTCAAACTTCTCCAAGATGGTGCCAGTGCTCGTGCTGGATGGTAAATGCTGAGGTTCTGAGCTGATGATAAAAGCTGGTCACATTAGAACTCTGTTTTGACCAGATAAGCGCAGCTAATCTATTCTAACTCTACTGAGCTGTTATTTCATCCTCTGAGCTGGTTTCATGTTCCTAAGCCGTTAACTATTCCTCTGAGCTGCTTTCATGTTTCTAAGCTGTAAATTTGCCTCTGATGTGAGGACTAGAATTTGTTAATGTTGATTTAATTAGTTAATCTGATCTGAGTAAGGATTAGCTAATGGAAACATTAACCATCGGATTTCGGGATTTGAAGGATTTAGTTTTGTTGTTGGTGATTTTTTTGTGTTTTTAGATTTGGTAGACCAGATTTGAGTGAGATCTGGGTGTCCAGATCTGGTCCTCGATGGTTTGAGTGAGTTACCATGAGCTAAACGATGTCATTTTGGATTACGCGGGTGAGTGTAAGTGATGCGGTGTCGTTTTAGACGCTAGTTAGATCTGGTATTGAGTGAGGGATAGATTTGGTTATCGAGGAGAATTCAAGCGTTGGTCAATGGTGATATGTGAACCAGTGCGGTTTAATGATAACATAATTGGTCAAATCTGGACGAGAGCTAGCGGATCCAAGTGCGTGAGATCTGTTTCAGATCTGGAAACAGCGCGATGTCGTTTAGTGTTAGTGAGCGGGACTCCTAGGCTACGCCGTTTTGATTAGTAGCGCTTGATTAGCGTAGCGAAGCCAGCTTTGAGTTGTCGCTGAGGCCAGATCTACGATCTGAGTGGTCGATTGTCAGGCCACGTGCGCTAATAATCAATTAGTCACAAATATGCGGAAACATCATAAAAATATGGGCTAAAAATTTTCGAATATAGGCCTAATCTAATATCATTCAAAATACATTCATACTCAAAATAAGAGTCTAACTCAAAACTCAAAACTCAAAACTCAAAACTCAAAACTCAAAACTCAAAACTCAAAACTCAAAACTCAAAACTCAAAACTCAAAACTCAAAACTCAAAACTCAAAACTCAAAACTCAAAACTCAAAACTCAAAACTCAAAACTCAAAACTCAAAACTCAAAACTCAAAACTCAAAACTCAAAACTCAAAACTCAAAACTCAAAACTCAAAACTCAAAACTCAAAACTCAAAACTCAAAACTCAAAACTCAAAACTCAAAACTCAAAACTCAAAACTCAAAACTCAAAACTCAAAACTCAAAACTCAAAACTCAAAACTCAAAACTCAAAACTCAAAACTCAAAACTCAAAACTCAAAACTCAAAACTCAAAACTCAAAACTCAAAACTCAAAACTCAAAACTCAAAACTCAAAACTCAAAACTCAAAACTCAAAACTCAAAACTCAAAACTCAAAACTCAAAACTCAAAACTCAAAACTCAAAACTCAAAACTCAAAACTCAAAACTCAAAACTCAAAACTCAAAACTCAAAACTCAAAACTCAAAACTCAAAACTCAAAACTCAAAACTCAAAACTCAAAACTCAAAACTCAAAACTCAAAACTCAAAACTCAAAACTCAAAACTCAAAACTCAAAACTCAAAACTCAAAACTCAAAACTCAAAACTCAAAACTCAAAACTCAAAACTCAAAACTCAAAACTCAAAACTCAAAACTCAAAACTCAAAACTCAAAACTCAAAACTCAAAACTCAAAACTCAAAACTCAAAACTCAAAACTCAAAACTCAAAACTCAAAACTCAAAACTCAAAACTCAAAACTCAAAACTCAAAACTCAAAACTCAAAACTCAAAACTCAAAACTCAAAACTCAAAACTCAAAACTCAAAACTCAAAAATCATTCAATAAAACAAGTAGTCAATCAAATACAGATCCCCAAATAAATAAAGGCATAGGACATCCCCTCGCTCAATATAATATATCAATACAACTGGGATTCAAATCAAAAAGGGGATGGACCAACTGAAGCTCCACTCTATCCAGCCTGGTTACCTGAATAACCTGTAATGGCCAACACCGACCAAAACAGCCCAAAACAGGGAAAATAAACGAGGTCAAACATCAGTACGAAGAGCACAATAAAAGCATCTATCATATCAGACAATGCAATATCTCAATCGTGCAATGCATGAACAGGGCTACCAAGAATCATCGGTAGACATAGCACAACGACTCAGCTGTGCAGATCTCATCAATCATCATCATCTTGTGATATTCAGGTGCGACGACTCAGCCGACCATCACAAGGCAGTGTGATATTCAGGCACGACGACTAAGCCAGCCACCACATCAAAACAGCGTTGGACCTTTCAGGCAAGAAGTCTCAGCCGACCGATCACAACATGCAAGGAAATTCAGCTCTCAAAGGAATCAGGCTCAATACGTATGCGTGAATGCACAACAGACATCATGCTTAAAATCATACGGATATCTCACGCAGAAACATCATACAATCAACACAAAGCACATCAGATAACACACGAAAGAAATATCCCAAAGCTGATAATAATGCTGCTAAATCTAGCTCAATTCGTACCTCACTACAGCTTCTACCTCAACAGATCTTACAAAAACAAGGACGCAGCAATCAACTCAAATATACTGCCTTAGCAGCTTCACGACGAACTCAACAGATGCCACTACCTGCTCAAATCTGTCAAGATATCTCAATATCAACTCAAATCTGAACTCATACAGCTTAAATTCTAAAGCCTCGTAGCTTACTCAGCTACCTCAACTCTACAGAGCACCACTCAGCTCTCAACGAAGCTTAAAATGGAAAGAAATCACTTACCCAAAGCTGCTAAGGAACAGACGAACTCTGGTTCAACAATCGCGAAGACACACAAACACTGCAACAGCTTCGCGCTCCTCAAATCTAGCGACTCCAATCTCCATACCGGTACCAATCGAACACTATAGAGAAGTCATGCTCAGCGCTACCAATCTTGATCCAAACGGCGGATTAAAACAATGGAAATCAACGGAAATATGGTTCGGATGAACAGAACCAATCGAGGGTTATCGGGGATGAAGATAAGAAATATCGGGTCTCAATTTCTCTAAGTGTTGATCGACACTTAATTTAAATCCCCAGATCCAAGCTACAGTAGAAGTCAATCGCCTACAAATACAGACCCTACTGCTAAGAAGAAGTCCCTCAAATCTAGCCTCAACTATCATCCACACCTGACTACGCTATCTCAGATCCGACTCTCCAAACAAAACATGCGTTCTACTCAAAAAGGTGTCGTCGAATCGAATTCCATACGTCGTCGTTTAGAGAGATCTGACTTTAGTTAGCGCTAGGAGTCTTGGTAGAGATCTGGTAGCGCTAGAGGCATTGCGAAGTCTGCTCGCGCGTTTTGTGTGTTGAGTTCCAAAACGCCGTCGTTTTAGTGAAATCTGGTTGCGTGGTGTTAAGTGAAAGCTGGTAGCGTGTTTGTATCCAGCTGATGCTTTATCTCGTTTGTTGAGGGCAAAACGGTAGCGTTTTGATAAGTTGGAGCGACGTCGTTTTGGTGTAGTGCTAGTGTGAGATCTGAGCATGTGTGTGCCTGCTGGTTGTTCAGTCGAACCAGATGTCAACGCAGGTCAACATCACTGTAGCGCGAGAAGCAAACGTCGTCGTTTGGATGTTGCGACTGGTTGTCCAGCTGCGAGAGATTTGTGCACTACTGTTGCTCGCATCTGGTGTCCTGTAGCTTGCAGCTTGTATTGCGCGAGAGTTATCGTCCGGATTTGCTGACGTGGCAATGCGATGCCGTTTTGATTAGTTGCAACGCTGTGTTTTGTATGTTGCAGCTGGTTCCAGCTTTGGGTATTATGAACCAGCGTCTGGTTGTCCAGCTTTTGGATTTGAGAACCATCCGATGGTTTTAAACGACCAGCTGGTGGCAGATTTGATGACGTAAGCGGTGCGACTTCATTTTGTTAAGTCGCTGAACACCGTTTCGAATTGCGTTGTTAGAATATTCAGCTGTTGGTTCTTTGCGTCTGCTGGTTTGTTGGTGCCTGCTGGTTTTGTCGATAGATGATTTAACCAGTTTTTGTGAGATGTATTTAAGGAAGACTTGGTCTTCGATTTCGAGCATCAGATTCCATACTTAGCAAAATATTTTGGATATACTCATCGACGTCCTCAAATCCTCATGGATTTTGGATATACTCATCGACGTCAACATCGCAGGTTGGGCTTTCCTACTCAAAGCATCGGCCACTAAATTCATCCGCCCAGGCTGATACTGAATCTCACACTCCAAATCCTTCAGCAACTCCATCCAGCGACGTTGCCTCATATTCAAATCTGACTGCGTGAAGATATACTTCAAACTCTTGTGGTCGGTGTACACCACAAATTGTTCACCATACAGATAGTGACGCCAAATCTTCAAGGCAAACACTATCGCAGCCAACTCTAAATCATGAATGGGGTATCTCATCTCATGGGGTTTCAAGTGTTGAGACGCATAAGCTATCACACACCCGTTCTGCATCAGCACGCATCCCAAACCACTTAGATAGGCATCAGAGAAAACTACAAGACCTCCAGAACCCGAAGGCAAAGCTAACACAGGAGCAGTAGTCAGCTTCTCCTTAAGCAGCTGGAAACTCGACTCACATTCTTCAGTCCAAACAAACTTTCTATCCTTCTGGGTCAACTGAGTCATCGGCCTAGCTATCGAAGAGAACTTCTCGATAAAGCGCCTATAATAGCCAGCCAAACCTAAGAAACTACGAATCTCAGAAACATTCCTAGGTCTCTCCCAGTTAAGAACTGCTTCGACCTTACTCGGATCCACGAAAATCTCTTGCGCTGAAATGACATGACCCAAAAAGACAACTCTATCCAGCCAGAATTCACACTTACTGAACTTCACATACAGCTGTGAGTCTCTCAGTTTCTGCAAAACCAATCTCAAGTGCTCTTCATGCTCTCTGAAGTTTCTCTAATACACCAAGATTTCATCTATGAAGACAATCACAAAACGATCAATATACTCACTAAAGGTGATTCATCAAATCCATGAAGACAGCAGGAGCATTCGTCAATCCAAAATACATCACCAAAAACTCATAATGCCCATATCTCGTCCTAAAAGCCGTCTTCGCCACGTCAGTGTCTCTGATACGCAACTGATGATAACCAGACTGTAGATCAATCTTAGAGTATACAGCAGATCCTTGCAACTGATCGAACAAGTCATCAATCCTCGGCACTCCCAGTTAAGAACTGCTTCGACCTTACTCGGATCCACGAAAATCTCTTGCGCTGAAATGACATGACCCAAAAAGACAACTCTATCCAGCCAGAATTCACACTTACTGAACTTCACATACAGCTGTGAGTCTCTCAGTTTCTGCAAAACCAATCTCAAGTGCTCTTTATGCTCTCTGAAGTTTCTCTAATACACCAAGATGTCATCTATGAAGACAATCACAAAACGATCAATATACTCACTAAAGGCGATTCATCAAATCCATGAAGACAGCAGGAGCATTCGTCAATCCAAAAGACATCACCAAAAACTCATAATGCCCATATCTCGTCCTAAAAGCCGTCTTCGCCACATCAGTGTCTCTGATCCGCAACTGATGATAACCAAAACGCAGATCAATCTTAGAGTATATAGAAGATCGCTGCAACTGGTCGAAAAAGTCATCAATCCTCGGCAACGGATACTTGTTCTTAATCGTCGCTTTGTTCAACTGCCGAAAATCCACACACAACCTCATAGATCCATCCTTCTTCTTTACGAAAAGAATCGGAGCTCCCTAGGGCGACATACTCGGTCTAATGAAGCCCTTCTCTAAAAGATCACGCAACTGATCTTTGAGTTCCTTCAATTTAGCTGGCGTCAACCGATATAGAGCTCTAGAAATCAGGGCTATTCCTGGCACCAACTCTATGCTGAAATCAATCTCTCGTCTCGGAGGGAATCCAAGAATATCATTCGGAAACACGTCGGGAAACTCTCGAGCAATCGGAACATCACTCAATCCTACTCGTGATACTTGGGAAACATCCAAGGCATAGATCATAAACCCTGAATTCTCTAGCGACAACAAACTAAACATGTCCACGGCAGACACCAAAGGAATCTAGGTCGCGAATCAGCACCATGGAAATCCCATTTCTCTACAAATTCAGGCCTAAATCTCACTACACCATGAAAACAATCAACTGTCGCTCTATAACTGGACAACACATCCATTCCCAAGATATAGTCAAAATCTCTAATCTCCAGGACAATCAGATTAGTTACCAAGGCATTCCAATCAAACCTAAGAACACAATCCAACACTACCTCACGGGACAACAAACGCATGCCAGCAAGGGTAGATACAGAGACAACATCACACAGTGGGGAAGAACTCAACCCACACTCATACACAAACAGCTCAGAAATAAAGGAGTGTGATGCTCCAGTATCAAACAAAACTCGTGCAGGAAAGTCAAAGATAAAGCAAGTACCTGCAATCACTCCCTCTGGTCTATCCTCCGCCTTCTCTCTCGTCAAGGCTTTCACCTGAGCTTGCTGTGGTCTCGGAAACTGAGGTCTCGAAGGTCCACCAAACCTAGACGATTCACGGGGTTGGAAACCTGATCGTTGGGACTGAGCAAAAGGTTGCGGTCTCTGCGAAGAACCACCAGCTGAACCTTGCTGCGACTGACCCAAAGACTGAAATGTCTTCCAACCGGACACAATCGAGCAAAATTTCCAGGCTGCCCACATTTATTGCAAAGGCCCTGAACTCCACGACACTGCGAAGTCATATGACGACCTCCACACTGTCCACAAGTCACTCATCCTCCGGAGCCACTACCACCCGAACTCACTGAACCAGAAGAACTCGAGTTCAAACTCTTCTTGAACTCTGTACCTAGAGGCTTGAACCTCTGACGATTAGACTGTTGCGACACTTGAGGAGATTGGAAAGAAGGCATCGCTCCCGTTATAGGTTGAAAACTACGTCGAGCTGTCGACTGAACCTGATTCTGCACCTCCATCAGACACTCCTCAATATCCACCGCTCTATCCACAGCCTCAACATACGTCGCAGGGGAACCAGCTAACACCATACGGAAAAAATCGGGTCTCAACCCTCTCAAAAACTTGTTCCTCTTCGTCTTCTCCTGGTTTGCAACATGGGGAACATACGACAACAGCAAAGAAAACTGTCTGGCGTACTCGCCCACCCTCAAGTTCCCTTGGTTCAGATTGTCGAACTCCCGCTCACGGTTGTTATAGAAAGACTCAGGGGTATACTCCTGTCGAAAAGCTGCACAAAAGCTCTCCGAAGAAATCAAAACTCTAGTCTCTTTCATGACACGAGAAGTACCCTTCCACCAGCGTTGCGCATGCTCTCTCAACTGCAACACTGCTAACTTCAGTCTCCTCTCCTGCGAGTACTCCACTGCATCAAACAACTCTTCCATGTGCTCAAGCCAGCCTTCAGCCAACAGACCAGCCTCGACTCCATTAAACATCGGGGGATTCATCCTCTGGAACCTAGCCAACACTAGCTCCATCTCCCCAATCTGTCGGGTCACATCATCCACATCTGTCTGTCTAGCACGTTGGCGCAAGGGTATCTCCTCCTGCTCAACATCCTCATCACTGCCCGGGGCTCTAGACTCCCCATCTACCTGCCTAGAAATCTTACTCCTACCTCTCCTCTGCGGCATCTACCAAAACTCAGAGGTAAGAACAAGCAGATAAATCACAGAGACAAATAATCAAATCACACATTCATAGAGTCAGTCAAAATCAAACTCAAACTCTATGCCTAGACTCTAGTGTAATAAAAAGAAACGAGTTTATCCCAGTTTAAGCTCTGATACAAAAAATGTCAGGCCACGTGCGCTAATACATCAATTAGTCACAAATATGCGGAAGCATCATAAAAATATGGGCTAAAAATTTTCGAATATAGGCCTGATCCAATATCATTCAAAATACATTCATACTCAAAATAAGAGTCTAACTCAAAACTCAAAAATCAAAACACAAAACTCAAAACTCTAACATCATTGAATAAAACAAGTAGTCAATCAACAACAGATCCCTAAATAAATAAAGGCACAGGACTTCCCCTAGCTCAATATAATATATCAATACAACTGGGATTCAAATCAAAAAGGGGATAGACCAGCTGAAGCTACACTCTGTCCAGCCTGGATACCTGAAGAACCTGTAATGGCCAACACCGATCAAAACAGGGAAAATAAACGAGGTCAAACCTCAGTACGAAGAGCACAATAAAAGCATCTATCATATCAGACAATGCAATATCTCAAAATCGTGCAATGCATGAACATGGCTACCAAGAATCATCGGTAGACATAGCACAACGACTCAGCTGTGCAGATCTCATCAATCATCATCATCTTGTGATCTTCAGGTGCGACACTCAGCCGACCATCACAAGGCAGTGTGGTATTCAGGCACGACGACTCATCAAGCCACCAAATCAAAACAGTATTGGACCTTTCAGGCACGACGACTCAGTCGGCCGATCACAACATGCAAGGAAATTCAGCTCTCAAAGGAATCAGGCTCAATATGTATGCGTGAATGCACAACAGACATCATGCTTAAAATCATACGGATATCTCACGCAGAAACAGATATGAGCACAGAAACATCATACAATCAACACAAAGAACAACAGCTAATACACGAAAGAAATATCCCAAAGCTGATAATAAAGCTGCTAAAATCTAGCTCAATTCTTACCTCACTACAGCTTCTACCTCAACAGATCTTACAAAAACAAGGACGCAGCAATCAACTCAAGTCTACTGCCTTAGCAGCTTCATGACAAAGTCAGCAGAAGCCACTACCTGCTCAAACTCTGTCAAGATATCTCAATATCAAATCAAATATGAACTCATACAGCTTAAATTCTAAAGCCTCGTAGCTTACTCAGCTACCTCAACTCTACAGAGCACCACTCAGCTCTCAACGAAGCTTAAAATGGAAAGAAATCACTTACCCAAAGCTGCTAAAGAACAGAAGAACTACGGGTTAACAATCGCGAAGACACACAAACACTGCAACAGCTTCGCGCTCCTCAAATCTAGCGACTCCAGTCTCCATACCGGTACCAATCGAACACTATAGAGAAGTCATGCTCAGCGCTACCAATCTTGATCCAAACGGCGGATTAAAACAATGGAAATCAACGGAAATATGGTTCGGATGAACAGAACCAATCGAGGGTTATCGGGGATGAAGATAAGAAATATCGGGTCTCAATTTCTCTAAGTGTTGATCGACACTTAATTTAAATCCCCAGATCCAAGCTACAGTAGAAGTCAATCGCCTACAAATACAGACCCTACTGCTAAGCAGAAGTCCCTCAAATCTAGCCTCAACTATCATCCACACCTGACTACGCTATCTCAGATCCGACTCTCCAAACAAAACATGCGTTCTACTCAAAACGGTGTCGTGCTACTTAACAAAACGACGTAGCATAAGGGTCCCGCTCTCGCAACAGATCCCGCTAACGCTCATCCAGACTTGACCACATAAACGCTCACATCTGTTCACGCCCGCTAATTATATTCCATTTACTAGTGTCAAATCTGAATACTCAAAACGACATTGCATTACCTCTTGCAACGCCAAATCTGATTAGCACCTCAACAACAGCGTTTCGCTCCCTGCTAGCGGAAATTCATGCAACCACGTGAGGGACACATCTGAACATCCATATTTCACTCAAATCTGAATCTTTCCAATTCTCGCGAAAGAATCCTAAATCTTATCTTATTCCAGCGATAGGCATCAAATCTGGATTCTTACTGGAATCAGATCCCGATGAAGAATCTCACCAAAATAGCTCCAAATCCCACGTATATTTCACCCGATAACTAGAAACTCAAGTAGCTAATCCCAGTCCAAATCTGATTAGCTAATAAATCGTACTTCACAATTTCTAGACCTCACACCGAAGAGATCTGAATAAGTCGATGTTTACTTTAACTGTAGCATAGACCGAAGGATTTAATGGTAAGTAGTGATCGATACTTAGTTATTTTTCAACCCAAAATTTCCTATCTTCTTCCCGATAACCCTCGATTAGTACTGTTCATTCGAACCGTTTTCCGTTAGATTGCCGTCGATTTTCACCGTTGTTGGAGCGTGATTAGTGGCGCTGGGTTCGTCTTGCTTAGCTCTTTCAATTTGATACCAGTTTGGAGTTGTAGATCGAGGAGCGAAGTAGTTTTAGGATCGAGTAACTTCGCGAATTCCAGTCGATGGTTTTCCCCGTTCTGATTTGAGCTTCTTGGTAAGTGATTCTTACCCTTCTAGCTACGTTAGAGCTATTAGAGCCTTGTTGAATATTTGTGAGTAGTCTGAGATCTTGACCGTAGGTACTAAGCAAATTTGGCTTAGCGTTGAGTTGAATTGTTAGTTGTTTTGGCAGATTCGGGGCTTGTAGGCATTTTTCGTTGAGCTTTTGAGAAGTTGGTGAGTAGCAGACTTGAGCAGGTCATTGGTGCCGTGCCATCGTCAGATCTGATTGAGGTTTAAGTTGGTTTGAGGTACGGATTGAGCCCCTGTAAACAGCTTTGGGCATGGACATGTTTATATTTATTGTTGTGAACCTGTATTCTGTGAATACGTGATTCTATGAACAGATCTGGCTGACTGTGTCTTGTTGATTTTCTGTTCTGGTTATGATTTGATTTACGTATGCTGTTGAATTGATATTTCTGGCATTCATGCATACATATTGAGTGTTTATATTTATTGTTGTGAACCTGTATTCTGTGAATACGTGATTCTATGAACAGATCTGGCTGACTGTGCCTTGTTGATTTTCTGTTCTGGTTATGATTTGATTTACGTATGCTGTTGAATTGATATTTCTGGCATTCATGCATACATATTGAGCCTGATAATAGATTGATGACCCGAGTCGAGCTAGCATTGTGATCGGCCAGCTGAGTTGTTGTGCCTGAAAGGTCAAATGCTATCATCGGAGTGGTGGCCGACTGAGTTGTCATGCATGAAGACCACCGAGCTATGATGGCTGACGGGCCCGAATATCACGGACCGATGATTTCCACCAGCTGATTTGCTGTGAGTGGTGTTTGAGGCTCATTTGAGATTTTCGAGCTGAGTTGTTGGCCTTAATGACCGATTCCTTTGATAGCCATCATGAATTTCATAACTTGGAGTATAGCAGGTTGCATGATTTGCTGTTTTTAGATGGCTCTTTGTACTGAGGTTTGACCTCTTTATCTATCCCTGTATTTGGGCTGCCTTGGTCTGTATTGGCTTTGGCAGGTTCTTCAGGTAACCAGACTGTACATAGTGGAGCTTCAGCAGGTCGATCCCCTTTCTGATTTGAGTCCCAGTATTATGTATTAATATTGAGCCAGGGGATGTCTTGTGCCTTTATCTATATTTGGGGATCTGTAATTGATTTACTATTTGTGTTACCTGCGTGTAATGTTGTTGAGTTTTTATTTAAACTCCTTATTTTGAGTATGATGTACTTTGAAATTATATTTTGGATCAGGCCCAATATTTCAAAAAAATTTGAAGCCCAATGCTTCCGCAAATGTGATTAATTATGTAATCGGGCCTGACATTTTGGTATCAGAGCTTAAATTGAGATAAGCTCGATTTCTTTTTCATCACACTCGAGTCTAGGCGCAGAGTTTGAGCTTGATCTTGATTGACTCTGTGATTTATCTGCCTCTGTGATTATTTGTTTCTTGCCTTAACTCTGAGATTTTGGTAGATTCCGCCGATAAGATGTAGGAGTAGGATCGCTAGGTAGACTGGTGATGAGTCTAGAGCTCTGGGTAGTGATGGGGATGTTGATCAGCAGAGTATACCTTTGCGTCGCCGTAATAGACAGACAGAGGTAGAGGATGTGACTCGACAGATTGGCGAGATGGAGCTTGTTTTGGCTAGATTTCAGCGGATGAATCCCCCAACGTTTACTGGTGCCGAGGGTGGTTTGATGGCTGAAGGCTGGCTAGAACATATGGAAGAGTTGTTTGATGCTGTCGAGTATTCTCAGGAGAGAAGATTGAAGCTAGCGGTTTTGCAGTTAATGGAGAGTGCTCAACGTTGGTGGAAGGGTACTTCCCGAATCTTGAGGGAGAGTGGGGCTGTGATTAATTGGGAGAGCTTCTGTGCAGCATTTAGGCAAGAGTATACCTCGGAGTCCTACTATAACAACCGCGAGCGAGAGTTTGACAATCTGAAGCAAGGGGACATGAAGGTGGCCGAGTATTCCAGACAGTTTTCTTCCCTTCTGTCGTGTGTCCCCCATGTAGCTAACCAGGAGAGGACTAAGAGGAACAAGTTTTTGAGAGGTTTGAAGCCTGAATTGTTCCGGATGGTGTTGGCTAGTTCCCTGCAACTTATGCTGAGGTCGTGGATAGAGCGGTGGACATTGATGAGAGTCTAATTGAAGTACAGAATCAGGTTCAACCGACAGCTGGACGTACATTGCAACCGGTGCATGAAGTGACGCAACCATTTTAGCCTCCTCAGACGTCGTAGCAATCGAATCACCAGAGGTTCAAGCCTCGTGGGAAGCAGTTTAAGAAGTGGGAAAACTCGAGTTCTTTTGGTTCCATGAGTTCTGGTAGCAGTGGATCTGGAGGACTGATGTGTGGACAGTGAGGAGGTCGCCATATGACTTCACATTGTCGTGGAATTCAGGATCTTTGCCGTAATTTTGGGCAGCCTGGACATTTGCTAGAGTATGTCCTTGATGGGTGGACAGTCTGTGAATAAGTCGCAGCAAGGTTCTGCTAGTGTATATTCACGGAGACAACAACCCTTTGTTCAGTCCCAACGATCTGGATTCCAACTCCGTGAACCGTATAGGTTGGGAGGATCTTCTAGACCTCAGTTTCCGAGACCGCAACAATCTCAGGTGAAAGCCTTGACAAGAGAGCAGGCGAAGGATAGGCCAGAGGGAGTTATTGCATGTACTTGTTTCATCTTTGATTTCCCTGCAGAGTTTTATTTGATACAGGAGCATCACACTCCTTATATCTGATTTGTTTGTGCATGAGTGTGGTTTGAGTGTTACCCCACTGTGTGATGTTGTATCTGTAGCTACTCCTGATGGTATGTGGTTGATGTCCCGTGAGGTGGTGTTGGATTGTGTGATTAGGTTTGATGAGCATGTTTAGTGACTAATCTGATTGCTTTGGGAATTAGAAATTTTGATTGCATCTTGGGTATGGACGTGTTGTCCAGTTATAGAGTGACGGTATATTGTTTCCATGGTGTGGTGAGGTTTAGACCTCAAGTTGGGGATAAATGGGATTTCTATGGTGCTGATTCGTGATCAAAGATCCCACTAGTGTCTGCCATGGATATTGTCAGGCCCCGTGCTAATTACTAACAATTAACACATAATAAGCGCATAAACACGGAAGCTTAAAATTAGGGCTTAAAAATTTTTGAAATACAATAGGCCTGAACTTCAAATCATACATTCAAAATATTCAATACTCAAAATATGAGTTAACTCAAACTCATACAACAAGTAACCACATAACATCAATTCAAAAGACAGATCCCCAAATACATGATAATACGGGACATCCCCCGGTTCAATACATATTATAAAATAAACTGGGACTCAGGGATGCGGGGATCGACCAGCTGAACTTCCACTCGGCCCAGCTTGATTTCCTAATGCTCCTGCAAATGGGTAACACAGACCCAAACAACAAAAACAAGAAAAGAAGTACGAGGTCAAGCCTCAGTACGAAGAGCTATCAAAGCAGATAAACATGCAACATGCTA
>KQ988426.1:2400-20877 GCA_001598015.1 Dorcoceras hygrometricum | reverse complement strand
CATGGTAACACGGGGCATCCCCCGGTTCAATACATATCATAAATAGACTGGGACTCAGCGGGGAGGGGATCGACCAGCTGAACTTCCACTCGGTCCAGCTTGATTACCTAGTGCTCCTGCAAACGGGTAACGCAAAACAACAAAACAAAAGCAAGAAAAGAAGTACGAGGTCAAGCCTCAGTACGAAGAGCTATCAAAGCAGATAAACATGCAACATGCTACAAATCAATGCTATGAATGCATGAGGCTGTCAAAGGAAAAACAAATACGAGGTCAAGCCTCAGTACGAAGAGCTGTCAAGCAGGTAAACATGCAACATGCTACTAATCAATGAATGCAATGCATGAGGCTGTCAAGGACATCGGTAAGAAAGACCAGCGCATCAACTGGCAGTCAAATCAAGTCGCATCTATACCATGTCAACCGGGACGGGAAATCATCGGTCCGTGATCATCGGGGCCCGTCAGCCCATCACAGCTCGGCTCAGGCTCAAGATGTATGCATGAATGCCATTCAATATCCATGCTAGATGCAAACAAAGCATAATACGTGAAAACAGAATATATATCTCAAGCAATTCATCAAACTGCTCCACGTAACACATAGCAGCAACTTCACAGATTTCACAACATTGAAACATAGATATGTTCACGCTCAAAGCTGCTAAGGGCTGCTCAATCGTACCTTAATTGCTCAAACTACCTTAACCGGTTTCACAAGCAACGGCCAGTAACCAACCCAAGTTCACGGCCCTTGAAACTTCACAGTAAAGCGAAACCACAAAATCCTGAAAATTGGATCTGTACAAGGTAGCTAAAATCTTAGCTCAAATCTAGCATTCTCTCTCAAATACCTACGGCCAGAGCTAAACTCCAGCTCCAAGTATCTACGCAGGTACTAACACAAGAAAACAGAGCTCAAATCAACGAAAGAAAACTCACCCAAAGCTCACGCTAGGAAGAGTTCACGGCGCAATCTACTGCCCGAAACTCAGAAGCTTCGCGTTCTCTTTCCAGCTCAAAACAGCCTCCAAGATTGGTAGGAAAAGAAAGGTCTACTCAAGAGGTTTCCAACTCTACCAAGAACTCGAAAAACGGAGGTCGGAATCAACGGGAAATCACGATAGAAAGTGACGGTGAACAGTAGCTATTTCGAGGGTTTCGAGTTAGAGGATAAGAAATATCGGGTCTGAAATGTTCTAAGTGTAAATCAACACTTATATAAATATCCTCTATTCCAAAAGCTTCCCAACAATTCAATCACTGACAGAAACAGATATCTACAACTTAAAATGTCGCAGAACAGATCTCTCGCGCTAACAATTCACGCACAATGCAAAAGCAAAACAACCTTCAGCGTTCAAAGCAACGCTCCAAATCGAAACGACAGCGTAAAAGCACAAAACGACGTCGCAAGAGCAAAACAGATCTTAGCGCTAAAAGCAACAGATCTCACGCCCACGCGCAACTCCAAAACGACGGCGTATAGGCACTAGATCTTCTTACGTCATCAAATCTCACCGCGCCATTTCAAGCTCGCTACACGCTCTAGCAACAGATCTGCTTACGTCATCCACCAGACCTGCTGACGTCACCCTCAAGCGCTGCCAGATCTCTCGCTACGACTCAAATGCGATCACCATCCAGCGACGCTTACGTCACACATGAGAGCTGCTTACGTCATGAGATCATTCATTTCTCATGTTCTTCTCGACCACCAGATCTCTTCAAAACGACACCGTTTTATCCAAATTTCTCGGTGCTTTTCGAAATTCTAAGGAGATACAGATCTCATTCAAAATTCAAACAAATCTCACCAACATAAATATATGACCAGATCTCAGGAAACCAGATTTCTCAATCAATTCGAACAGATTCCACCAAAAATCGAAATTCCAGAAATCTTAATTCTTACTTCTCATGATTAATCTAACTCAAAATCCGATTAATCACTAATTAGAAATATGAATCCTCACAGATATATTCAGTTTGTTGTTGCTAGAGAATTCAGGGTATATGATCTATGCCTTAGATGTTTCTCACAAATCGAGAGTAGGGTTGAGTGATGTCCCTATTGCTCGAGAGTTCCCTGATGAGATTCCTGGATTCCCTTCGAATCGAGAGATTGATTTCAGTATAGAGTTGGTGCCAGGAACAGCCCCGATTTCTAAAGCTCCTAATCAATTGGCGCCAGCAGAGTTGAAGGAACTTAAGGATCAGTTGCGTGATCTTTTGGAGAAAGGCTTCATAAGACCGAGTATGTCGCCTTGGGGAGATCCGATTCTTTTCGTGAAGAAGAAGGATGGTTCTATGAGGACGTGTGTGGAATTTCGGCAGTTGAATAAAGAGACGCAAAGAAGAAGTATCCGTTGCCGAGAATCGATGATCTGTTTGATCAATTGCAGGGATCTACTGAATACTTTAAGATAGATCTACGATCTGGTTATCATCAGTTGCATATTAGAGACGCTGATGTGTCAAAGATGGCTTTCAGGACGAGATATGGGCATTACGAGTTTCTGATGATGCCTTTTGGATAGACGAATGCTCCTGCTGTCTTCATGGATTTAATGAATCGCGTATTTAGTGAGTATATTGATCAGTTTGTGATTGTCTTCAAAAATGACATTCTAGTGTACTCGAGGAGCTATAGAGAGCACAAAGAGCACTTGAGACTGGTATTGCAGAAGCTGAGAGACTCACAGTTGTATGCGAAGTTCAGCAAACGTGAATTCTGGTTGGATAGAGTTGTCTTTCTGGGTCATGTCATCTCAGCACAAGGTATTTCTGTGGATCCTAGTAAGGTTGAAGCAGTTCTTAACTGGGAGCGACCTAGTAATGTTTCTGAGATTCGTAGTTCTTAGGTTTGGCTGGCTATTGTAGACGTTTCATCGAGAAGTTCTCTTCGATAGCCAGGCCGATGACTCAATTAACCCAGAAAGATAGGAAGTTTGTTTGGACTGATGAGTGTGAGTCTAGTTTCTAGCTGCTTAAGGAAAAGTTGACTACTGCTCCTGTGTTGGCATTGCCTTCAGTTTCTAGAGGTTATGTAGTATGATCTGATGCTTCTCTGAGTGGTTTGGGATATGTGTTGATGTAGAACAGACGTGTGATATCCTATGCATCTCGACAGTTGAAACCCCATGATACTAGGTATCCCGTTCATGATCTAGAGTTGGCTGCGATTGTCTTTGCCTTGAAAATTGGCGTCATTATTTGTATGGTGAGCAAATTGTGGTGTACATGGACCACAAGAGTTTGAAGTATATCTTCACCCAGTCGGATTTGAATATGAGGCAACGTCGTTCGATGGAGTTGCTGAAAGATTTTGACTATGAGATTCAGTATCAGCCTGGCCGGGTGAACTTAGTAGCCGATGCTTTGAGTAGGAAAGCTCAACCTGCGATGTTGACATCGATGAGAATATCCAAAGTACATGAGGGTTTGGGGACTTTTGGATGGTAGCTTCAGCCGAGTGATCAGTATTTCGTGGTTTATTCTATTCAGTTTGAACCACAGATTGTTGCAGACATTGGAGCAGCACAGATAACTGACTCGTATATTCATGAGTTGAAGATTAAGTCCTAGAATGGTCAGTCAGATGATTTTTCTGTTGCTTCTGATGGATGTCTGAGATTCCGTGGTTGATTGGTGGTTCCAAACCTGATGGATTTGAAAGAGACTCTTCTGAATAAGCCCATTGTAGTCGATATAGTGTGCATCCGGGCGAGAAGAACATGTATCATGCCTTGAAGTCTCACTATTGGTGGGAAGACATGAGGAATGATATCTCTGGATTCGTAGCTCGATGCCTGAATTTTCAACAGGTAAAGGCTGTGAGAATGAGACCTAGTGGATTACTGTAGAGTCTGGAAGTGCCTCAATGGAAATTGGAGCACATCGCCATGGATTTTGTGACGCATTTGCCTCGGTCGAACACGGTATGTGATGCGATTTTGGTTGTTGTTGATAGACTTTCGAAGTCCGCCTATTTCATTCCCAATGATGTGAGGTGTTCGATGAAGAAAATGGCAAAGTTGTATATCGACCATGTGGTGAGATTGCATGGAGTGCCTGTTTCGATAGTGTCTGATAAAGATCCTAGATTTACTTCCCGATTCTAGAAAAGCTTGCAGGCAGCGATGGGTTTGATATTGGCTATGAGTACAGCTTATCATCCCCAGACAGATGGCCAATCTGAGAGGACCATTCAGATCTTAGAAGATATGCTGCGAGCTGTTGTATTGGATTTCTGTGGTGGCTGGCAGGATTCCTTATCCTTAATTGAGTTTTCTTATAACAATAGCTACCAAGTGAATATAGGAATGACTCCATTTGAAGCTTTGTATGGTCGTAAGTGTAGATCATCGATCTGCTTGGAAGATAATGGTGAGAATCAGTTGTCTACTACTGAATTTGTGCAGCATATGAAAGATCAGATTGAGTTGGTTCGGAGCAGGATGAAAGCTGCTCAAGATCGACATGCTAGCTATGCTCTGTTGTATTGGATTTCTGTGGTGGCTGGCAGGATTCCTTATCCTTAATTGAGTTTTCTTATAACAATAGCTACCAAGTGAATATAGGAATGACTCCATTTGAAGCTTTGTATGGTCGTAAGTGTAGATCATCGATCTGCTTGGAAGATAATGGTGAGAAGCAGTTGTCTACTCCTGAATTTGTGCAGCATATGAAAGATCAGATTGAGTTGGTTCGGATCAGGATGAAAGCTGCTCAAGATCGACATGCTAGCTATGCTAACAAGCGACGCAGACCTTTGGAATTTTAGGTTGGTGATCGTGTGTTTCTCAAAGTTTCTCCTTTCAAGAGTGTGATGAGATTCAGACTGAAAGGTAAATTGGCTCCTACATTCATTGGTCCATTTGAGATTATTGAGAGGATTGGACAGATGGCTTATATATTGCAGCTGCCTGATGAGTTAGCAGCGATGCATGATGTTTTTCATTTTTCAATGTTGAGGAAATATGAGCCAGATCCGTCCCATGTGCTGAGGGCTAATGAAGTTGAGCTAGATTCTACCTTGGGCTATGTTGAATATCCAGTGCAGATTCTGGATAAAAAGGAGAAGCAGCTGAAGAATAAGATTATACTGTTGGTGATTGTCCAATGGATCAAGCATGGCAGAGAAGAAGCTACCTAGGAAGTTGAATAAAGATGAGACAGGAGTGGCCACATCTGTTTGAGCGTTCACAGTAGCATTTCAGGTAACTTCTAGCTTGTGATTTAGTAATTTAAGTGATTTTGCTGCGGAATTATGGTTTTTCTAAGCATTGAGTTATGCTGGTCAGATTGTTGGTGTTAATTTTGACTCTGATCTGTTGCTGTGAGTTGATTTTGAGGACGAAATCCATTTTTAGTTGGGGAGAATGTGAGGACTAGAATTTGTTA
Organism: Dorcoceras hygrometricum; assembly: GCA_001598015.1. Classification (NCBI taxonomy): domain Eukaryota; kingdom Viridiplantae; phylum Streptophyta; class Magnoliopsida; order Lamiales; family Gesneriaceae; genus Dorcoceras; species Dorcoceras hygrometricum. Next base: position 15,472 of record KQ988426.1, on the reverse strand, counting down.
ATGTTGATTTCATTAGTTAATCAGATCTGAGTAAGGGTTAGCTAATGGAAACATTAACCGTCGGATTTTGGGATTTGAAGGATTTAGTTTCGTTGTTGGTGATTTTTCATGTTTTCAGATTTGGTAGATCAGATTAGAGTGAGATCTGGGTGTCTAGATCTGGTCCTCGATGGTTTGACTGAGTTACCGCGAGCGGGAAGAGAAACAATGTCGTTTTGGATTATGCGGGTGAGTGTAAGTGATGCGGTGTCATCTTAGGCGCTAGTCAGATCTGGTATTGAGTGAGGGACATATTTGGTTAGCGAGGAGAAGTCAAGCTTTGGTCAACGGTGCTATTTGAACCGGTGCGGTTTAATGATAACAGATTTGGTCAAATCTGGATGAGCGCTAGCGGATCCAAGTGCGTGAGATCTGTTTCAGATCTGGATACAGCGTGATGTCGTTTAGTGTTAGTGAGCGGGACTCCTAGGCGATTCCGTTTTGATTAGTAGCGCTTGAGTTGCGTAGCAAAGCCAGATTTGAGTTGTCACTGAGGCAAGATCTGAGGGACTTTTTCCTTAGCGATACCATATGAGTGGTCGATGAGATCTGAATAAGTCGGTGTTGACTTTCATTGTAGCGTAGACTGAAGGATTTAATGCTAAGTAGTGATCGACACTTAGTTAATTTTCAACCCGACATTTCCTATCTTCTTCCCGATAACCCTTGATTAGTACTGTTCATTCGAACCCTTTTCCGTTAGATTGTCGTTGATTTCCGCCTTTGTTGGAGCGAGATTGGTGGCACTGGGTTCGTCTTAGCTCTTTCGATTGATACCAGTTTGGAGTTGTAGATCGACTTGCGGAAGAGGAGCGAAGTAGTTGCAGGATCGAGTAACTTCGCGAATTCCAGTTGATGGTTTTCCCCGTTCAGATTTGAGCTTCTGGGTAAGTGATTCTTACCCTTCTAGCTTTGTTAGATCTATTAGAGCCTTGTTGAATACTTGTGAGTAGTCTGGAATCTTGACCGTAGGTACTAAGCAGATTTGACTTAGAGTTGAGTTGAATTGTTAGTTGTTTTGGCAGATTTGGGGCTTGTAGGAATTTTTTCGTTGAGCTTTTGAGAAGCTGGTGAGTAGCAGACTTGAGCAGGTCGTTGGTGCCGTGCCCTGGTGAGATCTGATTGAGGTTTAAGCTGGTTTGAGGTACGGATTGAGCCCCTGTAAATAGCTTTGAGCATGGACATGTTTATATTTCTTGTTGTGAACATGTATGCTGTGAATACGTGATTCTATGAACAGATTTGGCTGACTGTGCCTTGTTGATTTTCTGTTCTGGTTATGATTTGATTTACGTATGCTGTTGAATTGATATTTTATTGCAGTCATGCATACATATTGAGCTTGATAATCGATTGATGACTCGAATCGAGCTAGCATTGTGATCGGCCGGCTGAGTTGTCGTTCCTGAAAGGTCAAATTCTATCATCGGAGTGGTGGCCGACTGAGTTGTCGTGCCTGAAGACCACCGAGCTGTGATGGCTGATGGGCCCGAATATCATGGACCGATGATTTCCACCGACTGATTGGCTGTGCGTGGTGTTTGAGGCTCTTTTGAGATTTTCCAGCTGATTTGTTGGCCTTGATGACCGATTCCTTTGATAGCCATCATGCATTTCATAACTTGGAGTATAGCATGTTGCATGATTTGTTGTTTTTTGATGGCTCTTCGTACTGAGTTTTGATCTCTTTATCTTTCCCTGTTTTTGGGCTGCCTTGGTCTGTATTGACTTTGGCAGGTTCTTCAGGTAACAAGGCTGGACAGAGTGGAGCTTCAGCAGGTCAATCCCCTTTCTGATTTGAGTCCCAGTATTATGTATTAATATTGAGCCAGGGGATGTCCTATGCCTTTATCTATATTTGGGGATCTGTAATTGATTTACTATTTGTGTTACCTGCGTGTAATGTTGTTGAGTTTTGATTTAAACTCCTTATTTTGAGTATGATGTACTTTGAAATTATATTTTGGATCAGGCCCAATATTTCGAAAAATTTTTAAGCCCTGATTTTAATGCTTCAGCATAAATGTGATTTATTATGTAATTAATCGGTGATTAGCGCACCGGGCCTGACATCTGAACTGTTTCTTCACTAGTAAGATTTTTCTACACTCATAAGTTGTTTCTACACTCGTAAGTTGTTTCTAACTCGTAAGCTATTTCTACACTCGTAAATTGTTTTTTACTCGTAAAGCTGTCTTTACACCTCTAAGCTGTTTTACACCCATAAAGCTGTATTACACCCGTAAGATGTTTGCTTCACGCAGGGCTATTTTTGGCATTGTTAGATGTATTTCCCCTCTGAAATGATTTTGAATCCCCAGAGCTATGTTTCTAAGTACACCCAACAGTCTTTCAATGGAAAAACAGAGTTTTCTTTTTATAGTACGAACCGCTTGCGTGCGATCTGTTTTAGAAAATATGTTACTGTAAGAGGGCAGGGGAATGAAGGAGCTAGGCAAAAATTTTCCGCCGTATTTACAGTGTTAAAATAAGTAGCTTCAAAGTTTTATGGTATGTGGCAAGGTTAAGACTTACGGTCAGAGTTTACGGGAGTGTGGATGTCGGCCGACGGGCCGGGGTGCCCCTCCAACAGAAAAGATTAAAGGGAGAAAGTTCCCTAGATTTCCTAATATCAGATGAGCTTGATCAAGCAACCCGACCTAAGTAGAAGCTTCTGCACCACATCGCATACAGAAAAGTTTATGGGTTACTTATAACCGCAGTTTCGAACTGTTGATAAAGTTTATTTCCTTTAAGTTTATGTTCAAGTTTAATTCCAGCTTATGTTAATTATGTGTGAAGTTTTTATTACCAGAGTTACCTGTTGAGCCCCTAGGCTCGCTAGCTTTCATAATTGCAGGTAACAATGTCAGCTGAGAGCTGGGGCAGCGCGAGCTGGAGCAGACCGGGGATGTGTGTTTGTCGTCGACCTGCGTTTCCAAGCTGTTTTGAGTTGTATAATTTTGTTTCAGTGTTGAGAGTCGAGTTGTAACAGGTTATTACATTTCCAGATGATTTCCAAAACTGAGTTTGCACTTTTGTGATAAAATTTCTATAATTAGCTTTCGTATTCTATCCTGTTTCATTCTGAGCTGAATTCACTATCATGAGCCAGCACGCTCGTGTGCTGATAGTATCCCGAGCTGGTTTCAGCCCATGTGTCGCTATGCTTGAGTTAATCCAGCTCGCGTGTGCTTCACTCGCTTCGATCCAGCTTAGGCCCCTGTTAGGATAAAATTTATTAAGTTTTGGTGATAACAAAATAATATAAGTACTGTAGTTAAGCTAGATCTGGACAGACAGACGATGATATCAACTACGTATTTGAAACATAGCATATTTCAGTCGACGGGTTGATATTCAGCTGATGGTTGTTAAGTGGAAGTATTCAGATGTTGCGTTGAGATTTTCAGATGCTAGATATCAGATGTTGATATTCGGGATTATTTCAGAGGTTGAATTATTACAGGTTATCAGTTTCTGGTACTGGATCAGTCGTTTGATTTCTACGTTAGCATTTGGTATTCTTTCAGCCGTTGGTATAATAAGTCGTTGGTTAGAAATCAACAGATGTATTAGTTTCAGACGCAAGTTGTTGATTGTAGCGTATTTCGTTGAAGATTGCAAAACGACAGTTTGGATAAATTGAAACGACAGTATTGGATTAGCACTAGGATTCAGTCGATCGGTTTTGCATATAATCATCTACTGGTTTATCAGCCGTTGGTATTTCAGCTGTCGGACAAATCAGGTGATGAAGTGTTCAGGCGTTGTAACCAGCCTCTACGTCATATTCTTCAATATACATAAAGGGAGATATTTCAAGCGATCAGCTGGTGCATATTTTCAGGAGTTGAAGCTATCAGCTGGTGCATACTTTCAGATGTTCAAGTCATCGGCTGGTGTGCAAACAATTAATTGATTCAAATTCGATCAAATACTAAAATTGGAAAAGATCGATGGCCATAACAGAATCGTACAATTGCCTGGAATTAAGGAGACAAGATCGGTACTATTTTGGGTAAATAGTAAAACTTACAGAGGACGTTATATGATGATTGCACAAATATGGTAAACGACAATCTGGTTCTGACGATGTACAATTTACCATTTGGTGGAGCAGGATATACGGTTACAGATTATCAGAATTTCAAAAGGGATTTTATTTCCTTAGCCAAATCAAATGACCGTTGAGCGAAGAGTATAAATAGCAGAAGTTTGAATTGAAGAAGAACTTCTTCGCTATTGTAACTTACCCTCACTTTGCCAATTTTACGAGCGCTTTGCGATTTGAAGCTATTCTCAAAAAGCTCACAAATCGAAGAACTTTCAATCAAGCATTCACAGATTTACCTTCGAGTCTTTCTCTGGTTCAATCGTTTGAATAGTGTTTCGTTGTTTAGAAACCAGATAATTTACAGCACTCAATAGATTTGTATTCCATTGTTATATTCATTGTTGAGTCTGTAACAAACGCGCTGTCTAAAAGCCGTTTGAAAAATATCTTTCTAAGTGTTGTAAAACCAGCAGCTGCGTCTTCTTGATTGTTTGTGGAGTTTCTAGGAGTTCACCTTGAGCGAGGCTCGGTGATCGGGTGTTTGTAGAAGGCCTGCACGCATCAAATCTTCTAGTGAAACCTTCCTAAAAAGGAAGAAGGGGAGACGTAGGATATTTATATCCGAACTTCCAGAAACAAACTCTGTCCCTTAACTTTTACATTACGCATTTACTTACTTGTTACACTGTTGACTGATCAATTGGCTTTATTCCGCACATATTTGTTAGCCAAGAAATCAGTCGTTAAACTGAGATACCTTAAGTCTGGTAACTCGGACATAAGTTAAGCGGTGCTTGTAAAAATATTTTTAAACGGTTACGAAAATCTAAAAATACCAAGGAGTTCATTCAACCCCCCCCCCTTCTGAACTCCTAGGGCTGTTCTATTTTCGTGCCATATTGATCCTATCAATTGGTATCAGAGCCTGCGAATCTCAGTTATTGAACAGTTGTTGTTTGTGCTTTATCTTATATCAATATGTCTACTTCTCACAACAAGATTCCTTTGTTTTCCAAGGAAGATTATGACGACTGGAAGATACGCATGCAAGTGCATCTGGCTGCCCAGGACGATGAAATGTGGGCGGTTATCGCTGAAGGGCCGCTGAAGATAATGAAGCCGAATCTAGCTTTTGCTATATCCAATGGCGAGCCTCAGTTCCTAGACAAGACAGACATGAGTACACCAGTGAAGATAAGAAAAAATCCAATCTGGACAATGTGGCCAGGGACATTATATACAAGACGCTGGACAAGGACAAAAACATGTTTAGCAAAATCAAAACCTGCGCCACAGCTAAAGATATTTGGGAAAAGCTAACTCAAATATGTGAAGGAAACGACGAAACAAAAGAGAACAAGCTGACGGTCGCCCATCAGAAGTATGAATCCATCAAGATGAAGGATGGAGAGACGATGACTGAGTTTGATAAAAGGTTCACCGCTGTGGTAATAGAGCTGACCAGTCTTGGAAAAGAGTACAGTAATCGCTACCTGGAGTTGAAGGTCATGAGAGCGTTGCCCAGGGAGTGGGACGTGAATACTACGACTTGTTTGCCAACCTAAAAGCCTATGAGTTCGAGTTGGAGACAAGAGCAGAAGCTGGACCCTCGATATCCCAGCCGACAAAAGCATTAGCTGCTACAACTACTGAACAGTGCTCTCCAAGCACAAGCAAGACGGCTGATCAACTCAGCGACGACGTCATGTCCCTCTTCGTTAAGAAGTTTGGGAAATACTTGAGAAGATCCTATAACCCTTCTGCTCCTTACAATAATCATAAAAATGATAAATCTGTATCTAATATGAAATGTTTTAACTATGAACGTCCAGGGCATTTTGCAGCTGAGTGCAACAGACCCAAGAAAGACGATAGATACAAGCGAGATGACAAGAGAACTAATGATAGATACAAGAAGGAGGATCGATACAACAGAGATGACAAATCAGATGAAAGAGCTGTGGACAGATCGAAGGAGAGATCCAAAGATAGACGGATGAGGACACGAGGTGATAAGAGGACCAGCCGCAAGCATGATCGCAAAGTACTGGTGGCTGATGAAAGCACCAAAATCTGGGCGGACACTGATTCAGAATCTTCATCCAGCAGCTCCTCATCAAGCGATAGTGAACATGAGGAGGTTCACTGTCTCATGGCTGACCAAACATCAGATGATGAGGTATTTGACTTCTCTAATGTTGAATTTACACGAGAAGACCTTGTCAGTGCACTAAATGACATGGTCAAAGAGTACAGGAAGCTTTCTCACTCATTCGAGGAAGTTAAGGCTGAAAACAGTGATTTGAAAAATAGTTCAGCTGAACCAAGTGCCGTTGAACTTGGTGAAGCTGATGGTTTGAAAATCGAGCTGAGTAAGCTGACAGCTGAGGATGAATTGTTGAGAGAAGAGTCTAGTGAGCTCAAAGCTGAATTGAAAGATTAAATGAAGTAATGAGTTCCTGGAACCAGTCTTCTCGTTCTCTCCATAAGCTGCAAGAAAGCCAAAAGCCAGCAAATGATAGAACTGGTTTGGGCTTCAATAGTAGTGAAAACAGCGAAGGAGAAACAAGTACTCAATCATCGCTGATAAATGACAAGTTCAACAAGATGAGCTTTGTCAAAGCCAACGTGATATATGACTGCTGTGAGTCAATGACATATAATGATCAAACCTCTCCCAAGTTAAACCGTAATTGAAAAGCTGGTATCGGCTTTCAAAAACCTGAGAACTCCAAGCCAAGCTGGCTAAAGAACAAACTGGACAAAGACAAAGCAAAAGCTGGTCGAAAGTCATTTGTTTCTAACCAGTCTGGCGTAGTTCAACGAAGGTAAAATCTGGTTGGAAAAAGGTTCAGCAGAGGAGAGATCTAAGTGGTCAAAGTATGAAATCAAAACTCAACAGATCTCACTGTACTTAATCACAGACCCTTATGGACTATCATACTGGAAAAGCTGTCAAAGTAATTCAAGTATGGGTCCCCAAAGGGGTAATCCTATCTGGACCCAAGTAAAATTGGGTACCAAAAGCTGCTTTTATGATCGCAGGATAATAGGTACGAACCAGCTGATGTATCAAACTTGTGGTACCTGGACAGCGGCTGTGCGCGACATATGACAGGAAACCCAAAGCTGCTATCAGACGTTGTTCCACACAAAGGAGCAAAGATAGTCTTTGGTGATAACGCATAAGGTAACACTGTGGGTAAGGGTAAGCTTATCCATGGTAACATCTCTATCTCAGGCGTCCTAGTTGTTGATAACCTTCGTTATAACTTGATTAGCATTATTCAGCTGTGTGACAAAGGTTACATAGTCCAGTTTCAACAACACACTTGCACGGTTCAGAGTCCAAGTGGTCTGACTATATTGGTAGGCAAACGTTCGGGGAATACCTACATAATCGATTGGTCAGATCGGCTGGAATCTGAGCAGTTGTGCCTTGCAGCTGGTTCTTCCAAGAGCTGGCTGTGGCATCAAATAATGAATCATCTAGCATTCAAAACACTTGCTAAACTGAGTCAACATGATATGGTTTTTGGTCTGCCCAAAATCAGTTTTTCCAAGGATAAGATCTGTGCAGCCTGTCAGCTGGGTAATCAAATAAAATCTACTTTCAAAAAGAAAGGCGGTAAGCGTTCCTCCCGTAGCTTAGAGCTTTTACACATGGATCATTTTGGTCCTATACCCGTAACTAGCTTAGGGGGAACAAACTACACCGTTGCAGTCATTGATGATTTTACAAAATATACTTGGGTGTTATTTTTAAAATCAAATCTGATACCGCAGACCAGCTGATACGTCTTTTAAAACGTTTGCAAAATGATAGATCTTGTTCAGTCAACAGAATAAGAAGTGACCGTGGTACTGAGTTTTTAAATTCAAAATTAACTTCTTATCTGGAAGACTTAGGGATAAAGCATGAGCTTTCAGCAGCTAGAACTCCTCAGCAAAACTGGTTAGCTGAAAGAGAAACCGCACTTTAAAAGAAGCTACTAGATCTATGATTGCATATTCCGGTATTTCACAAAAATTCTGGGCAGAAGCAGTTAACACAACGTGTTATACTAAAAAAAAATCGATGATTAATAGGATGCACGATAAAACCCCATATGAGATCAGGCATGGCAAGAAACCTGATATCTCTTACTTCAGGGTGTTTGGGTGTAGTGCTTCATTCATAACAATGGAAAAAATCATCTAACTGCATTTGAACCTAAATCTGATGCAGGTATCTTCTTAGGATATTCAGCCGTGAGCAAGGCATATCGTGTTTTCAACAACCGAAGTTTGATAGTTGATTAATCAGCACACGTGGTGTTTGATGAAACCAGTTTCAAATCAAATTCAACTGCAAGCCTACATGATTTGTGCACGCGTCTGGAGTCAACAAGTCTTGAAGAATCAGACGACGACATGCCACAAAGACATTCAGCTGAATAACAACCAGCAGTGGAGACACTGTCAGGCCTCGTGCTCTAAACAGAGTAAAATCATACAAACACATGCGGAAGATATAAAAAAGCGGGTAAAATTTTCGCTTTTGGCCTGACGGTTTAAAACGTTATAATTTAAAATAAAGAGATACTCAAAATATATCCCAATTTATAAAAACAACCAACAGTGTAGCATACAACAACCATAACATTTATCAGACTCCAACTACTGGATACAATAATGAAGCGCAGGGCATCCCCCTGGCTAACTGATACATATATATATATATAAATATGCTATACGCAACTGGGACACGCTAACCACCTCCTGGGGCACCACCAGCTGGGTTATAACCATGACCAGCTGTAAAACCTGGGTTCCCTGAAAACAACACAAACAAGGAAACAAACCAAGCCCCAGAGGGACATGGGGTCAAACCCCAGTACGGTGAGCGACACATATAGCTAAAAGAATGCATAAGATAAAATTCAGATGCTATGCATGAGACACCGAATAACAACAGAAGGCTCGACCAACAAGGGAGCTAAGGAACTCAAGCACAACTCCAAGAATCTGCAACAACAGTGGCCACGGGGTGTGTTCACAGTGTGGTAATGAGCCACTCGTCGTGACACTACACCCGAATTCCAGATGCATCAAACAACTCAACCTGTCGTTGCCTCGCCCATGAACTGTGGTAGTTAACCACTCGGCGCATGGTGGCTAACGATCCCATCAGGGAGATGAGAGTGCGGTATTGCCGCTCGCCCTCGCATCCTGGTTAGAATCAACAACAGCAATACAAGATACGAAACAATGGCTGCAACCGAAATATGAATGCAATATGGGAAATGCGTGTATGCCTAAACATAGCAACTAAAATCAACAGCAATAACATATACACACAGCAACACCCATATCAATGCACAAGCAGCCATCTAGCATTCAATCTCACGCCAATTCCCAGCTACTTGAAGCTCAGATCCGTACCTTATACTTTTGTGCAACAATTACCACAAAACAAGCCCGAGAGATCTGGATAGCAACATGCTAATTACACAACACACAGATCTCAAAAACTGCACAGAAACTCACGTCCAATTACAGAAGCTCACGGATGGGAGGGAAATGCGTGTATGCATAAACATAGCAACTAAAATCAACAGCAATCACATATACACACAGCAACACCCATATCAATGCACAAGCAGCCATCTAGCATTCAATCTCACGCCAATTCCCAGCTACTTCAAGCTCAGATCCGTACCTTATACTTTTGTGCAACAATTACCACAAAACAAGCCCGAGAGATCTGGATAGCAACATGCTAATTACACAACACACAGATCTCAAAAACTGCACAGAAACTCACGTCCAATTACAGAAGCTCACGGATGGGAGCCATGCTCAACCAACTAAATTACTACAAAAACAACTTACTGGAAGTTGAAACCAAGGCTAGGAACAAGATCTCGTCACAAAGGAGCGAAGTTCTACCTGCATTACAAAACGCACACTCAGGCAGCAACTTCGCGTTCCTCTACTAGCCAACCACAGCCTCCAAAAGTGGTATTAAATGAAAGAGCTTCTCGAGAGGAGTCCAACGCTACCTCGCACGTATCAAACAACGGCCGGAAACGACGGGAATTCACCGGAAAAGCTCACGGAGCAGTGCTCTAGGGTTCGAGAAACAGAGAACGAATGTCGGGGAAAATATTCTAAGTATGGGATCTGATATCTCAATCGAAGACCAAGTCTTCCTATATATAAATCCCGTAGCTGCTGAAATCTGTTTTAAAAAAAATCCACCGACATAACCAGCAGGAACCAACAAACCAGCAGATGCAAAGAACCAACTACTGAATTCTCAAACCACGCTAATCAAAACGATGTCGCAGCGACTTAAAAAAACGACGTCGCACCGCTTACGTCATCAAATCTGCCACGAGCTGGTCGCCTAAAACCATCGGCTGGTTTATCTCGCGTGAAATCTCTCCAAAAGCTGGTACCAGTCGCGACATCTAAAACGCAGCGTTGCAACTAATTAAAACGGCGTCGCATAACCCATTGACTGGATTCCTTAGAGCTAACTAAAACGACGACGCATAGCCTAAGTCATCCAGTCGCTAGTTCTCGCGCAAAACAACCAGACGCAGGCTACAGTAACCACCACCAGTCGCAAGCTACAGTAGCGAACTAATCTCTCGCAGCTGGACAACCAGTCGCAACATCCAAACGACGTCGCGCCAACTTATCGAAACACTGTTGTTTTGCCCTCAACAAACAAAATAAAGCAACGGCTGGATACAACATGCTACTTTTTGAGTAGATGCCCAACTAGCCAACTTGTGGCGTGTGGGTTTATAGACTCTTGTATATGACAGTCTTTATATATGATATTCGCATTTGTTTATGGAATTCTTTATCTTTGATATGTTTATATAATGTTAACAACTGTGTTGGATAAAGACCTAGAATGCACCATAGTGTATGTTAGATGTGATAGTGGGTATGACGGCTATCATGAAACACATCTAATAGTCACTGTGTATTCTGAATTAGTTCCTAGTCGATTGGGCCGTCAAAATGAGGATAAGGCCGCCCGAGCTCGAGACTAGTGTCTGTGATGCAAAGTACCATGTTTCATTGGTAGGGAACATTGTGATGTTCTGAGCATGCAGATAGATAGTGACCTGGTGATCTATCGAACTACCCTCGTTCGGACTTTCCAAGTGGTTACCATTTGTCGAGTGGATAAGTCCGAGGTCTTGGTTGTACTGATTAGTGCTCACGACTCGAAACGTCATTGAGACTCTACATGATAGGCGTCTCACTTTGACCCGTTTTCCGACTCACTTGGGGTCATTAGGCGGCGGGATTGGGTGAGATTCCGATGCATGTAGGAGTCGATGCATTGTTGTCGAGGATTCACCGCTCGCTTACATGCGTGGATATCCTATGCTATCTGAGGGGCGAGGTCTTGGTTGTACTGATTAGTGCTCACGACTCGAAACGTCATTGAGACTCTACATGATAGGCGTCTCACTTTGACCCGTTTTCCGACTCACTTGGGGTCATTAGGCGGCGGGATTGGGTGAGATTCCGATGCATGTAGGAGTCGATGCATTGTTGTCGAGGATTCACCGCTCGCTTACATGCGTGGATATCCTATGCTATCTGAGGGGATAATAGTGTATAAATCTCTGGCCAGAGTACTAGAAGTGTTTTAGGTAAATGGGTTTACCTAGTTACACTCGCGATGTCACTATTCGATCTCCAAGATGTATGCATAGCTATCGGATCTCTAAAGACTCTCGATTTACCAATGGTCGTTGATCTGATCGTGATATATGGATTGAAAGGACCGTACTGTACGCTAACCACGACCAACTGGTTCTTGCAGGCACTATCAGTGATACCTATGGGATCATGGGGCGATGTTGCTAGACGCTTTACCATGATCCGTTGGGCAAGTCCGAAATTGTGATTTCGGAGCCACAATGGTTGTGGGCCCACGGCTAGCTGTATCCCTGAACCATTGAGGGTCACACAAGTACTGGATTCAAGATTCCCGCACGGAAACTGTGCTCAATGTGTTGAGCATAGGAAGAGGATTTTGGGAAGTGCGACTTCCTAAAAGTCAACAGGGGTCAAATCGTTATTTCACACTGTTGAGGGGCAAAACGGTCATTTTGGACTAGGTATCTGAAAAATCGTTTTTCGCATCATAATATTCAGTTTTGGAAACTGAGTCGATCGGTCCGATCTATCGACGATCGGAGTTATGATGAAACCGTGGTGATTTAAATGAACCGAATGTTCATATGGACCTGGGTATGACCCAAGTCCAATGGGCCGGTTCAAGCCCATCTACCAACTTAATTTAATTAAGATGGTTAGGGCTTAATCAAATACATCTATCATAACAAAACCCTAGCCTCCAACCCTAAGGTTTCGGCCGCCCCTCCTCTCCCAAAGCCGCCGTCGCCGACCACCACCATCGCCGCCGCCGCCGCCCCTCGCCGGAATTTGTTGCGGCAAACTTTTCGAGGAGTTTCCGTCCGTGCTGATCTCGTCAGGCCTTCTAGTGCAGGCTGACGAAGGAACCTTGCTTCCGGTCGTGCACTTGATTAGACGTAATCTACCGCCGCCTACCGTGAAGAGCCAGTCTCCCTGTGATTCTGGTTGGAGCCAGGCGCCTGTCGCCAGCGAGGTAACACCCCGAGAAACGCCCTATGAATGGTTTATAGTTCTGTTTTTATTGTATTGAATGTTTCCAGGCGCTTATTTTAAACTTCCGCTGCGCCACCGGGAGACGGGATCCGGGTCCGCCACCGCTTTCCCTACAGTGGTATCAGAGCCAAGGCTCGGATCCTTCAATACAATTGTTGCCATAATTGTATCTAATCTCTATGTTTCAGATCGAACAAAAAAAATTTTTTGTGTCGGCCACCGGCCGCCGCCGTGTGCGGAGGCCCCTCCCCACCACGCGCATGTGCGCGCACGGGACTTTAGTGCTGGCCGCGCTTGGCGGCTGCCGGT
>KQ988425.1:337962-439343 GCA_001598015.1 Dorcoceras hygrometricum | reverse complement strand
TGGTAACCACTTGGAAAGTCCGAAGGAGGGCAGTTCGATAGATCACCAGGTCACTATCTATCTTCATGCTAAGAACATCACAATGTTCCCTACCAATGAAACATGGTACTTCGCATCGCAGATACTAGTCTCGAACTCGGGCGGCCTTATCCTCATTTTGACGGCCCAATCGACTAGGAACACGTTTAGAGTACACAGCGACTATTAGATGTGTTTCATGATAGCCGTCATACCCACTATCACATCTAACATACGCTTTAGTGTATTCTAGGTCTTTACTCAACACAATTGTAAATCATTACACACATAATGAAAGTAAAGAATGCCATATATAGAAAATGTGAATATCATATATAAAGATCGTTTGTACAAGAGTCAACAAAACCCACACGCCACAAGTTGGCTAGTTGTGCATCTACTCTAACATTATAGTCATACTAAATCCCAAAAGTAGTTTAGATACCTAAAACCGTTCTAGGTTCGCTAGTCCTATCCGTCAAAGTTCTCAAGACAATCCTAGAGGTCCTACAGTTCTACTTAGGTTCCACTCCTCAGCAACTAGCGGGTCTGTAGTCCCAGCAAACTCCTTGGGTCCCTGCTTGCAGCACCTCTCTGCGACATCCTCCTCATGCGACTTCCCAGAATGCTCCGACTGCCTCTCTAGGATCCTGGTGATCCCGGCTAGCATCTCCATGTTAGCCCTCTCAACGCCGTCATCTGGGGTTGTGGAGGAGGCAAGTCATCATCCCGCTGCTGCTCTCGGTTGCGACGGGGAGGCATTGTTCTGGTACACCAAAGCCTTATAACGTAAATCTAAGTGCATGACTAGGCGTATAACCGTTAAAATCTAAGGTAGAACTAAGGCAAAGATAAACATGCAGCATGCAACATATACATAAATAAAAAAATAAAACTCACAGACTGGCAGTGCGACTTCCGAGATCCACGTAGCAGGCTAGTACCCCACCAGAACCACCGCTCTGATACCAAGTTGAAACATACTAAACCTCTAAAATATTTTTTTTTAAAAGCCGACGTGGAATATACATATGCTATATAAATAAAAAACCCATAACTTAAGCATTTAAAAATAACATCTCAACATTCGATAAAACGACTGCAAAATCCTTAATCCACGTCTCACAAGCTAACATAAAAATCAGAGTATTCAAAAGCTGTTTGCGGAAAACTGAACTTGTTTAAAACAAATAACATAAAGTAACTGAGTGGTCACGAGGTAACAGCCGCAGCGGAGCATCAGATGTCCTCACCGCCGGTCGGAGTAATATCATCAACATTATCATGCTCACCTGCACCATATAAACCTAGTGAGCCTAAAGGCCCAGCATGCTATGTCCGCTAATAACAAGGTACATATAGTAAAACCACATACAAGCACATAAGTGTATAAACATAATTTTCATGACATGCGTGCAATAAAAGACCTTAAAACGTTAAATCATCCTGTAGTCGTACATAAATCATCATAACATATATGTTAAGGCATAGCATAATACATAACATAACTAAAAAGAACATGTGAGTCGTATCCATGAAGTGAGAGCCGTTAAATTCGATTGATCAATCTATAAACCAACGTACGTGGTGGTGCGGTTCACCCGACCTTACCTCGGGATCCCTATATGTCACACCTCTATGCTTGCCACTTCACCATGTCGTGATCACATGGATCCATAGGCTCATAATCGTTATACATTAACAGGGGATCCCCGGGCCCGGCTACCCGGCTAACTCCCATCGTTACTTTGCCCCACCACACTTCAATTTCTCAAAAACATTTTCATACATGCCTTAACATAATTTAAACTTTCATGATTCATGCAACTTTAAAACCTTGGCCCATCAATATATTCTAATTTTCTTAAAACATTACATACTTAAAATACATAACCTGGTACATATAACATTAAAAGTATATTTATGGGCCTATGCATTATTTTTCTTCGGCCCGATCAAGGACTGGCTCAAGCGACTGGCCCACTAATTATAAGTCCCAAAGCCTCAACTCAAACTTAGAACAATCCTAAGCCCAACTCATCTTGGCTCAACGACTAAGAAAAAACCCTTTTAAATTCATTTGAAGGACTCGGCCCAATATCGTTAAAAAGCCTAAAATTCATTAAAATAAATATCGGCCCAAAGTCCACTAATTTGGATAAAAGCCCAATTTAAATTAAAAATTCCATCAACATAAAATAGATTTTGACTTAAAATCATTGCCCCAAAAATAATTTTGACCCGAAACTAATTTTAACTTAAAAAGTTGTCTTGACCCGGCAAAAACGTCCCGGACTTTAAAAATAAAATAAATCGGCCCAAAAATAAAATAACTCGGACAGAACTTCAAATATTGACTCGACACTTAAACCACTCGACCCGGCCCCATTGAACCGACCCATCGGCCCAAACGAACCGGCCCAAACCAAACACTCAACCCTAAACCTAAAATACACTCTCCTGCACAAGCTGCCTCCGCGACCCGTCTCCGGTTTTTACGTTCGTTCTCCCCGCTCCGGCCACAAATGCCAAAGCCCTTCTGGCTGGAACACCCCCAGGTCTATACGGTTCTAACGTGACCGACCTTGCCTCAAACCGTGACCTAACCAGGGATAAATGGTCGCTGCAAGTGGACGCACCAGCCATACTGCGCGCCGCACGACCACATGCTGGTATTCTCATTCGTTCTCCTTGATCCGGCCACCACTGCCGGAGCCCTTCCGGCTGCACCACCCCCAGGTCGAGGCGGTTCTAACAAGACCAACCGTGGCCCAAACCGTGGCTGCAACTGGACACCCGAAGGTTGTGAACCAGACGCATGCGACACACAGTAAACACACACTGCACGGTGTAAAACTTGAAGCCACCGGTTCGACCCTTAAACCTCCACTTAGAACCACGAAAAGCCACTCCTAGGACCAACATGAACCACTTAAAAACGAGCCCAGACCCCTCAATCAGACCATGAACCGAAGCCATGCAAAAGAATTCAAAACCGTGAGGTTCACATGAAGAGAGACATATGATCATGGACATGTACATTGAGATCTGAAACATTCACATAAAAGTCATGCATAATCTTTGTAAAAACAGTATATTATGATTTATATGGTGAGAAAAGAAAGAATAGAACATGCCTTGGTTGATAGAGAAGCGAAAAGACGTGATACCGGAGCGGAGGACAATGGAGGAGATCACACCTTAGAGTTCCAATGAAAACCTTGCAAATTTTCGGCCACCAAGGGGAGCAAAGAGGATGGAGTCGGCTGGTTGGAGGAGGGATTAGGGTAATTTTCGAGTTAGAGGGGTGATAAGTGAATGAGAGTGTACAACAAGACCCCTCTACCTTGTTTTAAATCAAATTAAAAGGCTTAATCCCAAAACTAACCCTCATTTAATTAAAAAGGCCTAAAAATGTTAAAAATTCAGACTCCAAGCCTTTAATTTTCGTAACATGAGGTCTCTCCATTTTAAAAGTGTCATAAAAGTCATAAAAATGGCCCGTATAGGCGAAAAACGGGTCCCTCTCGGTAACCGTGCATAAAATCTCATAATTTTGGAAATTTTGCATAAAATAAAAATATTTTGCTTTAAAATATGTCTAAGGACTAAAACATTTAAATATTTTTGATTTGGTCATCTCCGGACTCGTCCCCGCTTACCGATCTCAAACCGTACCATAAAGCTATATGCACACGTAACACATAAAATCATCATATAAACACATACATGACATGCAAATCGTATTAGCATAAGGTTTTTCCTCCTAGTCATGCATTCAATTCACGTAATTAGGATTTCTGGGCGTTACATAATATGCGCAACAGCCAATGCACACCACAATAAACACAGCCATCTCATAAAGACAGTGCCTCACAAATCATCAACACACGGCTGCCAACAAACCAGCAACTACCATTTTATCCAAGCCATGCCTACGCTGCATTTACAAGCTCAACTCGTACCTTATTTTTCTGTGCAACGATTACCACAATACAAGCTCGAGAAAACTGGTTTCAACCTGCTCAAATATACGACACACATATTTCAGGGAAGCTACACAGAAAGTTGCGGTCAACCATAGAACGCACGGCTGGAAGCTACAACTCAACCAGCTAATTATCATCCTAAAACATCTTAACAAGAAGCTTAAACAACAATTAGAGGTAAGATCTCAACCACTAAACCGAGAAACTACCTGCGCACAGCAACTACACGAACAGGGAAAAACTGCTGCCGCTTCGCTATCTCACCCTGGACAACCGTAGCATCCAAGATCGGTATAGGATGAAAGAGCTCTTCGAGAGGAGTCCAACGATACCTCGACGTGAAAAATGGTTGCCGGAATCGACTGGAAATAGCCAAAGAAGTTCACGATGAACAGTGTTTAGGGTTAGAGGAAACAGAGGTCGACTAACGGGGAAATAAAATGCTATGTATGGGATCTGGTAAAAATAAAACGAAACCAGCGCTTCCTATATAAAGGCACGAGAAGTATGTTTACAAGACCCATTGACAGAAACAGATCTCACAACCAACATGCGCTAAACACAACCAAGACCCCAAAACGACGTCGCACAAAACCACGGAGAAAGCTAGTCAAAAAGTGCTGAAAGCTGGAAACACGCTACAGGAGAGTTGACCCACTTTGACATCTGTTTTCAATAATCCAACCAGACCTCATCGCTGCGAACAGATCTCTCACTAGTGCTACTCCCAAAAATGACGACGTAGCAACTTATTAAAACGGCGGCGTGTAGGACCGAGCGCTTGCCGCTTTACCAAAAGCTATAGCTGGTGGTAACGGTGCAACTCCAATCTTTTAAACCGTATAGCAACACAAGCGCCACGTTTCGATCGCTCTACCTAGCAGGGGCAATTATTGCACCTCAACAATCCCCCTCCCAATAATTGCACTCCTTGCAATCAATGGGAATCGAACCCGTGACCTTGGCTCTGATACCACTTGTTGGTCCGTTTATTAGTTAAAGATCAAAAAGAGATCAGCAGCCGCGCGTTTGATAAAAGCCTTTAAAAGATTTTGCGCGCTGTCGATACAAACTTGAGCTGCAATAGCTCGTTGTTCTTGAACGTTTAAAACAAAGAGAGCACCGGAGACGGATCTGGTATGATTTAAAAATCATGCGGAAAATACCAGAACTGAATCCTATATTTTAAAACAACTCAAACAGATTTATGTACAACATAAATCTGTTCAAGACTTGTGCTTGTGTGCTGCTGAAATGCGATGCTAAATGCTGAACTGTTTATGCGAATGCTAAAGTATAAGCAAGTGCTGATTTGTGCGTGCAATGCGTGCTAAGTAAATAGACTGCTGAATGAATAACAGAACACGATACACAGCATATTTGTTTATGGAAGTTCGGATATCAACATCCTACATCTCCCCTTCTTCCACCTCGGAAGGATCCACTACTTCTCAAATGCACAACAGCCTCAACTGTGTGACTGACTACATACACAAGAGTTTTACGTCTTCATGCTTGGACGGGATCTGGGAGGAGGGAGAGGAGGAGAGGGGGAGAATTTGCTGAATAGCTTTTTGTTGTTTGTTTTTTCTTTCTCTCTTCATGCCTTATTTATAGATTGAGGGAAAGAGTTTGATGTAAACAAAACTGTGAACATTCGTTTCAAGTAGAACTGTGAACATTCTGTTCAACTCGAACTGTGAACATTCCGTTCAACTCGAACTGTGAACATTGGGTTCAACTCAAACTGTGAACATTCATTGCGACTCCCTTGATTATGGTCTCATCATAATCCCGATTGATGATCAAATATCACCGATGTTCTCAGTTTACAAAACTGATCATTATGATGCAAAATAACCACTAAATCTATATATGACATGTTTTACTCTCATTAGCTAAATATGGAAGTCCTACTCCCTTAGCTACTTTTGGGAAGTCATACTCCCAACCTTCCTCCTACTAGCCGTGGGCTCACAACTCATTGTGAATTAGAAAACACATTTTTCTGATCTACCAATCGGACCATGGTAAAGCGCCTAGCAACATTGCC
Organism: Dorcoceras hygrometricum; assembly: GCA_001598015.1. NCBI lineage: Eukaryota > Viridiplantae > Streptophyta > Magnoliopsida > Lamiales > Gesneriaceae > Dorcoceras > Dorcoceras hygrometricum. The sequence continues at coordinate 433,283 of KQ988425.1, read as the reverse complement.
CCATGATCCCCTATATATCACTGATAGTGCCTGCAAGAACCAGTCGATCATGGTTAGCGTATAGTACGGTCCTTTCAACTCATATATCCCGATCGAATCATTGACCATTGGTAAATCTAGAGTCGTTAGAGATTCGATAGCCATGTATATATCTTGGAGATCAGAATAGCGACATCGCGAGTGCTACCAGGTAAACTCATTTTCACTGAAGCACAAGAGTACTATGGCCAGAGATTTGTCACACTATTATCTCCTCAGATAGCATTGGATATCCACGCACTAGGGCGAGCGGTGAATCCTCGACAACAAGGCATCGACTCCCACATGCTTCATGACCTCACCCAATCTTGACACCCGATGACCCTCACGGAGTCGATAAACGAGTCAAATGAGGCGACTAATCATGTAGAGTCTCACTGATGTTTTGAGTAGTAAGGACTAATCAATACAACCAAGACCTCGGACTCTCCACTCGACAAATGGTAACCACTTTAAGAATCCGAACGAGGGTAGCTCGATAGTTCGCCAGGCAAACCATCCATCTGCATGCTCAGAACATCACAATATTCCCTACCAATGAAACTTGGTACTTCACATCGTAGATGCTAGTCTCAAACTCTGGCGGCCTTATCCTCATTTTGACGGCCCAATCGACTAGGAACAAGTTCAGAATACACAGTAACTATTAGATGTTTTTCATGATAGCCATCATATCCACTATCACATCAAACATACACTATGGTGCATTCTAGGTCTTTATCCAACACAATTGTTAACATTATAAAATAATGATGATAAAGAATGCCATATATAAAATGCGAATTTCATAAAAAAAGATTGTTTTACACAAAAGTCATCAAAAGCCCACACGGCACAAGTTGGCTAGTTAGGAATCTACTCTAACAATCTCCTAATGCCCTAAAGCCAACTACTCATAATGCGTATTCCCATTGCTTCGTGATGTTTTTCAAACAACGGGCCTAGAAAGGGCTTCGTAAGTGGATCAACAATGTTTTCTGTAGAGGAACTCTCTCAACTGTTATGTCACCTCTAGCCACAATATCCCGGATTATGTGGTATTTTCTCAGTATATGTTTGGATATTTGGTGAGACCTACGTTCCTTTGCTTGCACGACGGCACCTGTGTTGTCACAGTACATCGGGACTGGACCAACTCCTTCAGGGATTACGCCCAACTCTTGGACGAAATTCCTTATTCAAACCGCCTCTTTAGCAGCAGCTGATGCTGCGATGTACTCAGCCTAAGTGGTTGAATCCATGATGGTTTCTTGTTTGGAACTCTTCCAAGAGACAGCACCACCATTGAGCATGAATACAAATCCAGAGGTCGACTTCGAATCGTCCACATCGCATTGGAAGCTAGAATCAGTGTAGCCTTCCAATTTTAGTTCACCACCCCCATAGAACATGAACATATTCTTAGTCCTTCGTAAGTATTTAACAATATCTTTCACGGCCTTCCAATGCATTTGGACGGGATTTGCTTGGTAGAGGCACGTGACACTCAGAGCATATGCAACATCCTGTCTAGTTTAGATCATACCATATATAATACTACCTATTGCCGCGGCATATGGCACACGTGTCATACTCTCTATCACCTCATCAGTATTCGGACACATAGACTTAGATAGAGTGACCACGTGGCACATAGGCAGTTGTCCTCTCTTGGACTCTTCCATTGAGAACCGCTTAAGTATGGTATCGATGTAGGTCGCTTGGGTGAGTCCGAGCATCCTTTTTGATCTATATCTATAGATATGTATTCCTAGAATATAGGATGTTTCACCCATGTCCTTCATCGAGAATCTACTAGACAACCATACTTTAGTTGACTGCAGCATTCCTACCATTCACAATGAGTAGAATGTCATCAACATAAAGTACAAGGAATGTCACAACATTTTTAACTACCTTCTTATACACACATGGCTCCTCGGGATTCTTGATGAAACCAAATTCTTTAATTGTTTCATCAAATCGCAGGTTCCAACTTCTCGACTCTTGGAATCTACTAGACAACCATACTTTAGTTGACTGCAGCATTCCTACCATTCACAATGAGTAGAATGTCATCAACATAAAGTACAAGGAATGTCACAACATTTTTAACTACCTTCTTATACACACATGGCTCCTCGGGATTCTTGATGAAACCAAATTCTTTAATTGTTTCATCAAATCGCAGGTTCCAACTTCTCGACTCTTGTTTGAGACCATAGATCTATCTCAGAAGTTTGCATACTTTATGCTCACTTCCTACAGATGTAAACCCTCAGGCTGCGTCATATAGATCTCTTCCTTAATGTTTCCATTAAGGAACGCAGTTTTCACATCCATTTGCAATATCTCATAGTCGTACCATGCGGTTATGGCTAGTAGGATTCTAATTGACTTGAACATTGCGACTGGTGAAAAGGTTTCATCATAGTCAACACCTTGTCTTTGAGTGTAACCTTACGCGACCAGTCGCGCCTTGTAGGTCAGTACCTTACCATCAGGCCCAAGTTTTCTCTTGTATATACATTTACACCCAATAGGAACTATTCCTTCGGGAGGATTCACAAAAGTCCAAACTTGGTTTGAATGCATTGAGTCAATCTCATATTGCATTGCTTCAAACCACAAATTAGAATCAGCATCGGAAATTGCCTCCTTGAAGGTTCTTGGATCACATCTAACAGTTTGATCACTTTGATTATCTTCAAGGAGGAAACCATATCTAACAGGAGCCCTAGGAACCCTTTCAGATCTCCTAGGTGTGTCCATATCAAGGATTGGCTCTTGAGGTGCGGGAGAATCACTTGGTACTTCAGTTGGTTCTCAAACCTCTTCAAGTTATACTATCTTGCCTTTTCTATCAAGTAGAAATTACTTTTCCAGAAAGGTGGCATTTCTAGAAACAAACACTTTTGTTTCATTGGGATAGTAGAAGCAGTATCCAATAGAATTCTTTGGATACCCTATGAAGTAGCATAAGATGGATCTATTATCCAGCTTATCTCCTACTGTCTGCTTCACGTAAGCAGGACATCCCCAAATCCTCAAGTATGAGTACTTGGGCGGCTTGCCCATCCATATCTCATATGGAGTTTTATCCACTGCCTTGGTGTGGACATTGTTCAACAACATTACGGCCGTTTCGTGCGCATAGCCCCAAAACAAAGCAGGAAGTTCAGTGAAACTCATCATAGATCGAACCATGTCCATCAAGGTTCGATTATGACGCTCCGCTACACCGTTGAGCTGTGGTGTGGCCGGAGGGATCCACTGTGAGAGAATCCCATTCTCTTTAATATAGTCTCGAAATTGGGCACTCAATTATTCTCAACCTCGATCGGATCGAAGTGTTTTAATACTTTTTCTCAATTGATTTTCTACTTCAGATTTCAATTCTTTAACCCTTTCAAAGGATTCAGACTTGTTCTTCATTAAGTACAAGTATCCATACCTAGAGCGATCATCGTTAAAGGTGATGAAGTAGGTGTGATCGGACTTAGTACCAATACTAAGTGGGCCACACACATCAGTGTGGCTCAAATCCAATAGGCCTTGAGCACGTTCACGCTTGCCCGTGAAGGGCAATTTTGTCATTTTACCTTGAGACAAGATTCACAAGTTGGTAGGGAGTTAATATCAGACATATCAAACATGTCACTCCTAATGAACTTGTTCATCCTATTTAAGGAAACATGACCTAGTCTAGCGTGCCAAAGTTGTGCCGGGTTCAAACTATCGTTTTCCTTTTCATCGTTGTTGTATGTGTTTCCGCATAGTGAGTTGGAACTTCTCTCAATTTTAAGGCGTATAGATCGTTTTTGCGTTCCCCAATTCCAATTAAACATTCATTCTTGTAAATATTGCAAATCAAATTGGCAAATGACAAGAATATCCATCACTATCAAGCATACAAACGAAAATGATGTTCTTTATTAATTCAGGAACAAGTAAAACGTTTCTCAACAACACTTCAAATTTGAAGAATGTAATAAATAAACATCTCCTATAGCTTCGGCCGCAAACCTTTCTCCGTTGCCAAGCCTCAAGTGGGTCTCACCCTCTCTAACACTCCGGCTTCTTGTCATTACCTGCAAGTCATTGCAGATATGAGATCCACATCGGGTATCAAGTACCCAAGAAGTCGAGTTAAGAGACATATTTATTTCAATGTAGAACATTCGAAGTTCGCAACTGCTCGAGGTAATCCCTACAGTTTCTCCTCCAATGCCCAGGCTTGTGGCAGCGGTGACAAACATCCTCAGATTTGTTCGGCTTTGAAGTCCTTGCCTTCGGCTTCTTGGCGGGATTACCCTCCTTCGCAGGGGCAGGACGCTTCTTACCCTTGCGTTTGGGCCCCTTCTTCGTAGAGGAAGAATAGCCCAAAAGGAGGATGTGCTTGTCCTTCTTTATGGTCCCTTCGAACACGACAAGAATGTTTACCACCTCTTCAAGGGTGGGCTACAGCTTGTTCATGTTAAAGCTCACCACAAAGGGGTCAAACGAAGCAGGCAGGGAGAGAAGAAGCAGATCCACAGACAGCTCATGTGGAAGCGAGATATCAATGCCCACTAGCTTCTCAATGAGCCCAATCATACAGACCCCATGCTCACGGACCGAAGTCCCCTCGCGCATGCGGCTCGTCATGAGCTCCTTGACAGTAGTGAACCTCTCAGTCCGATAGTTCTCCCCATATATCTCTTTGAGATGAAGGTGTATGCTAGCAGCATACTCCGTCTTCTCAAACCGCCGCTGCATTTCATTGGACATAGATGCTATCTTAAATCACCGTGCCTTAAGCTCGTCATCCCACCATTTATCCAGCTTTGCCAGCTCCTCAGGACTGGCATTGGCAGGGGCTTCCTTCGGAAGGTTCTTCTCTAGCGTGTAGGGAAGTTTCTCCGAAGCCAAGACAATCTTGAAGTTTCGAAGCCAATCTTGGTAGTTTAAGCCAGTGAACTTGTTGCTATCCAGTATAGCAGCAAGTGTATTTTTGATCGAAGTCATAATGAAAGCAGTTCTGAAAAGAAAAACATACATGCATTACTGAATATTAATAAAAAATGCTAAGACATAAAACATGGTCATTTTGTTTTATGAATTACCCTCCCACTATTTTAACGATTTCACCACCCTCTAATGAAATCGAGAAAGTAAGTTTCCTTAGTGGATACATAGAGCCAATCAAGAAATTATGGTCCCGAATAATATCATCCAACCATGATGTTGGAGTGCAATAATTTCCCCTGCTAGGTAGAGATATCGAAACGTGGCGCTTGTGTTGCTATACGGTTTAAAAGATTGGAGTTGCACCGTTACCACCAGCTATAGCTTTTGGTAAAGCGGCAGGCGCTCGGTCCTACAATTGGTATCAGAGCCTGCGCATCTCAGTTATTGAACAGTTTGTTGTTTGTGCTTTATTATATTCAAATATGTCTACTTCTCACAAAAAAATTCTTATGTTTTCCAAGGAGGACTACGATGACTGGAAGATTCGCATGCAAGCGCATCTTGCTGCTCAGGATGATGACATGTGGTCAGTTATCACAGAAGGGCTGATGAAGATAATGAAGCCAAACTTAGCCTTAGCAATATCCTGTTGGGGATCCGGATCCGCCCCCCGGTCAGGCAGCGGAAGAACAAAAATATAGAAACCGGGAGGCGATCAATACGAATAACAAAACTACATGTATCAACATACATAGGGTGTTTCAGGCGTGTTACCTCGCTGGCACTTGTGCCTGGCTCCAACCGGTGTTTCAAGAACCCGGCGCTTCTCGGTAGATTGCGGTAGATACGCCAATCCGGTCCACGACCAGATCCGAGACTCCTTCGTTAGACTGCACTAGAAGTCCTGACGAGATCAGCACGATCGGATTCTCCACGAAAAACTAGGCCGAAACGAAATTCCGGCGAAGTTGGGCGGCGGCGGCGGCGGCGGCGGCGTGGTCGAGAGAGGAGAGGGAGGGTGGCGGATGATTTGCTAAGTAGGTTTAGGTTATTATCATCTAGTCATTTGATTAAGTCACTTAGTCTTAATTAAATAGACTTCAAGTTGGACTTGGGCCGGTCCAACGGGCCCGGGTCCAAATGACGATATCCATCGCTGTGACTTCATCGCAACTCCGATCGCCGATCAGATCGGACCGATCGACTCAGTTTCCAAAACTGAATGTTATGATGTGAAAAACAATTTTTCAGATCATCAAACCCTAAATAGCAAAATGACCGTTTTGCCCCTCAACAGAGTCAAACCCCGGTTTGACCCCTGTTGACTTTGTCGTACCATGCGGCTATGGCTAACAATATTCTAATTGACTTGAACATTGCGACGGGCGAGAAGGTTTCATCATAGTCAACACCTTGCCTTTGAGTGTAACCTTTCGCGACTAGTCGTGCCTTGAAGGTCATTACCTTACCATCAGGCCCAAGTTTCCTCTTGTACACCCATTTGCACCCAATAGGAACGATTCCTTCGGGAGGGTTAACGAGAGTCCAAACTTGGTTAGCGTGCATCGAGTCAAACTCAGACTGCATTGACTTCAAGCCAAAAATTAGAATCAGCATCGGAAATTGCCTCCTTGAAAGTTCTTGGATCTGATCCAACAGCTTGATCACCCTGATCATCTTCAAGGAGAAAACCATATCTATCTGGAGCTCTAGGAATCCTTTCGGATCTCCTAGGTGCGACCATATCTGGTACTGGCTCAGTAGGTGCGGGAGATTCACTTGGTACTTCGATTGGTTCTCGAACCTCTTTGAGTTCTACTATCTTGCCATTTCTATCGAGTAGAAATTCCCTTTCCATAAAGGTGGCATTCCTAGAGACAAGCACTTTTGTCTCGCTGGGACAGTAGAAAATGTATCCAATGGAATTCTTTGGATAGCCAATGAAGTAGCATAAGATGGATCTCGTATCCAGCTTATCTCCCACTGTCTGCTTCACGTAATCAGGACATCCCCAAATTCTCATAAATGAGTAATTGGGTGGTTTGCCCATCCATATCTCATATGGAGTTTTATCCACTGCCTTGGTGTGGACATTGTTCAATGTTCCCTACCAATGAAACATGGTACTTCGCATCGCAGATACTAGTCTCGAACTCGGGCGGCCTTATCCTCATTTTGACGGCCCAATCGACTAGGAACATGTTTAGAGTACACAGCGACTATTAGATGTGTTTCATGATAGCCGTCATACCCACTATCACATCTAACATACGCTTTAGTGTATTCTAGGTCTTTACTCAACACAATTGTAAATCATTACACACATAATGAAAGTAAAAATGCCATATAAAAGAATGCGAATATCATATATAAAGATCGTTTGTACAAGAGTCAATAAAACCCACACGCCACAAGTTGGCTAGTTGGGCATCTACTCTAACATATCCAATGGCGAGCCTCGGTACCTGGAGAAGAGTAGACATGAGTACACCAACAAAGACAAAAAGAAAGCAAATCTGTACAATGTGTCCAGGGACATTCTCTACAAGACACTGGCAAAAACATGTTCAGCAAGACCTGTGCCACAACAAAAGATATTTGGGAAAAGCTGACACAAATATGTGAAGGAAACGATGAGACAAAAGAAAACAAGCTGACTGTCGCTCAGCAGAATATAAATCTATGAAGATGAAGGATGGAGAAACAATGATGGAGTTTGATGAGCGATTCAACGTCGTGGTGATTGAGTTGACTAGCTTGGGAAAAGAGTATAGCAACCGTGAGTTGGCTTTGAAGGTGATGAGAGCATTGCCCAGGGAATGAGACGTTAAGACGATGGCCATGCGGGAGTCCAAGGATCTCAATAAGCTGGAGCTTCACGATCTATTTGCTAACCTTAAAGCTTATGAGTTCGAGTTGGAAACAAGAGCAGAAGCTGGACCGTCAACCTCCCAGTCGACCAAAGCGCTAGAAGCTACAACATCTGAACAGTGCTCTCTATGCACTAGCAAGACAGCTGATCAACTCAAAAATGACGCCATGTCCCTCTTCGTTAAGAAGTTTGGGAAATACTTGAGAATATCATACAATACTTATACTCCTTATAATAATGTCCATAAAAATGATAAAGTTACAACTGATATAAACTGTTTTAATTGTGGACGTACAGGGCACTTTGCAGCTGATTGCAACAGGCCAAAGAAGGAGGATAGATACAAAAGAGATGAAAAGAAGGAGGATCGATACAGAAGGGATGAGAAGACAGATGAAAGATCCAAGGAAAGATCAAAAGATAGGAGGATGAGGACAAGAGGTGATAAAAGACCCAGTCGCAAGAATGATCGCAAAGTACTGGTTGCTGAGGAAAGCAACAGGAACTGGGCTGATACAGATTCAGATTCCTCATCCAGCAGTTCCTCATACAGCGATAGTGAACAGGAGGAAGTTCACTTTCTCATCGCTGATCAAACTTCAGATGACGAGGTATTTGACTTTTCCAATATTGAATTTACACGAAAAGACCTTGTCAGTGAACTTAATGATATGGTCAAAGAGTACAGGAAGCTTTCTCACACATTCGAGGAAGTTAAAGTTGAAAACGCTGATTTGAAAAATAGTTCAGTAGAACCAAGTACTGTTGAACTTGGTGAAGCTGACAGTTTAAAAATCGAGTTGAGTAAGCTGAATGCTGAGAATGAATTATTGAGATCAAAGTCCTGTGAGCTCGAGTCTGAAATTGAAAAATTTAATTCGATAATGAGCTCCTGGACCCAGTCTTCTATCTCTCTAGACAAGCTGTGTGAGATTCAAAAGCCAGCGAATGATAGAACTGGCTTAGGTTTCAATACTGGTGAAAGCGGCTCTGGAGAGACTTGTACTCAATCAAATCTAGCACATGACATGTAACGCCCCAAAACCCATAGGACCACATATTTAACCCTTTTCTATTTCAAGGGCTTATTTGATATTGCGTATTTCAGCCTTAAGTTTATTTCGTTTGTTTTAACAGCTGATTTTCAGTTGTTGCTTTGAGACATGACGCGGAAGGTTTCCAGGCAGCTGTCGCCCGAGCATAAACACGAGCAGATTCAGATTTTAGAACTGGCTTAGGTTTCAATACTGGTGAAAGCGGCTCTGGAGAGACTTGTACTCAATCAAATCTAGCACATGACATGTAACGCCCCAAAACCCATAGGACCACATATTTAACCCTTTTCTATTTCAAGGGCTTATTTGATATTGCGTATTTCAGCCTTAAGTTTATTTCGTTTGTTTTAACAGCTGATTTTCAGTTGTTGCTTTGAGACATGACGCGGAAGGTTTCCAGGCAGCTGTCGCCCGAGCATAAACACGAGCAGATTCAGATTTTAGTTTAAAATGCCCTCAGAAGGACAAAAAAATAGTTTTTTTAAAATGTTTTGTTAAAGTTTTCAAATTCAAAATAGTAGTAGGGAATATTTGACAAGACACGGGTTGGTAGGATCCCATGCCTACTCGAGTGTTAATAACTACTACAAGTCATATCCCGTATATGATTGTTTTCATAACAAGAGAGTTTCATCGTTGTTCAGAAATTTCTCTTTTTCTCTCTAAAAACTTCAAAGTGCTCGTAGTAGTGCTTGTGGAGAACTCCTGTTGAGACCCACTGCTTCAGAGTTTCGCAGGTTTATGGCAAGTAAAGGCTGATTCTTTCTACGCCATTTTAAAGCATATATTGTTCTTCAGTGCATGATTGTTGCCTGTTTATGTTAAGATAAGTTATGTTCATGTTTAAGAATGTTTTAGGAAATGCTTTGATGAACGGGTTCCAGTTTTGTTTCTGTTACAAAGTTTTAAACAGTGCTTCAATGAAGAAGATGAAAATGTTGTTTTAAAATGTGGAGAAATCATGCTTAAGTAGTATGTTCATGAATGATCTTCCTTCTGGTGGATGGTGACATCGGAACTTGACGCTATGTAATCGAAGTTGCTAGTCGAATCAGAAGTTAAGTCTGGTTTGATAGGCAACGGCTGATAGCGCAGTCGTACTTTTGATGTTACGACACCAAGTTATACTCAGTAGTTCCCCTTTCTGCAGTTATCTTTGTGTTAAGAAAATTCGAAGTGTTACGTTCAGCCGTGAGTTGTTTTGCGTCTGGGTTGGGTTAATTCTTCATTATTGTTTAACTTATAGCTGAGTTGACTACGGTCAACTACCAACAGCTGATTTTATCCAGCAGCTGATTTCCGTAGAACCAATAGCTGATTTTATCCAGCAGCTGATTTCCTTATAACCAACAGCTGATTTTATCCAGCAGCTGATTTCCTTAAACCAACAGCTAATTTTATCCAGCAGCTGATTTCCTTAGAACCAACAGCTGATTTTATCCATAAGCTGCTTTTATGCCCAACGTCTGATTTTCTTACACAAACGACGTCGTTTCATTTAATACATCTGTTTCAATGTTATCGAATATCCTTGAGTCTGTTTTACTATAATCATATTGTTTCCCTTAGCATCAGCTGATTCCTTTTATCGATAAGTCTCAGCAGTAGAACCCGATACTCAACAAAGTTTTAAAGAAAGAATTTCGAAGCACTGTGAACCCGAACGATGATTTCATAATCAAATTTCAACCAGCTATGAGTTTAAAGGAAGAATGTTTCAATTTAAGGATTTATGGCATAGATAACAGACGGTCACCATGGAAGGGTGAGCAGCTGTCCAGATGTCAGTTGCCCCTTCACCACGAGCTAAATGCTAAGGCTGATATCAGTAGTCACTTGATCAGGGGCACCACGGACCTAAGGAGAGCTTCTAAGCCATAAATTACAAGAAAATAAGTATGGGATCTAGGTCATATTCCTCATTTTCAAGTTTAACGAAATAAAGTTTATGAAAGCTGATGAATGACTTCCTTTAAACTATTTTGTTAAGTTACGATATGTTTAGATGTCTGCCTGCATTATGCGAAATTGTTATCTTCAGATATTACTTGCTGAGCCCCTAGGCTCATTAGTTTTAAAATGGTGCAGGTGGGACAGAGCTGGGGCAGGCGGGAGGCAACGACTGAACCAGCTGTGCTGATTGTGTTTATCTATGGCCGATGTTTCCCGCAGCAGTTGTTGTTGTTTTTGATCTTTTGTTAAGTCAGTATTAGATATATTACAACAATAGTGAATTCATATAGAATTGCAAAGTTGTAATATCGCATTTTGCACTTTTGCAACATCTGTTATTAAACAAATTGTTTCAGCTGTTCCAGTACTTGGCTCCATATTATGTTTGTGTGTGAATTTTGATTTAGTTATAAGAAATACAGCTTATAACAATTCCCATTCAGCCCTTCTTTTCTTTTTATTATTCTTTCGTGACCCCATGAGGATTGGGACGTCACAACTTGGTATCAGAGCATGGTCCTGAGATAAACACATGCACTTCCAGTTGGAACAGCAGTTTTCAACTGTTTCTCCAGCGCTGCGAGTTTATTTTATGTTTCAGAGCATTTGTTTTTATCTTTAACGCTAGTATTGCCCAGATTTTAAGGTTGCTGGTAGAATAAACCAGTAGAGGTAAAGGCCAATCATCCAGCAGCCGAGGACCCAACAATGATGATCCTCAAGAGAAGTTCAGAAGACAAAATCCGAAAGACTTTAGTGGTACTACTGATCCTTTAGTTGCTGAGAGCTGGATTAAGTCGATGAAAGTTATCTTTGAGTACCTCCAGATGCCAGATTTAGATAGGCCAAGGTGCGCTATCTATATGTTGAGGGATGACGCCATGATTTGGTGGTAAGGAGCTAAGCTATCGGTGGATTTAATGAATCTCACTTGGGCAGATTTCAAGCAAGCGTTTTACGAACAGTACTTCACAGCAGACAAGAGGTCTGAGTTGAAGAGAGAGTTTCTGACTTTGAAACAAGGAATCATGATTGTGCAAGAGTATGCGCGGATGTTTGAAAGAGGATGCTATTTTGGGCCTCTAATTGGAAATGATCCAGCAGAAAAGTTGAGCCACTTCGTGGAAGGGTTAAAACCCATGTTCAAGATGAACGTTAGGCTATTTGTGCCCAAGACATATAGAGAAGGAGTGGATAGAGCCCTGCGAATTGAGAGGGATTGGAAAGATATAGATGAAGAAAGGAAGCAGAAGAGGCAGGCCTCTCAGTAGAAAGATCAAAGGCCTTTCAAGAAGTAGAATAAGAATCTGCAGAGGCCTCAAGAGCAGAAACCCCTACTGGAACTGAAGCCTCTGCCTATCCAACCGATCAGTGCAGTTCCACCTGGTAACAACAGACCAGTGTGTCCTAAGTGCCAGAAGCCACCCTCTGGTTAGTGCAGACTTGGACAGAACGTCTGCTACAAGTGTGGGTTACCAGGGCATATGATGAAGAATTTCCCAAAGTCGAAACAGCTGGTGACCAGTCGGGCATATGTGATGACAACCGAACAGGCCAATCCAGATTCTATAGTGGTTACGAGTGAGATTTTAATAGCTGGTTTGCCTTCTGTGGCTTTGCTAGATTCAGGAGCCACCCATTCATTTATAGCAGCTAAGTTTTCTAGGAAGCTACCCATTGGACCTGATCGTGTAGCTGTAGGCTTTTGTGTAACAGTGTCTTCAGGAGAAGAATTAGTATCCGATGATATGTTTAGGAATTTAGAACTTAGGCTCCAAGGACATTCGATTTCCGCAGATTTGATTGTTTTGCCGATGACTGAGTTCGACATGATTTTGGGGATGGACTGGTTAACCAAGCATGGAGTGGTAATTAATTTCAAGACTCGAGCAGTAGAAGTTAACCCTCCTAGAGGAGACCCGTTCCAATTTGAAGCCAATCAGATGTGAAGGATTCCTCACCTTATATCAGCACTTAAGGCTCAGAGATGTTTAAGGAAAGGAGGGGTAGGATATATGATAAGTCTGTCATACTTAGCAGTGACTAGCAAGCCCCAACTTTCACACGTGGAGGTGGTAAACGAATTTCCTGAAGTTTTCCCAGAAGATATACAAAGACTGCCGCCAGATAGAGAATTAGAATTTTCGATCGAATTAGTTCCAGGAGAAGCCCCTGTATCCAGACCACCTTATCGTTTAGCTCCCTCAAAAATGAAATAATTAAAGGAACAGATACAAGATCTGTTCGAAAAAGGATTTATTAAACCAATCACTTCACCCTGGGGAACCCCTGTTCTTTTTGTGAAGAAGAAGGATGGAAGCTTGAGATTGTGTATAGACTAGAGGGAGCTGAACAAACTGACCATTAAAAATAAATATCCCCTTCCTAGAATTGAGGATTTTTTTGACCAATTGAAAGGATCAGCAGTCTTTTCTAAGATTGATTTAAGGTCAGGTTACCACCAGCTGAAGATTAAAGCAGCCGATATATATAATACATCCTTTAGAACCCGTTACGGTCACTATGAATTTTTAGTCAGCTTTTATGGATCTGATGAATAGAGTTTTCCAACCCTTTTTGGATCAGTTCGTAGTTGTGTTTATAGATGATATCCTAATATACTCTAAGCCAAAGGTTGAACATGTTGAGCATTTAAGGACAGTGCTTCAAATTCTACAGAGTAAGCAGCTATACGCTAAGTATAGTAAATGCGACTTTTGGTTGGAGAAGGTAGCATTCTTAGGTCACATTATATCTAAGGATGGATTAGAAGTACACCCAACCAAAGTAGAAGTTGTACGTGAGTTGTCCAATACCAAAGTCGGTTTCAGAGGTAAGGATTTTCTTGGGATTAGCCGGTTATTATAGGCGATTCATTCAAGGATTTTCCAAGATAGCTGTCCCTTTGACCTCGTTAACAAGGAAGCTGGTTAAGTATGATTGGACTTCGGAAAGACAAATCAGCTTCGACAAGTTGAACCAAGCGCTGATAGCAGCACCAGTATTAACCATGCCATCTGATCAAGGGAAGTTTGTGTTTTACTCAGATGCGTCTAAGATGGGTTTAGGTGCCGTATTGATGCAAGACCGAAAGGTGATATCCTATGCTTCCCGATAGCTGAAGGACCATGAGAAAAACTATCCCACTCACGACTTGGAGCTGGCACCCGTACTGTTTTCCTTGAAGATATGGAGACATTATTTGTATGGGGAAAAGTGTGAGATATTCACAGATCATAAGAGCCTCAAATACTTTTTCACTCAAAAGGAGATGAATATGAGGCAGAGAGATGGCTGGAGATGGTAAAAGATTATGATTGCACGATCAGCTATCACCCAGGAAAAGATAATGTGGTTGCTGATGCATTGAGTAGGAAGTCCGTTGGGATAGCACAGCTCACTGTCCAAAGACCATTGGCAGCTGAAATTGAGAAGTTGGGACTAGAATTAGTAACCAGCAGCAGCAAGTAAGTCTTAGCAAATCTCTCGCTGAGATCAGATTTGATGGACCAAATTTGTGAGGGTCAGCCGAAATATGAACAGCTTCAGAAGTGGGTTAAGCAAGATAGGGAAAGAGGCAGCAGCCTCTATTTTTCAGACGGTGGAGTAATCAGATTTCAAGGAAGATTCTGGGTGCCACAAGTGGACACCTTGAGATCAGATTTGATGGCAGAAGCTCATACAGCCTCTTATACTGTACATCCAGGGAGTACTAAAATATATAAAGACCTCCAGCAGTTGTACTGGTGGCCAGGGATGAAACGAGACATTGCCATATTTGTCTCGGAATGTTTAACTTGTCAGCTGGTGAAGGTTGAACATCAAAGACCAGCTGGGTTGTTGAAGCCACTGCCTATTCCCGAATAGAAGTGGAATATATAGCTATGGATGTTTAGCGTTGCCCCCGCAGCTGTCAGCAGTGCACAGCGTATTCCATGTATCAGCTTTGAGGAAGTATATTCCTAACCCATCTCACGTATTAAGTCATGAACCTATCCAGCTAGCATCAGATTTAAGTTATGAAGAGAGACCCGAGAAGATTCTTCTTCAAGAAATTAGAAAGCTGAGAAACCGTAGTATTCCTATGGTTAAGGTGCAATGGTTCAATCAATCTGAACGAGAAGCTACGTGTGAAACAGAAGCTGATATGCTTAGTCGTTACGCATAATTTTTTGGTAAGTGAATTTCGAGGACGAAATTTCTTTAAGAAGGGTAGAGTTGTAAGGCCCCATAATCCATAGGACCACATATTTAACCCTTTTCTATTTCAAGGGCTTATTTGATATTGCGTATTTCAGCCTTAAGTTTATTTCGTTTGTTTTAACAGCTGATTTTCAGTTGTTGCTTTGAGACATGACGCGGAAGGTTTCCAGGCAGCTGTCGCCCGAGCATAAACACGAGCAAATTCAGATTTTAGTTTAAAATGCCCTCAGCTGGACAAAAAAAATGTTTAAAATATTTTGTTAAAGTTTTCAAATTCAAAATAGTAGTAGGGAATATTTGACAAATTCTTTCGAAAAGGACACGGGTTGGTAGGATCCCATGCCTACTCGAGTGTTAATAACTACTACAAGTAATATCCGGTATATGATTGTTTTCATAACAAGAGAGTTTCATCGCTGTCCAGAAATTTCTCTCTTTCTCTCTAAAAACATCAAAGTGCTCGTAGTGGTGCTTGTGGAGAACTCCTGTTGAGATCCACTTCTTCTGTGTTTCGCAGGTTTAAGGCAAGTAAAGGCTGATTCTTTTTACGACATTTTAAAGCATATATTGTTCTTCAGTGCATGATTGTTGCATGTTTATTTTAAGATAAGTTATGTTCATATTTAAGCATGTTTTAGGAAATGCTTTGATGATCGGGTTCCAGTTTTGTTTCTGTTACAAAGTTTTAAAAAGTGCTTCGATGAAGAAGATGAAAATGTTGTTTTAAAATGTTGAGCAATCGGGCTTAAGTAGTATAGTCATGAATAATCTTCCTTCCGGTGGATGGTGACATCGGAACTTGACGCTATGTAATCGAAGTTGCTAGTCGAATCAGAAGTTAAATCTGGTTTGATAGGCAACGACTGATAGCACAGCCGTACTTTTGATGTTATGACACCAAGTTATACTCAGTAGTTCCCCTTTCAGCAGTTATCTTTGTGTTAAGAAAATTCGAAGTGTTACGTTCAGCCGTGAGTTGTTTTGCGTCTGGGTTGGGTTAGTTCTTCATTATTGTTTACCTTATAGCTGAGTTGACTATGGTCAACTACCAACATCTGATTTTATCCAGCAGCTGATTACCGTAGAACCAACAGCTGATTTTATCCAGCAGCTGATTTCCTTATAACCAACTGCTGATTTTATCCAGCAGCTGATTTCCTTAAACCAACAGCTGATTTTATCCAGCAGCTGATTTACTTAGAACCAACAGCTGATTTTATCCAGCAGCTGATTTCCTTAGAACCAACATCTGATTTTATCCAGCAGCTGATTTTATACCCAACGTCTGATTTTCTTACACAAACGACATCGTTTCATTTAATACATCTGTTTCAATGTTATCGAATATCCTTGCGTCTGTGTTACTATAATCATATTTTTTCCCTTAGCATCAGCTGATTCCTTTTAGCGATAAGTCTCAGCAGTAGAACCCGACACTCGACAAATTTTTAAAGAAAGAATTTCGAAGTACTGTGAACCCGAACGATGATTTCAAAATCAAATTTCAACCAGATATGAGTTTAAAGGAAGAACGTTTCAATTTAAGGATTTATGGCATAGATAACAGACGGTCACCATGGAAGGGTGAGCAGCTGTCCAGATGTCAGTTGCCCCTTCACCACGAGCTAAATGCTAAGGCTGATATCAGTAGTCACTTGATCAGGGGCACCACGGACCTAAGGAGAGCTTCTAAGCCATAAATTACAAGAAAATAAGTATGGGATCTGGGTCATCTTCCCCATTTCCAAGTTTAACGAAAGAAAGTTTATGAAAGCTGATGAATGACTTCCTTTAAACTGCTTTGTTAAGTTACGATATGTTTAGATGTCTGCCTGCATTATGCGAAATTGTTATCTTTAGATTTTACTTGCTGAGCCCTTAGGCTCATTAGTTTTAAAATGGTGCAGGTGGGACAGAGCTGGGGCAGGCGGGAGGCAGCGACTGAACCAGCTGTGGTGATTGTGTTTATCTACGGCTGATAATTTCCGCAGCAGCTATTGTTGTTTTTGATCTTTTGTTAAGTCTGTGTTAGATCTATTACAAAAATAGTGAATTCATATAGAATTGCAAAGTTGTAATATCGCATTTTGCACTTTTGCAACATCTGTTATTAAATAAATTGTTTCAGTTGTTCGAGTACTTGGCGCCATATTATGTTTGTGTTTGGATTTTGATTTAGTTAGAAGAAATACAGCTTATAACAATTCCCATTCAGCCCTTATTTTCTTTTTATTATTCTTTCGTGACCCCATAAGGATTGGGACGTCACATGACAAGTTCTAAAAGATGAGCTGTGTCAAAGCTAGTGTGATACATGATCCATGTGAGTCGGTACGGTATGATGACCAGATTGGAGCTATTGAATAAGAAAGTATAATCTGGTATTGGCTATGACAGACCCGAGAGTTCTAAGTCTGGTTGGCTAAAGAACAGACTTGACAAGGAAAAGGAAAAAGCTGGATCCAAGTCATTTGTTCAGAACCAACAAAGACGTGGCTCTAAGAAGGTTAAGTCTGAATGGAAAAAAGTTAGGCCTCGTAGAGATCTGAATGGTCAAAATACCAAACCAAAGCTCAACAGATCTCACAGTACTTATGCACAGACCCTTATGAACTATCATACTGGGAAAGCTGTCAAAGTAATTCAAGTATGGGTCCCGAAAGGGGTAATCCTATCTGGACCCAAGTAAAATTGGGTACCAAAATCTGTTTTTACGATTGCAGGATAACAGGTACAAAGCTGCTGATGAATCAACCATATGGTACATGGACAGCGGCTGTACAAGACATATGACTGGAAACCAAAAGATGCTAACAGATGTGACACCTCACAGAGGAGCAAATATAGTCTTTGGTGACAATGATCATGGTAACACTGTGGGTAAGGGTAAGCTTATCCACGGTAACATTTCAATATCTGATGTCTTAGTTGTTGATAACTTGCGTTATAATTTGATTACATTAGTCAGCTACGTGACAAGGGTTACATAGTTAATTTTCAACAGAACACATGCACTGTTCAGAGTCCAGAAGGACTGACTATATTGGTAGGTAAGGTCGGGGAATACCTACATTATCAATTGGTCAGAACCCTTGGGACCTGAACAAATTTTCTTAGCAGCCAACTCTTCCGAGAGCTGGTTTTGGCATCAGCGAATGAACCATCTAAACTTTAAAACTCTTTCTCATTTGAGTCAGCATGAAATGGTTTCTGGTCTGCCCAAAATCCATTTTTCAAAGGAAAAGATCTGTGCCGCATGTCAGCTTGGCAAACAAATTAAATCTACTTTTAAAAATAAAGGCGGTAAACATTCTTCCCGAAGCTTAGAGCTTTTACGTATGGATCTCTTTGGTCCTATACTCGTAACTAGCTTAGGTGGAACGAACTACACCCTAGTTTTTATTGATGAGTTTACAAAATTTACTTGGGTGTTGTTTTTAAAGGCAAAATCTGATACCGCTGACCAGCTGATACGCCTTTTGAAACGTTTTCAAAATGAGATATCTTGTACAGTCAACAGGATAAGAAGTGATCGTGGTACTGAATTTTTAAATCATAAATTAACTTCTTATCTTGAAGACATTGGGATAAAGCATGAGCTTTCAGCAGCTAGAACTCCTCAGCAGAACGGGCTTGCTAAGAGGAGAAATCGTACGTTAAAAGAAGCTTCTAGATCTATGATTGCTTATTCTGGTATTTCGCAAAATATTTGGGCAGAAGCAGTTAACACAGCTTGCTACACTCAGAACAGATCTATGAATAATAAGTTGCGCGGTAAAACCCCATATGAGATCTGGAGTGTCAAGAAACCTGATATTTCATATTTCAGGGTGTTTGGATGCAGATGTTTCATTCATAATAATGGCAAGAAGCACTTAACAGCTTTTGATGCAAAATCTGATGCAGGTATCTTCCTAGGCTATTCAGCTGTGAGCAAGGCTTATCGAGTATTCAACAATCGGAGTCTAACTGTTGAAGAGTCAGCACACGTTGTCTTTTATGAGACAAGTTTTAGATCCAATTCAGCTGCGAGCCTTAACGATCTATGTACACGTATAGAATCATCCAGCATTGATGACTCAGATGATGACGTGGCACCACAAAGACATTCAGCAGAGATGGAACCAGCACTGGTCACACCACGCTACAATGCACAACAAGATCTGACAGGTAATCCAAATCAAGTAGTCATCGATTTGACTAACGTTTACTCAACACAAGATCAGATCTCTCCAAGTGTGCCTGCTGTTGAAGCTGAAGTAATGCACAAGATGTTGCTCAAACAGATGCTGCTCAAACAGATGTTGCACAAATAGATCTTGCCAAACATAGACCAACATCTGACGCACCAGTTTCGAGTACTTCACATCATTTGGCATCTAGACCAACATCTGAAGCACAAGTCAGCAACGCAAATCATCAATTGGTGTCAGAAAATCCAGAAGTGACTATCCAGCAAGAAATCCAAGCAGAACATGGAGCAAATCCAATTGGACTTGATCTTTGGTGGAATAGAAATCATCCACCTGAGCAGGTCATAGGTAACATCGAATCTCCTGTTTGCACACGAAGCCAGCTATTGCATGATCATTTCGATTCAGCTTACATCTCTCATATAGAACCTAAGAAAATAGATGAAGCCTTAGCAGACCCAAGCTAGGTAGAATCTATGCAGGAGGAATTAAATCAGTTTAAGAGAAATAACGTATGGCAACTTGTACCTAGACCTTCAAATCATTCAGTTATAGGAACATGATGGGTCTTTAGGAACAAACTGAATGAAGATGGAATAGTAATGAGAAATAAAGCTAGACTGGTAGCTAAGAGATTTAGGCAAATGGAAGGAATAGATTTTGATGAAACCTTTGCCCCTGTAGCCAGATTAGAAGCCATTCTCATGCTCCTTGCATATGCAGCATTCAAAGATTTTAAAGTATTTCAAATGGATGTTAAGAGTGCATTTGTTAATGGCTTTCTAACAGAGGAAGTGTATGTTGCACAACCTCCTGGCTTCGTAGATCATACATATCCAAACCACGTTTATAAATTGGATAAAGCTCTGTATGGGTTGAAGCAAGCACCCAGAGCTTGGTATGATACACTGTCGAAATTCTTAATCGAGCATGATTTCACTTTAGGCACAGTTGATAAGACACTGTTCAAATTTGTTAAAGCTGATCATGTCTTATTGGCATAAATCTATGATGATGATATTATTTTTGGGTCAACTAATCCCAAATTGTGCCAAAAGTTCTCTAAGCTGATGCAGGACAAATTTGAGATGAGCATGATGGGCGAGCTAACGTTCTTTCTAGGTTTACAAGTTCGACAGCTGGAAATTTGAATCTTCATTAACCAAGCTAAATATACGAAAGAACTGCTAAAGAAATTTGTCATCGACAATTGTTCAGCAGCTGCGACCCCAATGAGCACATCAATCAAACAGGACAAAGACGAAGCTTGTACTGTCATTGAGGTATCTCTTTATCGAGGTATAATTTGCTCCCTGCTGTACTTAACTGCTAGCAGGCCAGACATCATGTTTGCTGTCTGTTTGTGTGCTAGATTTCTAGCAGAGCCTAAACAATCACATTATATAGCCGTGAAACGCATTTTAAAATATTTTAAAGGCACTTCCAACGTGGGTCTTTGGTATCCCAGATGTGAGACCCGAAAGCTGATAAGATTAATTGAGTTTTTGAACTTAGAGAAGCTGTTCAGTAGTTAGCGCAGGTCATCGCTGAATGTTGGCGCTCAGCAGTGGTGATGTCAGCAGCTATCGCTGAGTGGTTGTTTCAGCAGTTGTGGCGAGATCAGCAGTCGCTAAGCAGTAGCGAGTTCGCTAGCGTGTTTCAGTAGAGGGTGCTTCTACGTCGTCGTTTGGGATATTTTAAGTATGATTGTATTTTAAATTATATGTTTTAAACCGTCAGGCCAAAAGCGAAAATTTTAAGCCACTTTTTGTATGCTTCTGCTGTGTTTGCGTGGTTTAACTCTGAGTAGAGCACGAGGCCTGACATTTTTTGTATCAGAGCTTAAGCTGGGATAAGCATGATTTCTGTTTATCACACTTCTGTCTAGGCACAGTGTTGTGTGTTGCATGTGTTTTGTTATGTGATCTATTTGCTGTATTTGATTGTGCTATATCTGTTCTGTTGTGATCTTACCCTCTTAGTTTTTCTTAGATGCCACCTAGACGTAGGGGTAGAGGTATAGGGCAGATTCCGGAAGAGTCTGAAGGTCAGACAGAAGGTGATCAGCGTAGTTTACCCCGTCGTGGTTGTGATAGGCAGTTCGAGGATGAGGTTGATGAGTTGGCTGCCCGATTGAATGACATGGAGCTTGTCAAGGCGAGGTTTTAGCGTATGAATCCTCAGGTTTTCAATGGGGATGAGTCTAGTGCCGATGCTGATTCATGGTTACAGCATGTCACGGGTTTGTTTAACCATGTGTAGTATGATGATGATCTCAAGTTGAGTCTGGCTACTTTCCAGTTGAGGAAAGGTGCGGAGCGTTGGTGGAGAGGCGCTTCGAGGACATTGGAAGAGACTGGAGTAGGGATTACCTGGAACAGTTTTTGTGTTGCTTTTCGTCAAGAGTTTGTCCCGGAGTCCTACGTGAACGCCCGTGACCGTGAGTTCGATAACTTGGAGCAGGGCAGTATGTCTTCTAGAGAGTATGCCCGTGGATTTTCTTCCCTTCTTGCGTATGTGCCGCATGTTTCTGGTCGAGAGAGAGCGAAGAGAACTAGATTTCTTGAGGGGTTGAACGAGGAGTTGTATTCCTTGGTTTTGGCTAGGTCGTCGAAGAGCTATGCAGAGGCGGTGGACAGTGCGATCGATATCGAGGAAGGTTTGAGGAACCGTCGGTCTCGTGGTAGGCTGCAGGTGGCGCAGAGTAGTCGTCCAATGGTTCAGGGGGCGCAACCTTCCCAGTCTGTGCAGCTCAGCCACCCCAACAGCAGCATCAGGTAGCCCAACAGTTTGGTCAACAGAGGTTTCGACCTCGTGGTAAGCAGTTTAAGAAGAAGTCTGGTTTGAGTTCTTCTGGTTCTGTTAGCTCCAGCAGCGGTGTTACCAAGGCAGAGTATTGTGGCCAGTGTGGTGGAAATCACCCTACAGCGCAGTGTGTAGGTGCACAGGGTTCTTGTAATGTCTGTGGTCAGTACGGGCACTTTTAGAGAGTGTGTCCTTTGTCTGGATCGCAGCATACTGCAGTTCGACCGCAGGGTCGAGTTGGATCATCTAGAGGTCGTTCTGCTTTTCCTGTTCAGCAGCAGAGGTTGGGGGAGCCTCAGTTTAGGCCGTTTCAACAGCCTGGTCCTTCGCGGTTTGGACAGTCTTCCCACCCTCGATTTTATGGACCTCAGTTTTCCCAAGTGAACGCCATGACCAGGGAGCAAGCGGAAGGCACACCGGGCGGCGGGATTATCCATGGTACTTGCTTTGTTTTTGATTTTCCTGCGCATGTGTTGTTTGATACAGGAGCGTCACATTCTTTTATTTCTGATGCATTTGTGGTTGAGCATGGTTTGCATACCACTCCTTTATGTAATATTGTATCTGTTGCGACTCCTGCCGGTGCGAGCCTGTTCTCCCAGGAGATTTTGTTGAATGGTGTTCTTAGGTTTGGCGAGAGTGTGTTGTTAGCCAACCTGATCAGGCTAGTGATGTGGGATTTTGACTGTATAGTGGGAATGGACGTGTTGTCTAGCTATAGGGCCACTGTGGATTGTTTCCATGGCGTTGTGCGATTTAGGCCCCAGACTGGCGAGAAATGGAATTTCTACGGCCAAGATTCCCATTTGAAGATCCCTTTGTTAGAGTAGATGCCCAACTAGCCAACTTGTGGCGTGTGGGTTTTCATTGACTCTTGTACAAACGATCTTTATATATGATATTCGCATTCTTTTATATGGCATTCTTTACTTTCATTATGTGTGTAATGATTTACAATTGTGTTGAGTAAAGACCTAGATTACACTAAAGCGTATGTTAGATGTGATAGTGGTATGACGGCTATCATCAAACACATCTAATAGTCGCTGTGTATTCTGAACATGTTCCTAGTCGATTGGGCCGTCAAAATGAGGATAAGGCCGCCTGAGTTCGAGACTAGTATCTGCGATGCGAAGTACCATGTTTCATTGGTAGGGACATTGTGATGTTCTGAGCATGCAGATAGATAGTGACCTGGTGATCTATCGAACTACCCTCCTTCGGACTTTCCAAGTGGTTACCATTTGTCGAGTGGACGAGTTCGAGACTAGTATCTGCGATGCGAAGTACCATGTTTCATTGGTAGGGAACATTGTGATGTTCTGAGCATGCAGATAGATAGTGACCTGGTGATCTATCGAACTACCCTCCTTCGGACTTTCCAAGTGGTTCCCATTCCGGAACGGAAGTTTGTTCCGGCCAGTTCGACGTGGAGAATCCGATCGTGCTGATCTCGTCAGGACTTCTAGTGCAGTCTGACGAACTCGAGTCTGCGGAAAACTGTTTCCGGCCAGTTCGACGTGGAGAATCCGATCGTGCTGATCTCGTCAGGACTTCTAGTGCAGTCTGACGAAGGAGCCTCGAGTCTGGTCGTGGACCGGATTGACGAATCTACTGCAATCAACCGAGAAGCGCCGGGTTCTTGAAACACCGGTTGGAGCCAGGCACAAGTGCCAGACAGGTAACTCGTTGAAACACCCTATGTATGTTGATACATATGTTTGTATGATTACTCGTATTGATCGCATCCCGGTCAAATTTTTGTTCTTCCGCTGCCTGCCGGGGTGCGGATCCGGATCCACCCAACACCCTTTAGTCTCTGCGATGGAGATGTTTAGCATGTTGTCGCTTGAGAGCGCTGGTTTCATGATCTATGCCTTAGATGCATCTTCTTCATCGAGTGTAGAGCTTAGTAGAGTCCCTGTGGTTCGACATTTCTCGGATGTGTTTCCTGAGGAGATTCCTGGTTTTCCTCCAAGGCAGGATATAGACTTCATCATTGAGTTGGTTCCTGGTACAACTCCGATTTTGCGTGCTCCGTATCGTTTAGCGCCTGCTGAGTTGAAGGAGCTTAAGGAGCAGCTTAGTGATTTTCTGGAGAAGGGATTCATTAGGCCTAGCATGTCCCCGTGAGCAGTGCCTATTTTGTTTGTCAAGAAGAAGGATGGGTCGATGAGGATGTGTATCGACTTTAGGCAGTTGAACAAGGCGACAGTGAAGAACAAGTACCCTTTGCCTAGTACCTATGATCTTTTTGACCAGTTGCAAGGTTCTGCTGTGATTTCGAAGATCGATCTGCGTTCTGGGTATCATCAGTTGCGCATTCGTGAGCAGGATGTTGAGAAGACTGCGTTTTGTACGAGGTATGGGAATTACGACTTTGTAGTTATGACTTTTGCATTGACGAATGCTCCCGCAGTTTTCATGGACTTGATGAATATAGTCATTAGAGAGTTCATCGATCAGTTTGTGATTGTGTTTATCGATGACATTTTGGTGTATTCTAAGACTCAGTTGCAGCACAAAGAGCATTTTATGCTAGTTCTTCAGAAGCTTCGAGACTCGCAGCTGTATGCCAAGTTTTCCAAGTGCGACTTTTGGTTAGACCGAGTTGTGTTTCTGGGTCATGTGATCTCTGTTGATGGTATTTCTGTGATCCCAGTAAGGTTGAGGCTATTCTTAACTGGGAGCGTTCCAAGAGTGTTGCTGAGATTCGTAGTTTCTTGGGTTTGGCTGTCTATTATCGTCGTTTTATCGAAGGATTCTCTAGTATAGCTAAGCCAATGACGCAGTTGACTCAGAAAGACAAGCGTTTTGTGTGTACTGAGCAATGTGAGAGTAGTTTTCTGTTGCTCAAAGAGAAGCTAACTTCTGCACCTGTGTTAGCTCTGCCATGTGGTTCAGGTGGTTTTGTAGTTTGTGCAGATGCTTCCTTGAATGGATTGGGTTGTGTGTTGATGCAAAATGGTCGAGTCATTGCTTATGCCTCCCGGCAGTTGAAGCAGCATGAGACTCGTTACCCAGTTCATGATTTGGAGCTAGCAGCAGTGGTTCTTTCTTTGAATATTTGGCGCCACTACCCGTATGGTGAGCAATTTGTGGTGTACTCCGACCACAAGAGTCTTCAGTATCTGTTTTCTCAGTTAGATTTGAACATAAGACAGCGTAGATGGATGGAGCTGCTAAAAGATTTTGATTGTGATATCAAATACCAGCCTGGGAAATGAATGTAGTTGCTGATGCATTGAGCAGAAAGGCTAAAGTGGCGATTCTGGCTTCGATGCAGATTTCGAAGGTCCATTAGCATCATAGCACTACTGGTTGGAGTTTTTACCCCGCTGAGGAGTATGTTGTGGTGTCTTCTTTTCAAGTTGAGCCACAGCTTGTTTCTAGCATTAGAGCAGCTCAGAGGACTGATCCATCCATCCATGAGTTAAAGCTGAAGGTGAGAGCTGGTCAGCTTGAGGAGTATTCTGTTTCTTCTGATGGTTGTTTTAGGTTTCGTGGCAGGCTTGTTGTGCCAAATCTGATTGATCTTAGAGAAGAGATCTTGCGATAAGCGCACTACAGTAGATACAGTGTCCATCCTGGTGCATGAAAGATGTATCATGCCTTGAAGCAACATTACTGGTGGGCAGGTTTGAAGAGTGATGTTGCAGATTTTGTAGCCCGATGTCTGAATTGTCAGCAAGTCAAGCCAGAGAGGATGAGACCTGGTGGTTTGTTGCATAGCTTAGAGGTGTACCAATGGAATTGGGAGAACATAGCTATGGATTTTGTCACGCATTTGCCCCGTTCCAGCAGAGGTTGTGATGCTATGTGGGTTGTGGTAGACAGATTTTCTAAATCTGCGCATTTCATTCCCTACAACATGAGCTATTATTTGAAGAAGATGGCGAAGCTGTACATAGAGTTTGTGGTGCGTTTGCATGGTGTGCCAGTTTCGATTGTTTCAGATCGTGATCCTCGATTTACTTCCAGGTTTTGGAAGATTTTGTAAACATCTTTGGGAACTATATTGCCTATGAGTACCATGTATCACCCCCAAACAGATGGCCAATCGGAGAGAACTATCCAGATTTTAGAGGATATGTTGAGAGCTATTGTGATGGACTTTAGTGGTAGCTGGCAAGACTCGTTGTGTTTGGTTGAGATTTCCTACAATAACAGCTATCAGGTCACGATTGGCATGGCACCATTTGAAGCTTTGTATAGCAGAAAGTATAGATCACCAGTATGTTGGGAATAAGTGGGGGAGAAGCAGCTGTCTTCCCCAGAGTTTGTGCAGTAGATGAGAGATCAGGTGGACTTGGTTCGCCAAAGAATGACAGCTGCTCAAGATCGCCAAGCCAGTTATGCGAATAAGAGGCGTAGGCCTTTAGAGTTTGAGGTTGGTGATCTAGTTTTCCTTAAGGTTTCTCCTTTCCGTAGTGTTATAGATTCGGTCTCAAGGGTAAGTTAGCTCCTCGCTATGTTGGTCCTTATGAGATCTTAGAGAGGATTGGTCCTTTGGCTTATCAGATGTTGCTGCCACCAGATTTGTCTTCCTTACATGATGTGTTTCCTGTTTCGATGCTGAGGAAGTATGAGCCCCTCGCATGTGTTGAGAACTGACGAGGTTGATTTAGATTAGACTTTGAGCTATGTTGAGTATCCCTTGCAGATCTTGGATAGAAAGGTGAAACAGCTGAGGAATAAAACCATTCCCTTGGTGATGGTTCAGTGGAGCAAGCACGGTAGAGAAGAAGCTATTTGGGAACTAGAAGAGAAGATGCATCGTGAGTGGCCGCATCTGTTCGAGTAGATATTGTTTTAGTTCCAGTAGTTGCTTGTGTTTCTGTAACGCCCCAAAATCCATAGGACCACAATTCTTGGTCCTTTTAATTCTAGGTCCCATTTCTAATTTCGAATTTCAGCTTAATCGTTTAATTTCTAGCTGATTTCTTATTTTCAGATGTTGAACACGGTGCAGAGGTTGGTCAGCTGTTACCTGAGCACCAGCTGAGTAATTTTCAGAAGTCGAAAATAAAATGATTTTTTGTATGGGAGAATGGTTCTTTTGAAATGAGAGTATTGCTTTGACAAATTCAAATAGTGATAGGGGGCTTTTAACAAATTTTGAGAAGTAGGTGTGGAACACCATGCCTACTCGAGTGTTTTTCCCCTGTTACAAGTCAGACTCCCATGCCTATGGTACGTGTGGACTATAAGTTCATAATTTTGCAAGAAAACCTTCATTTTTTTCATCAAAGAAACCATAGGAAACTCGCTGCGGTGCTTGAGGAGACTTGCTGCTAAGACCTGCTGTGTTTCGTGTTTCTCCTGTGTTAAGGCAAGTAAATCTGATTCTTGCTACGCCATGAAAGCTTATGTATTGTTCTCTTTCAGCCTTGTGATTGCTTGACTGAGTTATGTTCAAATTCAGCCATTGTTCATGTTTCTGCTGATTTGAAAATTTATGTTTAATGTTCGGGTTCATAGTCGGTTTATGTTTGAAACTCAAAATGTATTTTATGAAGTTGTTAATGTTGATTTTTAAACCACTGAGCATTCCAGTTCCATCTCATCGTGAAATTTCGAATTTCTTCTTCCTTCTGGTGAATGGTAACATTGGAATTTGACGCTATGTAATCGGAGTTGCTAATTGAATCAGAAGTTAAGTCTGGTTTGATAGGCAACAGCTGATAGCGTAGCTGTCGTTTGATGTTGCAACACCAAGTTCTTATTCAGATTTCGTTTCCTATGTCAGCGATTGAATTTCATATTTAAATTCAGTAGTTACATTCCAGCTGTTGCATTGGTTTGTAACCAGCTGTTGTATTTGTTCGTAACCAGCTGTTGCGTTAGTTGTATTCAGCTGTTCACTGTTCATATGATATTTCCTTAACGTCAGTTGTTCACAGTTCATATGATATTTCCTGTTAGCGATAGCGTTTCCAGAGTCGCAGAAGTTTTACCTATGCTTCATTAACAGCTGAGTTGACCAAACCCAATTCGTTGAAATCTGATTTATTCCAGCAGCTGAGTTCCCTGTAGGCATCTGTTGTTTTTGTTATTCCGTTGACAGCTGAGTTGACCAACCCAATTTCATTGACATCTGTTTACGCCAATGGTACTTTCACTTAGTAAACATCTAAAATTCCCGATAGCAACATTTGAAATACTTCATACAGTTGCGTTGACATCTGAGTTGACCGCAACATCTAACATTTCCGATTAGCGACATCTGAAATTTGATAGCGATAGCACCCCCGAGTCACATCTGTTTGCAACGTCTGAAATTTATCTCGTAACCATACGCTGTTTCTTTCAATATCTGTTTTCCCAAGTCACGGCTGGATGCTCATTGCAAATGTTATTTTGTAGAAATTGAGTTTTAAAAATGAAGTGAACCCCGATGTCAAGATCTGATTTCACCAGTTTTTTTTAAAGGAAGAAAATGTTCAGATTTTAT
The DNA here is from genome assembly GCA_001598015.1 of Dorcoceras hygrometricum. NCBI lineage: Eukaryota > Viridiplantae > Streptophyta > Magnoliopsida > Lamiales > Gesneriaceae > Dorcoceras > Dorcoceras hygrometricum. The sequence goes on along the minus strand of KQ988425.1, from coordinate 404,780 downwards.
GATTTATGGCAAAGATAACAGACGGTGCATATGGGAAGAGTGAGCAGCAGTCGAGAGTGCCGGTTGCCCCTTCATATTGGGCGTGTTTCACCATATATAATTGATATCAGTAGTCATTTGATCAAGTGCAAAGGGACCTAAGGAGAGCTTCTGAGCCATAAGTCAAAAAGAAAGGAAATGTTGGGATCTGAGTTATTCCCATAATTGAATGTTTACGAAGAGCTATGTTTAAATGTCTTCCTTTAAACTATGTTACTGTATGTATTGCGCCTGCCTGCATGTCGTGCTCTTGTTACTCTCAGTTTTGCTTGCTGAGCCCCTAGGCTCACAAGCTTTCTTGGTGTAGGTGAGTCGGTTCCGGGGCAGACAAGAGGAGGAGTCTGAATCAGCTGTGGTATGTGAGTGTTTATCAATGGCCGGCGATTCCGCGATGTTCATTTCATTGCTGTTGTTTTTGATCTTTTGTTAAATTGTATTAAGATCCATTACAACAATGATGAATTCAAATAGAGTTCCAGTAGTTGTAATTCGCAATCGCATTTTGTATTTGGAATATTGATATGGAAATCTGTTGCTTTATTCCTTGGCTCCAATAGTTATTCTTTGATTTTTTTAGCCAGGAAATACAACTTGTTGTTATTCCTTTCAGCCCTTCAATTTCGTCTTTTTTTTTTATTTCGAGGCCCCATGGGGTTTGGGTGCTACAGTTTCTTTCCCAGTTATCTTGAACTCTTTTTTTGGAGTTGATCGATTTCGAGGACGAAATCCTGCTTTAGTGGGGAAGAGATGTGAGACCCGAAAGCTGATAAGATTAATTGAGTTAATTAATCGAGTTTTGTTGAGAACAGCTTTGAGTTGTTGAGCTTAGAGAAGCTATCGGGTTCTGTTTGTTCTTAGAACAGCTTTGGTTAGTTGAGTTCTTTCGCGGAAGCTGTTCAGTAGTTAGCGCAGGTCATCGCTGAATGTTGGCGCTCAGTAGTGGTGATGCCAGCAGCTATCGCTGAGTGGTTGTTTCAGCAGTTGTGGCGAGATCAGCAGTCGCTGAGCAGTAGCGAGTGCTGTAGCGGGTGCTTCTAAGTCGTCGTTTGGATTAGTTGGAACGACAGCGTTTTGGGGTTAGCGAAGAAGATCAGCTGTGAGTTGCGTTAGCATCAGCTGGGTGAGAGAACTGTTGTTGCGTTGCTAATAGCTGTTGGTTAGTATTCAGCAGTGAGTAGAGGGTGACGTGTCCAGTTGCGAAAGTAGTTCTTTGCGACGTCGTTTGAGTTAGTAGCGATCGTTGCTTTGGCTTAGTGAGAGATCTGTTGCAAGATCTGTCTTGCGAGCGGGAATATCAGTTGCCATAGTTTAAGTTGTCGGTGGAGCTGTTCTTATTTTCTGTCAACAGTGAGATTTAATGGAGATCTTGGATTTGTTCTCTATTATTGTTCCCAACACTTAGAATACTTTTCCGATTGCCAAATTCTGTCGCGATACCCTAGCTATTGTTCACTAAAACTTATCTTCTTCGATTTCCGTCAATAGACAGCTCCGATGAAGGCGAGAGTGGTATAGTTGGACTCCTCTTGCTGAAACGCTTCGTTTGGATATTGTTTTCGAACGTTGCTTGAAGTTGGTGGGGTGTGCGAAGACATCTCCCTTGTGTAGTATGTGTTAAGATAAAATTTATTAGTTTTGGTGATAACAAAATAAGACAAGTGGTAAATTCAGAAGTAACACTTAGATAGTCAGCCGTTGAAGATGATCAACTACATGTTTGGAGCAAAGTGTGCTTCAGATATTGGATTGACCAATTAGATATTGGGATTGAATATTTCAGTTGTTAGATATCAGATCTTGGTATTCGGGAATATTTCGGGAATTGAGTTGAAGAACTCAGTTGATGGATTACTATTTCAGAGGTTGGAGATATACGGTTATCAGTCTCTGGTATCGGGTCTTTATGTCAGTAGTGAGAGCAAATCAGATGTTGATCAAGGGCTAAGCAATCAGACTTTGGTATTCATTTAGCAGTTGGATATTCGCTTCAGTATTCAACATATTTCAGCAGTTGAGTATTTATTTCAGTAGTAAGTACTTTCAGTAGTTGGCTACAGTGCTTTTAACTCAGTCGTGATTATTGTTGAAACATTCAGTCATTGCAACCAGCCGTTATGTCATATTCTCAATTTGCAAAAAGAAGGATATTTCAGAATTTGGATATTTAATCAGCAGTTGATATAATCAGTCGTTAGTGTTTATGATCAGCAGTTGAATTTTACATCAGTAGCGAGCATATTCACACGTTGGGATTCAGTTGTTAATTTGATATCAGACGCAACTACTCAGGTGTTAGCGTGTTTCTTAACGAACAACAAAACTACGTCGTTGGATTAGTTGATTTGACAGCGTTGGATTTAGCGCTAGAATTCAGACTTTGGTTTAACTGTTGCAAAGATTTAGTTGACGTTATGTATTCAGTAGGAAGAGTCACGTATTCTATCAGCGATGAACTATTCATCTTCTTCGAGAAATAAAAAGCTGTATTAACTATATGAGAATTCAGGCGCAAGCGACAAATTGATTCAAACGCGATTACATATTCAAAATGGATAGAATAAATGGTGAAGAATGAATCGTAAAATTGCCTGGAATTAAGGAGACAACATCGGTACTATTTTGGGTAAATATTACACAGTATATAGAGGACGTTTTACGGTGTTTGCACAAATATGGAAAGACGACAATTTTGGCTCTGACGAAGCGCAATTTGCCTTAGTGGAGCAGTATACCGTAATTGGGATTTGTTGAAGATTTACAGAGGAAAATAGCTTTTATGATCGTTGAGAGCAAAGGGTATAAATAGCAAAAATTTAAATTGAAGAAACTCTTGATTACTCTCTATTACTCTCGACTTGTCATCCAAGTCATTCATCATCTCCATTATTCACGAGCTTACTGTCTGTCGAAGTTATCTCTCAATAGCTCACAAACTCGAAGAACACAAGTGTTGATTTTCACATACATTACCTTCGAGTCATCTTCTGGTTCACTTTTTGAATCGCGTTTCTTTGTTTAGAAACCAGAAGATTTACAGTCTCAATAGATCTGTATTCACTGTTGTTATTCTAGATTGAGTCTGTAACAAACGTGCCACACAAAGGCCGTTTGAAAAGAAAATACAAGTGTTGTAAACAGCAGCTGCGACTACTTTGTGATTGGTGTTGCTAGGAGTTCACCTGGAGCAAGGATCGGTGATTGGGTGTTTGTAGAAGGCCTGTAACCATCAAATATTCTAGTGGAACCTTCCTGAAAAGGAAGAAGGGGAGACGTAGGATATTGATATCCGAACTTCAATAAACAAATCTCTTGTCCATTAAACTTTTACATTATCACGTTTATTTATCGCTTTACACTGTTCACTGATCTATTGGCTTTTTCCGCACATATCTTGTTAGCCAAGAAATCAGCATTTAAACTGAGATCCTTAAATCTGGTAACTCGGATTTAAGTTAAGCGGGTGCTTGTAAAATTGTTTTAAAAGGTTTCGAAAATATTTAAATTACCAAAGAGTTCATTCAACCCCCCCCCCCTTCTGAACTCTTTGAGCTGTTTTTCGAACCACATTGATCCTATCAATTGGTATCAGAGCCTGCGCATCTCAGTATTGAACATTTGTTGTTTGTGCTTTATCATATATTAAAATGTCGAGTTCTCACAACATGATTCCTATGTTTTCTAAGGAGGACTACGATGATTGGAAGATTCGCATGCAGGCGCATATGGCTGCTCAGGATGACGACATGTGGTCTGTTATCACAGAAGGGCCGTTGAAGATATTGAAGCCAAGACGCTGGACAAAAACATGTTCAGTAAGATCAAGACCTGCGCTACTGCCAAGGAAATATGGGAGAAGCTGACCCAAATATTTGAAGGAAATGATGAACCGAATGAGAACAAGCTGACTGTCGCTCAGCAGAAGTATGAATCAATCAAGATGAAGGATGGAGAGACCATGACAGAGTTCGATGAAAAATTTAGTGCCGTTGTTATTGAGTTGACGAGTCTTGGCAAGGAGTATAGCAACAGAGAGTTGGCATTGAGGGTGATGAGAGCATTGCCCAGGGAATGGGACGTGAAGACGATGGCTATGAGGGAGTCCAAAGATCTGAACAAGCTGGAGCTTCACGACTTGTTTGCAAATCTTAAAGCTTACGAGTTTGAGTTTGAGACAAGAGCAGAAGCTGGACCCTCGACATCCCAGCCAACCAAAGCACTAGCTGCTACAACGACTGAACTGTGCTCTCCAAGCACTAGCAAGACGGCTGATCAACTCAGCGATGATGTCATGTCCCTCTTCGTTAAGAAGTTTCGGAAATATTTGCGAAGATCCTAAAACCCTTCTAGTCCTTATAATAATGTCCATAAAAATAATAAAGTTGCATCTGATATGAATTGTTTTAATTGTGGACGTCCAGGGCACTTTGCAGCTGATTGCAACAGGCCCAAGAAGGAAGATAGATACAAGAGAGATGAAAAGAAGGAGGATCTATAAAACAAGATGACAAGACAAATGAGAGAACTGTCGACAGATCCAAGGATAGATCCAAGGATAGACGGATGACGACACGAGGCGATAAAATACCCAGCCGCAAGAATGATCGCAAAGTGCTGATGGCTGAGGAAAGCACCAAAAACTGGGCTGATACTGATTCAGATTCTACATCAAGCAGCTCCTCATCCAGCGATAGTGAACAGGAGGAGGTTCACTGTCTCATGGCTGATCAAACTTCAGATGACGAGGTATTTTATTTCTCCAATGTCGAATTTACACGAGAAGACCTTTTCAGTGCACTTAATGATATGGTCAAAGAGTACAGGAAGCTTTCTCACACATTCAAGGAAGTTAAAGCTGAAACGATGATTTGAAAAATAGTTCTGTAGAACCAAGTATTATTGAACTTGGTGAAGCTGACAGTTTAAAAATCGATTTGAGTAAGCTGAAGGCTGAGAATGAATTGTTGAGATCAAAGTCTTGTGAGCTCGAGTCTGAAATTGAAAAATTAAATTTGACAATGAGCTCCTGGACCAAGTCTTCTGCTTCTCTTGATAATATGTTTGGAATTCAGAATCCAGCGAGTGATAGAACTGGGTTGGGTTTCAATGTTAGTGAAAGAAACTCTGGAGAAACAAGTACTCAGTCACAACTGGTGTATGAAAAGTTCAACAAAATGAGCTTTGTCAAAGCCAAGTGTGACATATGACAGCTGTGAGTCGATGACATATAATGACCAGACCTCTCAGAAGTTGAACCATAAAGGAAAAGCTGGTATCGGCTATGAAAAACCTGAGAATTCCAAGCCCAGCTGGCTAAAGAAAAAATTGGACAAAGACAAAGCGAAAGCTGGTTCTAAGTCGTTTGTTCCTAACCAGCCAAGGCGCAATTAACGAAGGTAAAATCTTGTTGGAGAAAGGTTCAGCCGAGTAGGGATCTAAATGGTCAAAATATGAAATCAACACTCAATAGATCTCATATGGTTTTGCACAGACCCTCACGGACACTAGTACTGGAAAAACTATCAAGGTAATTCAAGTATGGGTCTCGAAAGTGGTAATCCGATATGGACCCAAGTAAAATTGGGTACCAAAAGCTGTTTGTATGATTGCAGGACAATAGGTACGAACCATTAGATGTATCAACTTTGTGGTACCTGGATAGCGATTGTGCACGACACATGACGGGAAACCAAAAGCTGCTATCAGATGTTGTCCCACACAAAGGAGCAAAAATCGTGTTTGGTGATAACGTACGGTAACACTGTGGGTAAGGGTAAGCTTATCCACGGTAACATCTCTATTTCAGACGTCTTAGTTGTTGATAATTTACGTTATAATTTAATTAGCATTAGTCAGTTATGTGACAAGGGTTACATAGTTAAGTTTCAACAACACACTTGCACAGTTCAGAGTGCAAATGGTCTAACTGTATTGGTAGGTAAACGTTCGGGGAATACCTACATAATCGATTGGTTAGAGCAGTTGAAATCTGAACAGTTGTGCCCTGCAGATGACTCTTCCAAGAGCTGGCTGTGGCATCAAAGAATGAATCATATAAACTTCAAAACAATTGCCAAATTGAGTCAACATGATATGGTTTCTGGTATGCCAAAAATCAATTTTTCTAAGGACAAGGTTTGTGCCGCTTGTCAGCTGGGTAAGCAAATTAAATCTACTTTCAAAAAGAAAGGCGGTAAACGTTCTTCCCGTAGCTTAGAGCTTTTACATATGGATCTTTTTGGTCCAATACCAGTAACTAGCTTAGGGGGAACGATCTACACCCTAGTTGTTATTGATGATTTTACAAAATATACTTGGATGTTGTTTTTATAAGCAAAATCTGAAACTGCCGACCAGCTGATATGTCTTTTGAAACGTTTACAAAATGACATATCTTGTTCAGTCAACTGGTGTAACGTCCGGAAATCCTAATTACGTGAATTGAATGCATGACTAGGAGGAAAAACCTTATGTTAATATGATTTGCATGTCATGTATGTGTTTATATGATGATTTTATGTGTTATGTGTGCATATAGCTTTACGGTACGGTTTGAGACCGGTAAGCGTGGACGAGTCCGGAGTCGAACAAATCTAAAATATTTTAATGTATTAGCACTTATACATATTTTAAAGCAAAATATTTTTATTTTATGCACAATTTCCAAGAAAATGAGATTTTATGCACGGTTACCTAGGAGGACCCGTTTTTCGCCTATACGGGCCATTTTTATGACTTTTATGACACTTTTAAAATTAAGAGGCCTTATGTTACGAAAATTAAAGGCTTGGGGGCTGATATTTAAATGTTTTAATCCTTTTTAATTAGGGGATGGGCTAGTATAATGATGGGCTTATATTTTTTTTAAATAAAATAAGGTGGAAGGGCTTTTTAGCCCATTTTTTCACACACCCTCCACCTAAACTCGAATATTTTCCCTAGCCCTCCTCTCATAAGACAACTTCAGACTCCGTACTCTCCTTGGTGGCCGAAAATTGCAAGTTTCTCCATTGGAACTCAAGGTGTGGTCGTCTCCATTGTCCTCCGCCCCGGTATCACGTATTTTGCTTCTTTATCAACCAAGGCATATTATATTCTTTATTTTCTCACAATATAAATCATAATATACTGTTTTTACAAATATTATGCATGAATTTTATGTGAATGTTTCAGATCTCAAGGTTTATGTTCATGATCATGCATGTACTCATTTGTGCACCTCACGGTTTTGATCCTTTTTGCATGGCTTCGGTTCAATGGCTGCTTGAGGGGTCTTGGATCATGGTTAAGTGGTTCATGGTGGTCCTAGGAGTGTCTTGTCGTGGTTCTAAGTGGTGGAATTGTGGTCGAAATTTTATGTGAATGTTTCAGATCTCAAGGTTTATGTTCATGATCATGCATGTACTCATTTGTGCACCTCACGGTTTTGATCCTTTTTGCATGGCTTCGGTTCAATGGCTGCTTGAGGGGTCTTGGATCATGGTTAAGTGGTTCATGGTGGTCCTAGGAGTGTCTTGTCGTGGTTCTAAGTGGTGGAATTGTGGTCGAACCAATGGCTTGATGTCTCACACCGCACAGTGTGTGTTTGTGCATGTTTCGTGAGTCAGTTTCTCAGCCTTCGTTCGGCCAGTAGCGGCCATGGATGGGACCAAGGCCGGTCAGGTTAGGACCGCCTTGACCTGGGGGTGGTCCAGGCGGTGGGGCTCCGGCCAGTGGTGGCCGGAGCAGGGCGTACGAACTGTTTGTCGGCGGCGGGTCTGTCGCACACCGTCCAGTGTGTGTGCAGTGTGTGTTTTGGTTGAGTTAGGGTTTTGGGCCGGTTTGGTTCGGTTGAACCGGCTGGTTCAAGTGGATCGAGGCGGTTCATCGAGTCTCGAGTCGAATATTTTAATTCGGGTCCGAATCATTTTATTTTTGGGTCGGGTTATTTTATTTTTAAAGTCCGGGCCGTTTTTACCGGGTGAAGTCAACTTTTAAGTTAAAATTTGTTCGAGTCAAAATTATTTTTTGGGTCAACGATTTTAAGTTAAATTTTATGTTAAGTTGCTGGAATTTTTAATTAAATTGGGTTTTTAGCCAAATTTGGGGATTTTGGGCCAATATTTATTTTAATGAAATTTTAAGCATTTTTAACGATATTGGGCCGAGTCCTTTAATAGATTTTAAAGAGGGTCATCCTTAGTTGTTGGGCCAAGATGAGTTGGGCTTAGGATTGTTCTAAGTTTGAGTTGAGGATTTGGGCTTAGAGTAGTGGGCCAGTCAATTGAGCTAGTCCTTGATCGGGCCGAAGAAAATAATGCATAGGCCCATGAATATACTTTTAATGATATATGTATCGTGCTATGTTTATAAGTATATAATGTTTTAAGAAAATTTGAATATATTGATGGGACAAGATTTTAAGTCGCATGATTTTTATGAAACGCATGCATCATGAAAGTTTAAGAAAGTTAAGGCATGAATGAAAATATTTTGAGAAATTGAAGTGTTGTGGGGCAAAGTAACGATGGGAGTTAGCCGGATATCCGAGCCCGGGGATCCCCTGTTAATGTATAATGATTATGAGCCTATGGATCCATGTTATCACGACATGGTGAAGTGGCAAGCATAGATGTGTGACATATAGGGATCCCGAGGTAAGGTCGGGTGAACCACACCGCAACGTACGTTGGTTTATAGATTGATTAATCGAATTTAACGACTATCACTTCATGGATACGACTCGCATGTTCTTTTAAGTTATGTTATGTATTATGCTATGTCTTAACCAATATGTTATGATGATTTATGTACGACTACAGCATGATTTAACGTTTTAAGATATTTTAATGCACGCATGTTATGTTCATCGCTTATGTGCTTGTATGTGGTTTTACTATATGTACCTTGTTATTAGCGGATATAGCATGCTGGGCCTTTAGGCTCACTAGGTTTATATGGTGCAGGTGAGCATGATAATGTTGATAATATTACTCCGACCGGCGGTGAGGACGTCTGATGCTCCGCTGCGGCTGTTACCCCGTGACCGCTTAGTTATTTCATGTTATTTGCTTTTAAACATGTTCAGTTTTTCCGCAAACAGTTTTTGAGTACTCTGATTTTTATGATTAGCTTGTGAGACGTGGATTAAGGATTTTTGCAGTCGTTTTATCGCATGTTGAGATGTTGTTTTTAATGCTTAAGTTATGGTTTTATTTATCGCTTTCATTAAATGTTATTCTACGTCAGCTTTCGAAAAAAAAAAATTTTAGAGGTTTAGTATGTTTCAACTGGATAAGAAGTGATCGTGGTACTGAATTTTTAAATCAAAAATTGACTTCTTATTTGGAAAACTTAGGGATACAGCATGAGCTTTCAGCAGCTAGAACTCCTCAGCAGAACGGGCTTGCTGAGAGGAGAAACCGTACTTTAAAAGAAGCTGCAAAGGTCTATGATTGCTTATTCTGGTATTTCACATAAAATTTTGGGCAGAACCAGTTAACACAGCATGTTATACTCAAAACAGATCTATGATTAATAGGATGCACGATAAAACCCCATATGAGATATGGAATGGCAAGAAACCTAATATATCTTATTTTAGGGTGTTTGGGTGCAGATGTTTTATTCATAATAATGGCAAGAAGCACCTAACAGCTTTTGAACCAAAATCTGATGCAGGTATATTTCTAGGTTATTCAGCTGGTAGCAAGGCATATCGCGTTTTCAACAACAGATGTCTGACAGTTGAAGAATCCGCACACGTGGTGTTTGACGAGACAAGCTTTAGATCCAACTCAGCTGCAAGCCTACATGATTTGTGTTCACGTCTCGAATCAACAAGTCTTGATGACTCAGATGATGATATGGCTCCACAAAGTTATGCAGCAGAGATGGAACCAGCACTGGACACACCACACACTAACGCGCAACAAGATCTGACAGGTAATCCAGTAATCATCGATTTAAATAACGTTGACTCTACGCAGGATCAGATCTCGCCAGGTGTACCAGCTGTTGGAGGAGGAGCAACCAACCTTCAATCAGATGTTGCTCAGCCAGCTGTTTCTCCAACAGATGCTGTTCAATCAGATGGTGCTCAATCAGATGTTGCACAAGCAGACTCCACTATTCATAGACCAACATCTGATTAACAAGATACAAGCACACATCAATTAGTATCTCGACCACCAACTGAAGCATCAGTCACAATCACCATACATCAGTTGGAATCAAGACCAACAACTGATACAAGAGCTGATCCTAGCTCACATCTAAAACAACCATCTCAACAACTGGAACCTGACGCACAAGCCAATAACAAAGAATATCAATTTGTGTCAGCTGATCCAGCTGTTGCAATCCAGCCAGACACTCAAATGCAACAAGGATCAAATCCCATTGGATCTGATATCCGGTGGAATAAAAATCATCCACATGAGCAGGTCATAGGTAACATTTATTCTCCTGGTCGCACATGAGGCCAGCTATCATATGATCATTTTGATTCTGCATTCATTTCGCATATAGAACCTAAGATAATAGATGAAGCCTTAGCTGACCCCATCTGGATAGATGCAATGCAAGAAGAATTAAATCAGTTTAAGCGCAATAACGTATGTCAACTTGTACCTAGACCGTCTAATCATTCAGTCATAGGAACTCGATGGGTCTTTAGGAATAAACTGAATAAAGATGGCGTAGTAATTAGAAATAAGGCTAGACTGGTTGCACAAGGCTTTAGACAGATGGAAGGAATAGACTTTGATGAAACATTCGCACCAGTAGCTAGGCTAGAATCCATTCGCATGTTCTTGCATATGCTGTCATTTTATGTCGATGATATAATTTTTTGGGTCAACTAACCCCAAAATGTGCAAGAAATTTTTCCAAGCTTATGCAGGATAAATTTGAGATGAGCATGATGGGGGAGCTGACGTTCTTTCTGGGCTTACAAGTACGAAATCTGGAGAATGGAATCTTCATTAACCAGGCTAAATACGCGAAAGAACTGCTGAAGAAATTTGGCATGGACAACTGTTCAGCAGCTGCTACACCAATGAGCTCCTCAATAAAAATGGATAGAGATGAAGCTGGAACGGCCATTGAGGTATCACTTTATCACGGTATTATAGGCTCTTTACTATATTAACTGCTAGTAGACAAGACATCATGTTTGCTGTCTGCATGTGTGCTAGATTCCAAGCAGAGCCAAAGCAATCACATTATATAGCTGTGAAAAGAATTCTTAAATATCTTATGGGTACTTCCAACGTGGGTCTTTGGTATCCCAAAGACTCAGGCTTTCAACTAATCGATTATAGTGATGCAGAATACGCATGATGTAGGATTGATCGCAGGAGCATCAGTGGAACTTTTCAATTCTTGGGAGATCGACTGATTTCCTGGTTTAGTAAGAAGCAGACGTCAATTGCAACGTCCACGGCTGAAGCAGAGTACCTCGCAGCTGGCAGCTGCTATGATCAAATTCTTTGGATACAAAATCAGCTGAAGGACTATGGCATCGATGCTTTTGAAGCGCCTATTCTATGCGACAAAACTAGTGCGATCGCGATCACCCAGAATCCAGTACTGCATTCGAGGACAAATCATATAGACATCAGGCATCATTTCATAAGGGACCACGTGCTATAGAAAGACGTCCGGTTGGAGTACGTGTCGACTGAGCAGCAAGTATCTGACATGTTCACAAAAGCCCTCGCAGCTGGCAGCTGCTATGATCAAATCTTTGGATACAAAATCAGCTGAAGGACTATGGCATCGATGCTTTTGAAGCGCCTATTCTATGCGACAAAACTAGTGCGATCGCGATCACCCAGAATCCAGTACTGCATTCGAGGACAAATCATATAGACATCAGGCATCATTTCATAAGGGACCACGTGCTATAGAAAGACGTCCGGTTGGAGTACGTGTCGACTGAGCAGCAAGTATCTGACATGTTCACAAAGCCTCTACCAGACGCTAAGTTTTTTTATTTTAGAAACATATTAGGTCTCCTTGAATTGTCTTGATTTGTCTGTGTACTAACAATTTGAAGATTTATGTCAGCTGTTGATTAAATCAGTTGCTAGTATTTTTTTCAGGGGGAACGCATAGACTTTCAGCTGAGTCAAGCATATTACGTTGGAGGATATCAGTCGTAGGGGGAACCAGGATCTGATTTGTTAAGCGCGATGTCAGCTGAATATGTGAAGTCTTTATATATTCAGAAGTCACATATATACAGCTGATGCTTATTTATGATCAGATCCTGCCTTACCCTCAGCGATACATTAAAATCAGCAGTGACGTTATTACAAATCGTTGTACCAGCTGTGACGATATCAATTTTGGCGCGCGTTTTCTTTTAAACTTTTCCTTGTACGGGTAAAATCTTTTCAAATTTTTTTAAATATTTTCTCTATTTCGTAATTTTGATAAAATCTTTTCAACATCATTTCAAATATTTTACGCGCCGTCGGATGATTGACACGTGGTTGTCATCATTCAAATCGTCACATCTACATCGTTTCTCTCTTTAATCGTTTACAATTCTCTAAATATTTTACGGCATTTCCTGTTTAACGTTTTACTTACCTTGCATACTTTTACTCTCGTGTACTCTTGTGCTCGCATTCTCTGTGTGTGTTCTCTTGCAAATCTTTTTCATGCGTATTCTAAGTTCATCTATCAATTTGCAATGGCATCTTCTCTCTATGTCAACACCGTCCATGTTTGATTTGAATCTGTTCTTGCTATGGACAACGTCGGGATGGTGGCTATGTTTGAATCCCTTGTGGCTACTGGAATGAAAGGCTTTCTAAGCTGCCCCACAGTGATTCACGAGGCCTCATTGTTGTAGTTCATTGAAAATGGATCAGTTAGGGATGGATTGGTTGCCAGTACCGTGAATGGAATGACTGTGGAGATTTCAGAACAACTATTTGCAGAGACCTTTGAGCTTCCGGTGGAGGGTTTGACAAATTTGTCAGAGATTCATAAGGATATAGTTTTTGATGCGAGGAGCATCGTTTCTATGTCTGATGAAGCAGTGAGTACTTCAGGGAAAAAGAGGGAGACGACGATAGAGTTCCGTCTTCTCTGCGACATTCTGGCCAAAACGATATCTGTAAAGGCCGGGTCATTTGATGCAATCACCCAGGAGAAGTTTATGATGATGGATGCATCACCTGTGGAGTGAGGATAAACTGGAACAGGCTATTGTTCAATATTCTTAAGGACATGGTGACTCCGGGGTCAAGGCAAGCCAAGGGCTATGCCATCCAAATTAGCCTCCTACTGGAGAATGTTCCAAACTTGGAACTGGGCGAATCCTCGGAGTTCCCTTCTTCAAAAATCCTAACAAACAAGACAGTGCATCGGTATGTTGTGTTAAATGATAAAGTTGGTATGGAAGATGTAACATTTGAACCAAGGGTGAAGAGAACACCTGTGAAAAAGGCTGCGTCTAAGAAAAGACCAGCTGTTACTACTGCGGCTAAACCAATCGTGAAAAATAAAAGGACGACAAAGAGTAAATCTGGTTCTTCAAAAGACAAATTGGAGATCTTGCCTGTGGTACATGAAGCTGTACCACTTCAAATCATTGCGCCAACTTCAGTTGCACCAACTGAGCAACCCCCAGTGCCAAAACGAAAAACTCAGAAGAGGAAGAAGAGGTTGGTTCTAGGTTCCGATGATGATATTGTTGAACAACCAGCTGTAGAGGTTGATAGTGAGACTACTGTGGGAGAACCAGTTGTAGAGGTCACTGGTGAGTCTGTTGTTGAAGAATCAGCCGTAGTGAATGTTCTGGAGGAACAATAGAGAGAGACAGTTGTTGATGTCTTTGTAGCGGTTCCTGAAGAGACAGTTGTTGAAAACATTGCTGAACCAGATTTTGAGCCAGCAGTAGCAGATGTTGCTAACGCACGTATGTCTACTGCTGATGATGTTGACATCATAATTGGGCAGGTCATTGCTGAGACTGCTCAAATTGGACCAGACGAGGAAGAACAAGACGTTGGTGGATTACATGTTGATGAACCAGATGTCAGTAGAGCAAATGTTGAGGATCAAGCAGTTGGAAAAGCAGATGAAGTGGAACATTGGTTTGATCTTCCTTATGAAGTGCTGTTTGCTCTAGACACTGAGCAAATTGTCACAACAGCCAGTGACACTGATGAGGACATGGAAACAGTGGATGAAATGGAGACAGAGGCTGTTGAACAATCTGTAGATGAGGTCTGGAAGATATTTTCACGACAATTACAGTATAGTGCCCATTGACGTCTGCCAATGTGGAGATAACGAATATTATATTAGGCAAGAGTATCTCAATCCCTGGAGTCGATGAAGGGGACTGGTACAAGGCCAGTCTTCCCAAGATTCCTGCTGCAGATAAAGGGAAGGAACCCCTTATGGAAAGAGACCCAGTTAAGGGTAATCCTGTCAAGGAGCAATTTTCTCTGATTCTTGCAGATATAGAGGTTTTTGTACAGTTACGGGAGCAGATTATAGATGATGTAGATAAATTCTTTAATTCATTCAGTCTCAAGAAGTTAGTGAATCTAAAGATAGATGAGTCATATTTTGATAAGGAGGCTCTCATTTTGTCTTGGGCTGAAACAGACTCTACTAGAGTTGCTCTCAACAGGAGGATGTACATATTAACTAAGTACAAGGAATTTTTAATCAGGAAATTTTGAGAGGCAAGAAGATCAATTTTATCCCGGGTGAAGGTTCTTCTGCTACTGATCTCAAAATACTGGAGATGTTTTCCGATCTTCATATGTTTGTGGTAGAAGACTTGAAAGAACAGACGATGTCACACGGTCTTAGATGGGAGAAGACGTGTTGCTCAAAAATTTTTGAAGGTCGCCTATGAGATCGAGGTGCTGTAATTGCCAGAACCCACACAAATACTCGATCCACATGCTGGATTAGAACAATGATTTGTGTTGATGGTTCTTGGTTCATTGAACCTTGTGGTGACCACTGGGTGAAGATACCACATCGAGTTGAAAATAATGAGATTTCATGTCAACGATCTTATGATGACACACTCCCTCCTGTCAGTGAATTTTTCAAGTTGATGCAGAAACGGTGGGGAGATGTTTGTATAGAAGTTGAACAATTCCTTGTATTTGGTAAACTTCTGCCAGCAGGCTCAATTAAATTTTGCCGCACTCTTGCAGTTTTTGAGCCATTTTTAGATTCTGTCTCTCGTCAGTCAACATTTACTATTTTGGGATGGAGTCAACTATGTACAGCTTTTATTCAGTATAGTTTGTTCAGTGGTTTGAGTACAGATGATATTCGCAGTTTTGTTTCCTCTATTGCGTTGAACAGATCAGTGTTGCGAGATGTACAATTAGTTTAGAGTTCAGTTTTTGTTAGTCCTCTTGTACAGTTGCTAGTTCAGCAGTAGAAGATCAGAATGTACAGTTGCTTTTGGACCAGCGTCCTCAATCTCCGTGCACCACAGCTGATTCTTCCATGCACTTTGTTGAAGATTACATTCAGTTGGAAGATGACTCAGCTGCTGATCAATTTATTTCAACTTCTTCTGCCACAGCTATATCTGCCTCTATTGCTACACTTCGGGAATCTATCTCAAATCTTGTTGTTAATCAATTGAGGGATTCTCGGAAGACGAATAATGCTCTTAGAGAAGTGTCGTGCAAAATTTATCATGCTCAAAGAGTCTTTCTTGAAAGTCTTGCTGAGCAAAGTGAAACCTTCCGGGGTTTATTCAAACGTAGTCGCCAAGAAGCTCAAAATGACAACAATGCACTTTATCTAGCTCTAAAAGCTGTCAGAACTCAAAATGTCATTTTATCGACAGATTTAGAGGCTACTAGAAATGAAGTGAAGGATATCAAGGCTACGCTATCTAAGGATTTTGATGACAAATTAGTTGATATTAGAAATGAACTTCTGGAGTTCCGCGTAGATACACAAGGACAATTGGCTTCCCTCAGTACTCACCTTGTAGAACTCATTGCCTTTCTCACTAAGGGCAGTGATGACAAAAAGGGGGAAGATAGTAGCATCCGCGCCCTCAACCACCTCCTGACAATAAAAGCCGACCCAGCGGGGGAAGTGGTGGCAGTGGCAATAGAGCAGATGAACAGAGCCGTCCTGTTGGAAGTGGTAGCAGAGGTGAAAGTCATAGAAGAGGAGACAGTAGTGGTTCCTCAAAAAGAAGAAGATCAAGTGGTGAGTCGCCTGTTCGTGGCATAAGATATAGACCATATCCACCAGGTGCACCACCCAAGAGGAGCGCTAAATTTTGGATGACTGGAGAAAGGATTTTTAAATTATTTAAGTCTTAGTTGTACAAATCTTATGTACAATTTTTAGTTAATGGAATTTACTATTTCAGCAGAGCTTGCGCAATTTACATTTTCCCATTTATATAAATCAATAGGCTGCTAAGTTTTGTCATCACCAAAAAGGGGGAAATTGTTAAGATAAAATTTATTAGTTTTGGTGATAACAAAATAAGACAAGTGCTAAATTCAGAAGTAACACTTGGATAGTCAGCTGTTGAAGATGATCAACTACATGTTTGGATCAAAGTTTACTTCAGATATTGGATTGACCAATTAGATATTGGGATTGAATATTTCAGTTGTTAGATATCAGATCTTGGTATCCGGGAATATTTCGGTAATTGAGTTGAAGCACTCAGTTGATGGATTACTATTTCAGAGGTTGAAGATATACGGTTATCATTCTCTGGTATCGGGTCTTTATGTCAGTAGTGAGAGCATATCAGATGTTGATCAAGGGCTACGCAATCATACTTTGGTATTCATTTAGTAGTTGGATATTCGCTTCAGTAGTCAACATATTTCAGCAGTTGAGTATTTTTTTCAGTAGTAAGTACCTTCAGTAGTTTGCTACAGTGCTTTTAACTCAGTCGTGATTATTGTTGAACATTCAGTCATTGCAACCAGCCGTTATGTCATATTCTCAATTTGCAAAAATAAGGATATTTCAGACATTGGATATTTAATCAGCAGTTGGTATAATCAGTCGTCAGTTTTTATGATCAGCAGTTGAATTCTACTTCAGTACCGAGCATATTCAGACGTTGGGATTCATTTGTTGATTTTATATCAGACGCAACTACTCAGGTGTTAGCGTGTTTCTTAACTAACAACAAAACTACGTCGTTTGGATTAGTTGATACGACAGCGTTTGGTTTAGCGCTAGAATTCAGATGTTGGTTTAACTGTTGCAAAGATTTAGTTGACGTTATGTAATCAGTAGTAACGGTAATGTATTCTATCAGCGATGAACTATTCATCTTCTTCAAGAAAGAAAAATCTGTATTAACTATAAGAGAATTCAGGCGCAAGCGACAAATTGATTCAAACGCGATTACATATTCAAAATGGATAGAATAAATGGTGAAGATTGAATCGTACTATTGCCTGGAATTAAGGAGACAACATCGGTACTATTTTGGTTAAATAGTACACAGTATACAGAGGACGTTTTACGGTGTTTGCACAAATATGGAAAGACGACTATTTGGCTCTGACGAACCACAATTTGCCTTAGTGGAGCATTATACCGTAATTGTGATTTGTTGAAGATTTACAGCGGAAAATATCTTTTATGACCGTTGAGAGCAAAGGTTATAAATAGCAGAAATTTAAATTGAAGAAACTCTTGATTACTCTATATTACTCTCGACTTGTCATCCAAGTCATTCATCGTCTCCATTATTCACGAGCTTACTGTCTGTCGAAGTTATCTCTCAATAGCTCACAAACTCGAAGAACACAAGTGTTGATTTTCACAGACATTACCTTCGAGTCATCTTCTGGTTCACTTGTTGAATCGTGTTTCTTTGTTTAGAAACCAGAAGATTTACAGTCTCAATAGATCTGTATTCAATAGTGTTAATCTAGATTGAGTCTGTAACAAACGTGCCACACAAAGGCCATGTTTGAAAAGAAAAAACAAGTGTTGTAAACAGCAGCTGCGACTGCTTTGTGATTGGTGTTGCTAGGAGTTCACCTGGAGCGAGGCTCGGTGATTGGGTGTTTGCAGAAGGCCTGTAACCATCAAATATTCTAGTGGAACCTTCCTCAAAAGGAAGAAGTGGAGACGTAGGATATTGATATCCGAACTTCCATAAACAAATCTCTTGTCCCTTAAACTTTTACATTATCGCGTTTATTTACCGTTTTACAATGTTTAGTGATCTATTGGCTTATTTCCGCACATATCTTGTTAGCCAAGAAATCAGCATTTAAACTGAGATTCTTAAATCTGGTAACTCGGATTTAAGTTAAGCAGGTGCTTGTAAAAATGTTTTAAAAGGTTTCGAGTATATTTAAAAATACCAAATAGTTCATTCAACCCCCCCCCCCACTTCTAAACTCTTGGAGCTGTTTTTCGAACCACATTGATCCTATCAGTATGCTGGCATAAGCATCGGATTTCGCTCCTAGCTTGTTGGGGTAAGTTCAGATCCTGCCTTTAAGTTTGTTAGAGCTTTCTGTGACGTTTGATGAGGTAGGATAGCGCTGGTTGAGTGTAGCTCCCGACTGTTGCTTTTCTGTGCTTCGGTCTTTGAGCAGTTTTTGTGTTGCCATTGAGCAGGTGGTGGATCTGCGTCATTGTGGCACTTTCTGTGACGTTTGATGAGGTAGGATAGCGCTGGTTGAGTGTAGCTCCCGACTGTTGCTTTTCTGTGCTTCGGTCTTTGAGCAGTTTTTGTGTTGCCATTGAGCAGGTGGTGGATCTGCGTCATTGTGGCAATCTGCTTTGTTGTAATTATAGCTCAGAAGACTTGAGGTACGGATGTGATCTTATTTACAGCTTAGGATTGAGCATGGATTATATTCTTGCTTGTTGTGTATGCTCTGTGCTGTTATTACTTGTGTCTGTGTTATAATATCAGCTGTTGCATTTGCATACACGCATATTGCTGTCGAGCCCTGTTTTGCTAGCTATGCCTGTTATGCTGAATTGTGAGTACCAGGATGCTGTGTTCAAGGACGAGCGGGTAGTTCCCTTATACCTTGGAGGCTGAGCGGGTAACTCCCGTACCTCAATCTCCCTGCTGGGGTTTGTTAGCTGCTATGAGAGGAGTGGGTAGCTCCCACATCTCATGAGTGAGCAACAGCAGGTGGAGCTGGTTGCTAGCATCTGGTATGGTGTACTGGAGATGAGTGGGTAGCTCCCATGTGCTCGGTATATCCGTGGCCACGAACTAATTGTTCCTTTGATCAGATCTTGCTGTTGAGCTCTTGTTGAGATCCTTTGGCTCCCTGCTTTCAGTTGTAGCCTTGATCCCTTGCATAACATGTGCATATTTATCTGTGTTTTCCTTATGATGTTTATGCTGCTCTCCTTACTGGGGGTTTGACCCCGAGGTCTCTCTGGGGCTGGTGTTGTTGCCTGTGTATTGTTTTTAGGTTTCCCAAGTTTCTCTGCTGGTCGTGTCTTTGACCCAGCTGGAGGTGCCCCAGGAGGTGGATAGAGTGTCCAAGTTAGCGTATAGCATATATATACTAGTACTGTTAGCCGTGGAATGCCCTGTGCTTGTGGGATTGTGTTATCCGTTGTAATACTGGTATTTGTGTTTGTATAAATGTTGTACTGTTGTATCGTGTATTTGTAAACTGGGATATTTTAAGCATGATTGTATTTTGAATTACATGTTTTAAACCGTCAGGCCAAAAGAGAAAATTTTAAGCCACTTTTTGTATGCTTCCGCTATGTTTGCGTGGTTTAACTCTGATTAGAGCACGAGGCCTGACACCAAAGACTCAGGTTTTCAACTAATCGGTTATAGTGATGCAGATTACGCAGGATGTAGGATTGATCGTAGAAGCACAAGGGGGACTTGTCAATTCTTAGGGGATCGACTGATTTCCTGGTTTAGTAAGAAGCAAACGTCCATTGCAACGTCCACAGCTGAAGCGGAGTACCTAGCAGCTGGCATCTGTTGTGCTCAAATACTATGGATTCAACACCAGCAGAAGGATTATGGCATTGATGCTTCTGAAGCGCCCATTCTCTATGACAACACCAGTGCCATCGCGATCACCCAAATCCCAGTACTGCATTCAAGGACAAAGCACATAGACATCAGGCATCATTTCAAAAGGGACCACGTGCTAAAGAAAGACGTCCGACTGGAGTATGTGTTGACTGAACAGCAAGTAACTGACATCTTCAGAAAGCCTCTGCCAGACGCTAATTTTTCTTATTTTTGAAACATATTAGGTCTCCTAGAATTGCCTTGAATTGTCTGTGCACTAACAATTTGCAGGTTGACAGCTGTTGCATAACTCAGCTGCGAGTCTTCTGTTCAGGGGGAACGCAAATACTTTCAGCTGAGGCAAGCATATTGCGTTGGGAGGATCTTAATCGTAGGGGGAACTAGGATCTAAATTGTTAAGTGCTGCGTCAGCTGAATATGTGGGATCTGGATACACTCAGATGCCACATATACACAGCTGATGCTTATTTGTGATCAGATCCTTCTATACCCACGGCGATATATTAAACCAGCTTTGGCGATATAAGGTTTTGGCGCGTGTTTTTATCTTCTCACTGTACGATTAAACTATTTGAAAAATTATTTTAAAATCACTTTCTTATTTCTCAATTTTGATAATATCTTTTCAAAATCATTTCAAAATAAGTATGCGCCGTCGGATGATTGACACGTGGTTTGTCATCATGCGGAAAGTCACATCCACATTTTCTCTCTCCAGTAACTTTTTGCATTCCTTGAATATATTACGGCGTTTCCTGTTTAACATTTCACTTACCTTAAGATTTTTACTCTCTGGTATTCTTGTGCTCGTACTCTCTTGTGTGTTCTCTGATATTTTTCAGGTGTTCTATATCTTTATCAACTAGCTGCGATGGCATCATCACTCTTCACCAACACCCTTCACGTCTTTTTTGACTCTGTTCTTGCTATGGATAACCCGGGTATGGTATCGATGTTTGAAGCCCTAATGGCATCTGGCCTATCAGGATTCTTGGGTTTCCCAGCAGTCTTATATGAAGATGCGTTGACAGAGTTCTTTCTTAATGGCTCCGTCCGGGACGGAAAGGTAGTCAATACTATTCACGGAAAACAGGTGGAAATCTCTGAGGAGTTGTTTTCCAGTACGTTTGAGTTGCCAGTTGATGGGCTGACAAATTTATCTGAGATTCCAAAGGATATTGTATTTGATGCGAGGAGCATCTTCTCTTTCTCTGGTGAACAAGTAAGTACTTCCGGAAAAAAGCGGGAGATGAAATTTGAGTTCCGTCTTCTCAGTGATATTCTGGCAAAGACAATCTGTAAAGGCCGGGTCCTTTGATGCGGTTACCCAGGAAAGGTTTTTGATGATGGCAGCTATCACTTGTGGAGTGGCAATAAACTGGAACAGGCTTCTTTTAATATTCTCAAGGATATGGTGACTGCGGGATCAAGGCAAGCCAAGGGCTATGCCATTCAAATCAGTCTTTTGCTGGAGAATGTTCCGAACTTGGAATTGGGAGATTCCTCGGAGTTCCCCTCTTCTAAAATCCTAACCAAGAACACTGTCCACAGATACATCGCTGTTAATGACAAGGTTGGTGTGGAGGAAGTGATAGCATAGCATAACAGAGCATAGCCTGACAGATAGCACTGATGATTACTTCGTGTCTATGGTTTACTGATCACTCCCTAAGTTTTGCTCCTCTAAGGGGTCGAGGCCATTAGTTACACCAAGTAACCCAGAAATCCGAAATATTCCGTAAACCCATATAACGACAGAATCGTGTCTATGGTTTACTGATCAGTCCCTAAGTTTTGCTCCTCTAAGGGTTCGAGGCCATTATTTACACACACTAACCCAGAAATCCGAAATATTTCGTAGACCCATATAACGATAGTAAAAATCAGTGCAAGCAGAGTTTGAATGAGATAAAACCATCTGAACAAAAGGTGCTCGAACAGTAGACGAAGAACTGAACTTTTGAAACGAATATATATATAATATAACCAACGAAATACATATTAGCAAAAGCCCACTTACAAATTCAAAGTTTGATTTTACGTGAACTGAGCCAAGCCTGAAGTCTGGTTTACGAATATGGGGTGAAGTCTGGTAGCACGAATCCTGCTGTTTGAACGAAGTCCGGAAGTAACTCGATTGCACGAATTCTTCCTAAGTCTCGCACCTGCTGGATCGTCGCTTGCACAGAACTTTGGCTAAGAATCTGCTAGAATTTCCGCAGCACTTTGTCACGAAGAAATGTTGCTTTTCTGACTGTGGATTTCGAAATGGTGTGAGGAATTCTGTGGTCTTCCTCTGGTATTTATAGGCGCAGAGGTGAGGAAGTCGAGCGTCCGCCATTAATGCTCTTAATTCCCTCATTACGTCGATTGTTACAAAATCGTTAACGTAGGCATTGATTTGGGCGAGTAAATCGATCATTAATCCCATAAATCGTCCGTTACAGCGTGAAGTCTGCCTTGTACGCGTGAGGAATCTTTTCGAATTTCCACGGTGAAGCTTTCTGTACAAAGAATCTTGCTTCGCGTAGAGGAACCTGGATCGTGGAGAAGATGAAGTCGCCTCTGCTGAATTTGCGTCGCGGCTGGAATTGCTTCGCTAAGTCGTCAGCTGTTGGATTTGCCTTGCTAAAAGTCCAACTGCTGAATTCTTTGTTGGTCAAAGCTGGTTTGACCGTCCAGTAGCTGGTTTCTTTTCAAGCTCACGACTGATCCTTAGCGTTAAGTCAAAACGTTGTCGTGTCAACTTATTCAAGCGACACCGTTTTGATATCGTTGTAAAGCACCTGCTGATTATCTTTAAGTAATATAGCTGCTGAAATCTTGCAACAGCTGATTCAAGATAACTGTGACTACCTGCTGGTTTGATCATCGCACAAGCCATCTGTTGAATCTTTAGCGCGAAGGAAAAACGCAGTCGTATCGACTTCTTCAAACGACATCGTCTTGCTATCGCTAAACTTCAAGTACCATCTGCTGGATTTAACTAATCCAAACGGCATCGTAAGGGTTACGTCAGCATCGCTTCCACCTGCTGGTTCTCCAGTCGCAACGCATTACTCACAATACCCTCGCTGCTGGTTCCAAAACGCAGCGTTTCAACTTAACGAAACGACGTCATTCCACTTCTTCGACTGTTTTCCCAAACCCGCAGCTGGTCACTCTTAACTCGCGCATCTGCTAATCCAGCAGTCAATCCCTCAAAAATATTGACCGACACGTGTCGCTTTCTCGAACACTCTCGTGCTAGCAGCAACCTCTACGATCGAAACGACGACGTATCATCCCTTGCGCTCCAGTAACCAATTTAACACACAACTGCTGGTTCTTCGTAACGACGGAGTTTTACTCTCGTGCCATCAACTGCTGAATTTCGACCACCTGCTGATTTTCGACCAGCAGGTAAATATATTATTTTTTTTTTGAAGCTGAATTTTTGGGTTTTCACATCCCTCCCTCCTTAAAAGAAGTTTCGTCCTCGAAACTTTGGTCACCTTCGTCGTCGAAAAGGTAGGGTTATTGGCTTCGCATCTTCTCTTCCACTTCCCATGTGGCTTCTCTTTCGGTGTGGTTGGACCACTGGACCCTGGCATTAGGGATCGTTCTTCGTCGGAGTACCTGGTCCTTTCTGTCCACGATTCTAATCGGGACTTCTTCGTAGCTCAGTCCTTCATTCAAATTTCCTTCCACGAGGAGTGGTCCTTCATCGAGAACATGACTAGAATCCGTGATATATCTTCTTAGTTGAGATACATGGAAGACATTGTGGATTCTCGACATACTGGATGGTAAATTCAGTCTGTAGGCAAGTGTTCCTACTCTTTCCAATATTTCGAATGGTCCGACATACCGGGGATTCAGTTTTCCGGCCTTATCGAATCGGACTACTCCTTTCATTGGGGAAACCTTAAGGTACACTTTTTCACCTACCTCGAAGGTCAAGGGTCTTCTCTTTAAATCTGCCCAGCTTTTCTGTCGATCCTGGGCTGCTTTAAGTCTCTCCTTTATAATGGCTACCTTTTTCACTGTCTCTGGAACGAGTTCAGGTCCTGTGATAGCCTTTTATCCGACTTCATCCCAATATAGCGGTGATCGACATTTCCGTCCATAAAGGGCTTCATATGGTGCCATCCCTATGCTGATGTGGTAGCTATTGTTGTACGCGAACTCTATTAGGGGTAGATGTTCGCTCCAATTGCTACCGAAGTCTAATGTGCAAGTCCGCAGCATGTCTTCTAGAGTCTGCGGATTTTGTTAGCCTATCCACGATTACCCATATTCCGTCGTGTCCTAGTCTTGTCTTCGGTAGACCAACTACAAAGTTCATGGATATGTTTTCCCACTTCCATTCTGGAATTTCCAGTGGTTGTAACAATCCTCCAGGTCTTTGATGTTCGGCCTTGACTTGTTGGCATACATGGCATCTTGCAACAAAATCAGCAACATCTCTTTTCATCCCATTCCACCAAAAGTGTTCTTTCAAATCTCTGTACATCTTTGTACTCCCCGGATGGATTGAGAATTTGGACTTATGTGCTTCAGACATCACTTCCTGACGGAGGTTATCGACGTCGGGTACACATAGTCGTCCATTCATCCAAAGGATCCCATCATGGTCCGTTAGGAAATCAGGCGATTCCCTTTCCTTATCTGTTCTTTCAGCCTCATCAGGCTGGGGTCTTGATCTTGTTTTAGCTTGATCAATTCCTTAAGACATGGTTGGGCTGAGACTGAATATAGTATCACCTTGTTCATGTTTTTCCGACTTAGCGCAACGGCCACCTTATTCGCCTTTCATGGGTGGTAGTTGATCGTTAAGTCATAATCCTTTAACAGCTCGAGCCATCGTCTCTGTCTCAGATTTAATTACTTCTGGGTGAATATGTATTTGAGACTTTTATGGTCGGTGAATACTTCGCAATTTGCACCATAAAGATAGTGTCGCCAAATCTTTAGGGCAAAAACCACCGCAGCAAGCTCTAAGTCGTGAGTCGGGTAGTTGCATTCATGCATCTTCAGTTGCCTTGAGGCATATGCAATTACTCTGCCATCTTGCATGAGCACACATCCTAGTCCTTCTTTCGATGCATCGCTGTAGATGGTAAAGTCTTGTCCCCTACGGGTAGCGTCAGAACAGGGGCAGATACAAGCTTCGTCTTAAGAGTCTCGAAGCTTGTCTCACACTCTTCGTTCCAGTTGAACTTAAAGTTCTTCTGAGTGAGTTTAGTGAGTGGCAAGGCTATAGAAGAGAAGCCTTCTACAAACTTTCGATAGTAGCCAGCCAACCCCAAGAAACTTCTAACCTCTGTCACCGTCTTAGGTGCAGGCCAGTCCATTATGGCTTCTACCTTCTTTGGGTCTACTGATACTCCAGCTTCAGAAATTATATGGCCTAGGAATGCCACACTCTTCAGCCAGAATTCGCACTTCTTGAATTTGGCGTACATTTGTTTCTCTCGTAAGGTCTGGAGAGTAATTCAGAGATGTTCCTGGTGGTCTTCTTCGCTTGATGAATATACTAGTATATCATCTATGAACACCACCACGAATTTGTCGAGGAATGGTCTGAATACACGGTTCATGAGGTCCATGAAGGCCGCTGGTGCATTGGTTAGACCAAATGGCATCACTGTGAATTCATAATGACCATACCTTGTCCTAAATGCAGTTTTAGGGACATCCTCCTCCCTGATCTCTAGCTGGTGATAGCCTGACCTCAAATCCAGCTTGGAGAAGGTTGTAGCTCCCTTGAGTTGATCGAAAAGGTCGTCAATTCTCGGAAGGGGATACTTGTTCTTGATTGTGATCTTATTCAACTCTCTGTAGTCGATACACAATCTCATAGTTCTATCCTTCTTCTTGACGAATAAGACTGGAGCTCCCCAAGATAACACACTGGGTCGGATCTGCTTTTTGTCCAGCAGTTCCTGTAGTTGATCCTTGAGCTCCTTGAGTTCTGCAGGTGCCATTCGATAGGGTGCCTTGGATATTGGAGCTGACCCTGGCACTAGGTTGATCTCGAACTCAATTTCTCGATCAGGAACTTTTCCAGGTAAGTCATCTGGAAATACATCTGTAGACTCTTGCACCACTGGGATGTCTTATATCTTGAGCTCGTCTCCTTCTTTTATTTCTTGGATCATTGCCAAGAAAACTTCTGCTCCAGTCTTCAATAACTGTCCATGCTTGGGTCGCAGAATGTAGGGACTTTCGCTCCTTGTTCTTGCCATGATATACCAACTCTTCTCGATCGAGGTCGCAGAATGTAGGGACTTTCGCTCCTTGTTCTTCCCATAGTAGATCAGCTCTTCTTGGTCGAAGGTTTGGAGCTTCACGCTCTTACCTCGGCAATCTACTAGTGCATGGTGCTTGGATAGCCAATCCATTCCTAAGATAGCATCGAACTCGCCTTCTTGTATCGGTGCAGCTTTAGAGTGTTATCCGCCATAATCGTTGGGACGTAGGTGCCCAACGAATTGAACTTGGAGGTATACTCTACAACCGACATGTCTGCGGTCTGAGTGAAGGTCTCAAACTCGCTGAGCCTCTGCATTCGTACTTCCATGGGAAAGTACTGTTTCAAGAATGCTTCTCGAAACCTCTGCCACGTCATCGCTTGTCCATTGGCAGTCATGGTGGGCTCACAGCTTCCCACCATTTCCTAACTTTACTGTCGAGGAGTGGTGTTACCACATCCACTTTGACTGCGTCTGGGACCTCCAATAGTCGAAGCTGCGTCTCGATGTTCTTCATCCAGGTTTGAGCAACTTCGGGGTCGTGGCTCCCATCAAAGGTGGGGGCTTTGTTCTTACGGAGGGACTCGTAATAGAACTTCGTCCCACGGGTTGGAGGGGGAGGAGGTGGAGCTTGGTTGTGGTTGGGACCAACCAAACCTTGAAGCGTTGTGGCAATCATTGTAGCTATTGCCATTAGGTCTTCTCTGCTAAGACCAGCTCCGTTGTTTGAGGGCCCTTCGCCTCCATTGTTCCTGTCGCTTCTACGATCGCTTGCCATATTCTGTCATAGGGAGTCTTTATTAAGAATGGCGGTATATAACTGTGAAAGGTCGACAATAAGGTATCTTGAAGGCTAAGCAATTTATTCGAATAGAAAGATGAATTGAATACAAAGCTAAAATATATCCTATTCATCATCTATCTCTCCCTCGCCCAGAGGAATATCCTCAATCTCTTCCTCTTTCGGTTCTTCTTCCGGTTCTTGCTCCCAATCACCATCGAATGGGGCAGGGGCATTGTTGGCTTCTTGGAGACCGTGGATGGTTTGAAGTAGGCTGTCCTTCTCATCCACTAGGGCCTCGATGATCAAGTGTTGAGCTTGCCTCGAGTCTTTGGCTTCGTGGATACGATCCTGGAACTTCTGATGGCACTCCACATGGTTTGCTCTAACTTGTTGTTTCTTAACCTTCATTCTTTCAATTTTCTTGGACATGCTAAGGCCTATCTCAGTCAGTCCGGCGATGACCTTGTGTGAGGCTTCTAAGGCTACTCGGGTTTCTTCAAGTTCCTTCTTCGTGGTGGCCAATCCTCGTCTCTCCGTGGCTAACTGGGCTCTAAGGCGCCTAATTGTGTGGTCTTGGTTATCGAGGGCAATTTGTTTCATACGGAGGGCAGCCGCAGCACGAGTACGGGGGGCAGAAGGGGCCGTTTCCTAAAATCGAGCATACGTCCAAAAATATAAAGTCGTGAGGTTAATCCATAAACAGAAGATACTAACCATAGGGATTTCATAACAGCTGACGGAACTGAAATCGGAGTCCTGTACAAAAAGTTATTAAAATTTTAAACAAAAAGGCAAAGCATGTCTTCGGAGGGCAGCACTGGTCTTTCGCCAAAATCTGAAATTCTTCCCGGACCTTGAAAATTTCAGATTTGGTTTCCCAGCTGGATTATGAACCTGGTGAGCTCTGATACCACTAAAATGTCACGCCCCGAGACCGAGACTCATGACATCGGCAATATTAAACAATTTAAAAATTATAAAACATTAAGCCACATAGTATAGCTCAAACCAGTCTATTACATATCCAAAATAATAGCGTTTTACATCGGAAAATCAGAAAAATAGCGGAAGCGAAAAAATTTTAAAATGTAATTACATCAACAAAACGAAATCTTCACCAGCCCCAGAACTGATACCATTCGAGCATACAAAATATACTTATACATATACTGAATAACAGATTTCAGAACAGAGCATAGACAGAACAGAGCATAGCATAACAGAGCAAAGCATAGCATACCAGAGCATAGCATAGCATAACAGAGCATAGCCTGACAGATAGCACTGATGATTACTTCGTGTCTATGGTTTACTGATCAGTCCCTAAGTTTTGCTCCTCTAAGGGGTCGAGGACATTAGTTACACCAAGTAACCCAGAAATCCGAAATATTCCGTAAACCCATATAACGACAGAATCGTATCTATGGTTTACTGATCAGTCCCTAAGTTTTGCTCCTCTAAGGGGTCGAGGCCATTAGTTACAAACAGTAACCCAGAAATCCGAAATATTTCGTAGACCCATATAACGATAGTAAAAATTAGTGCAAGCGGAGTTTGAATGAGATAAAACCATCTGAACAAAAGGTGCTCGAACAGTAGATGAAGAACTGAACTTTCGAAACGAATATATATATAATATAACCAACGAAATACATATTAACAAAAGCCCACTTACAAACTCAAAGTTTGATTTTACGTGAACTGAGCGAAGCCTGAAGTATGGTTTACGAATATGGGGTGAAGTCTGGTAGCACGAATCCTGCTGTTTGAACGAAGTCCGGCATTAACTCAATTGCACGAATTCTTCCTAAGTCTCGCACCTGCTGGATCGTCGCTTGCACAGAACTTTGGCTAAGAATCTGCTAGAATTTCCGCAGCACTTTGTCGCGAAGAAATGTTGCTTTTCTGACTGTGGATTTCGAAATGGTATGAGGAATTCTGTGGTCGTCCTCTGGTATTTATAGGCGTAGAGGTGAGGAAGTCGAGCGACCGCCATCAAGGCTCTTAATTCCCTCATTACGTCGACTGTTACAAAATCGTTAACGTAGGCATTGATTTGGGCGAGTAAATCGATCATTAATCCCCTAAATTGGCCGTTACAGCGTGAAGTCTGCCTTGTACGCGTGAGGAATCTTTTCGAATTTCCACGGTGAAGCTTTCTGTACAAAGAATCTTGCTTCGCGTAGAGGAACCTGGATCGTGGAGAAGATGAAGTCGCCTCTGCTGAATTTGCGTCGCTGCTGGAATTGCTTCGCTAAGTCGTCAGCTGTTGGATTTGCCTTGCTAAAAGTCCAACTGCTGAATTCTTTGTTGTTCAAAGCTGGTTTGACCGTCCAGTATCTGGTTTCTTTTCAAGCTCACGACTGATCCTTAGCGTTAAGTCAAAACGTTGTCGTGTCAACTTATTCAAGCGACACCGTTTTGATATCGTTGTAAAGCACCTGCTGATTATATTTAAGTAATACGCCTGCTGAAATCTTGCAACAGCTGATTCAAGATAACTGTGACTACCTGCTGGTTTGATCATCGCACAAGCCATCTGCTGAATCTTTAGCGCGAAGGCAAAACGCTGTCGTATCGACTTCTTCAAACGACATCGTCTTGCTATCGCTAAACTTCAAGTACCATCTGCTGGATTTAACTAATCCAAATGGCATCGTAAGGGTTACGTCAGCATTGCTTCCACCTGCTGGTTCTCCAGTCGCAACGCATTACTCGCAATCCCCTCGCTGCTGGTTCCAAAACGCAGCGTTTCAACTTAACGAAATGACGTCATTCCACTTCTTCGACTGTTTTCCCAAACCCACAGTTGGTCACTCTTAACTCGCGCATCTGCTAATCCAGCAGTCAATCCCTCAAAAATATTGACCGACACGTGTCGCTTTCTCGAACACTCTCGCGCTAGCAGCAACCTCTACGATCGAAACGACGACGTATCATCCCTTGTGCTACAGTAACCAATTTAACGCGGAACTGCTGGTTCTTCGTAACGACGGCGTTTTACTCTCGCGCCATCAACTGCTGAATTTCGACCACCTGCTGATTTTCGACCTGCAGGTAAATATATTATTATTATTTTTTTTAAGCTGAATTTTCGGGTTTTCACAGTACCTGTTAAAGTTGTTGCACCAATTTCTACTGTTCCCCCTCCTGCACCAAAACGTAAAATTCAAAAGAGGAAGAGAAGGTTGTCACTCTGTTCTGATGATGAAATTGTTTGAGAGCCAACAACTGTTGCTGTCGAGGTTGCTATTGAGAATATAATTGAGGAACAGAGGGTAGTGATGCATGTTGACCCTGTTGATCAGATAGTTGAGCAGGTTATTGCTGAAACTGCTCAGGTGGAGACTGATGTTGGAAGAACCAATGATAGTGGACCTGATGTTGAGGATCAGGGAGTTAAAACAGCTGATGACGAGCTCTGGTTTAATCTTTCTTACGAGGAACTTGCTACTAGAGAAGCTAATAGACCAGTTGAGACAGGAAGTGATACTGAGGAGGAGATTGTATCTGAGAAGGTCACTGTGATAGACGTCGGTGTTCAGATAGAAACTGGTTCAGGTGTTTATTTTGTGGAGACATCTTCCGAGCAAATAGAGTTATTTCAGGGGACAAAAACAGCAACTGCTGCTCCCACTTCTTATAAGAATGTATCTAATGATGAGTCGATGACTCTAGAAGCAGTTCTGTCTACCATTTCTGATGATCTCTCTCTACCTTCCACTTTTGGCGAGATTACCCCGATTTTATTTGGCAAAAGCATCTCAATCCCAGGGGTCGATGAAGGAGACTGGTACAAGTCCAGTCTTGCTAAGATTAATCCTGCTGATAAGGGGAAGGCGCCCCTTCAGGAAAGAGACCCAGTTAAGGGAAACCCAGTCAAAGAACAATTTTTGTTGATCGTTGCAGATATTGACCTGCTTGTACAGTTAAGGGAACAAGTGATAGATGAAGTAGATAGATTCTTTAATTCTTTCAGCCTTAAGAATTTAGCCAACTTGAATATATAAGATATATATGAAAAGGAGGGACATGTTTTATCTTGGGCAAAAACAGATTTCTGAATAGCCCTTCAGCGGAAGATGTTTATATTGACAAAGTACAGAGAGTTTCTCCTTCGGAACTTTTTGGAAATCCATATCTCTAATTTATCTTGGGCAAAAAACAGATTTCTGAATAGCCCTTCAGCGGAAGATGTTTATATTGACAAAGTACAGAGAGTTTCTCCTTCGGAACTTTTTGGAAATCCATATCTCTAATTTTGTTCCCTTGTGTTTCCACTTCTGCCGTTGATATGAAGGTTCTGGATATGTTATCCAACCTTCATTTATTTGTGATAGATGAGCTAAAGGTGCTGTCGCAGGCACACGGTCTTAGATGGGAAAAGCCGTGCTGCTCTACAATCTTTGAGGGTCCGAATCATGATCGTGGAGCAGTCATTGCCCGATCCAAAACCAACATAAAATCTACCTGCTGGATAAGGACAATGCTTCGTATTAATGGAACTTGGGTTATTGAACCCTGTGCTGATTACTGGCAGCAGATACCAAGAGTAGTTGCCTCTAGTATAGTTGTTATCCCGTCTCGGTTTTCATATGTAGATACCCTCCCGCCTGTTAGTGAATTTTTCAAGTTGCTAAAGAAGCGGTGGGCTGACGTATGTATTGAAGACGCAACATTCGTTGTTTTTGGAAAGCTACTGCCGGTTGGCTCTCTAAATTTTTGCAGGGCTATTGCTGTTGTTCAGCCAGTCTCAAGTTTTGGTTTTCAGAGGCCAACGGTTACCTCTTGGGGATGGTCTCAGTTGTGTACAGAGTTTTTCAGATACAGTCTATTTAGTGGGTTGCTCACGGTTTATTTTAGTATTTTCGGTTCAGCTACCGTTTTGATAAGATCTTCTTTGGGCACTGCTAATATTTTTGATACAGGTGTATATTTACCGCATATTTCTTTTTCTCCAACTTCAGTCTTTGCTCCCGATGTACAGTCAATTACTTCTTCAGATGCTTCCAATCAAGATGTACAGATGGATATTGATTGACATGGCGATTCTCCAGATTCCTCTGCTGATTCTTCCTTGCACTTCAATGCAAATGACATATCTACGGAAGCTGACGCAGCTCTTGACCCGTTTATCTTGCCTTATTCTGCCACCGATATCTCTGCTTCTCTTGCTGCTCTTCGGGAATCTTTCTCCAAACTTATTGCTAATCAAACGAGGGATTCTCGGAAGTCGGGTGATGTTCATAGCGAGGTAATGTGCAAAATCAATCATGTTGAAAGAGTCTTCCTTGATAGTCTTGCTGTGCAAAATGAAGCCTTCCGGGGTTTGTTCAAAAGTATTCGTCAGGAAGCTCAAAATGATACCAACGCACTATCTCTAGCACTCAAAGCTGTCCGAGCTCAAAATGCCATTTTATCGACAGATTTAGCATCTACTCAAAAAGAAGTCAAGGATCTCAAGGTTGCGTTATCTAAGGACTTTGATGATAAATTCGCTGATATTCGCAACGATCTACTGGAGTTCCGTGTGGAAGCACAGGAACAATTGCCTTCTCTTGGCGGTCATCTTGCTGAACTCATTGCCTTTATCACTAAGGGCAATGATGACAAACAGGGGGAAGGCAGTAGCAGCCGCCCTCAACCCGCCTCCTGATGACCAAAATAGACCAAGTGGTGGAAGTGGTAGTAGATCAGATGACCCAAGCAGATATGGTGGAGGCACTGTCAGTAGAGAAGGTGGTAATAGAGGTGGTGATGGTAGGAGAAGAGGTGACAGTAGTGGTTCTTCAAAGAGAAGGCGTTGTGACAGTGGTTGTGGATCTGGTGGTCGTATATATTATGGACCATATTTATCGCCCAAGCGAGATGCTGAGTATTGATTTCGGGAAAAAGACAGTTCTAGGACTTGTGTTTCTGTTTCTTGTACAAATCCTATGTACATTAATCAGTAATGAAATTTATAAAATTTCAGTAGACTTTGTGCAATTTACTTTTGCCTATCCTCATAAGTCTAAAGGCTGCTATGTTTTGTCATCACCAAAAAGGGGAAATGTTAGATAAAATTTATTAATTTTGGTGATAACAAAAATAAGACAAGTGCTGAATTCAAAATTACTTCTGGACAATCAGCCGTTGCAATTAACAGCTTCGCATATTCAGATGCAAGTACTCAGCTATCGGACTGTTATTCGATGTTAGTTATTGAGTAGAAGAAATCAGATAATCGGATTGAGTTTTTCAGTTGTTAGCTATCAGATCTTGATATTCGGGATTGATTTAGATGTTGAGGTGAAGCACTTAGGTATCGGGTTATTATTTCAGATGTGATATCATTTCAGATGTTGAGTACAGTTATTTTTATATCAGTTATGACTTTTTCAGATGTTGAGTAAAAGGGGTATCTACTTCAGAAGCGAGTGTATTCAGAAGTTGGGTATCTACTTCAGTAGTGAGTATTTCTAGATGTTGCCTACAGTTGCTTTTGACTCAGTTGTGACTATTTAAGAACTATTCAGACTATGGATTTCATGAGTAACAGAGCTAGTATTTCAGCTGTTACAACATTCTGCTGTTGGCTTATTTCAGCTGTTACAACATTCAGCTTTTGATATATTCAGCTGTGACAGCTATTCAGCGATGAAATAGTCGTCATCTTCAAGAAAGAAATAACAGTATTAAAGGAAAAACTTTTAGTTGCAAACGATGAATCGATTCAAGCGCTATCAATGTTTAAATTGGAAATAATCAATGGTGAAGATTGAATCGTAGAATTTCCTGTAATTAAAGAGACACTGTCAGTGCTATTTTGGATAAAAAGTACATAGTATACAGAGGACGTTTTACGGTGTTCGCACAAATATGGAAAGACGAAAAGTTGGCTCTGACGAGACGCAATTTACCTCTAGTGGAGCAGAATATGCGATGGACACATATTCAAAAAGGGATTTTGTTTCCTTGGCGAGATTTAATGACCGTTGTGGACGAAGGGTATAAATAGCTGGATTTTGAATTGAAGAAGCTCACACTTACTCGCTTACTCTCCTTCTCTGGCTCATTTTCGCCTAATGAAGTTATCTTCCTAAAGCTCAAACAACTACTGGAAATTTACATTGCAGAAATTATTCTAAGTCCAGTATCCTAATCTTGAATAACACTTCACAGTTCAAGCCTTCACAGATATTACCTTCGAGATACATCTTCTGGTTACCTCGTGTAATCGATTTTTATTGTTAAAACCAGAAGATTTACAGTCTCAATAGCTTTGCATTCCAT
This sequence comes from Dorcoceras hygrometricum, assembly GCA_001598015.1. Lineage (NCBI taxonomy): Eukaryota > Viridiplantae > Streptophyta > Magnoliopsida > Lamiales > Gesneriaceae > Dorcoceras > Dorcoceras hygrometricum. Next base: position 370,435 of record KQ988425.1, on the reverse strand, counting down.
TGTATCATTTATTGTTGAGTCTATAAGAAACGTGCTACACAAAGCCCTTTGATAGAAATTCTAAGTGTTGTATTCAGAAGTTACATCTGCTTGTTGATTGGAGATTGCTAGGAGTTCATCTTCAGCGAGGCTCGGTGACTGGGTGGTTACAGAGGCTGTAAACATCAAACCTTCTAGTGGAACCTTCCAGAAAAAGGAAGAAGGGGAGACGTAGAATATTGATATCCGAACTTCCATAAACAAACTCTTGACCCTGAAATTTTACTTATTGCATTTACTTAAGCTTCAACTGTTCACATATTAATCAACTTATTTCCGTACAATATTTGTTAGTTGAGAAATCTGATTCAAGACTGAGATACCTTAAATCTGGTAACTCGGATTTAAGTTAAGCGGGTGCTTGTAAAAATCGTTTTAAAGCTTTCGAAAATTAAAAATACCAAGGAGTTCATTCAACACCCCCTCCCGCCGCCCCTTCTGAACTCCTAGGCCTGTTTTTCGAGCCATATTGATCCTATCAATTGGTATCAGAGCCAAGGTCATGGGTTCGATTCCCATTGATTGTAAGGAGTGCAATTATTGGGAGGGGGATTGTTGGAGTACAATAATTTCCCCTGCTAGGTAAAGCTATCGAAACGTGGCGCTTGTGTTGCTATACGGTTTAAAAGATTGAAGTTGCATCGTTACCAGCTATAGCTTTTGGTTAAGTGGCAGACGCTCGGCCCTACACATGACCCTGAAAAGGTAGAGCCCAATTCCAACAGGTGCAACCTCCAAGTATTTACCTCACGTCCAGTAAGGGCCCAATAATATGACGCCGATTACTATCACGTGTCAAGATGACCCATCAATGTTGAGTTGTGATGGACGGTCCCCTTAATGTCCCCAATAATATGAGCCAACGTTAAAGGGAGTTCCAACCAACTCACAGCAAGTGTCAATGACGTGTACAGCTTTCCGGCATACATAACCCCCTCAATAATATGTGACGGGCCATGTATACGGGTAGCATCGACGTACATCCATTGTTGATGGAAGATAGGAAATTTTAAACAATATTTAAATTCCCTTAGCTTATCGAATAAACTTTTAATCTTGATATAAATTTTAAAATAAAATTTAAAATGATGGATTTTAATTTTGAAATTTGGTCTCAATAATTTTAAATCAATTTTTAAATATACGGATTCAACAGATATATATCACATGTATAATTGGGATGATCGATGGGCGAGAGCTATGCGATCCGTGGTTGCCAAGCACGGATCTAGGTCCAATCCTAGGTGACATGAAGTATGCAAATGCAATCCTATTACATAATCTTCCAGTTTTACAAGTTTTTGGTCTTCAATATCTTTGATCATCATCTCCACCATCTTCAAAATTATCCTCCCACTAAGTCTAATATCTACATTTAAATAAACATGACAAATAGGGATACATTTTAAAGGGGTGGGAACGGGCCATAAACCAGGCCCACTTTGAATTGATTTCAACAATATTAAAACCAAAATTTTAAAAACTAGCATATACCTAACAAATTGGGCACGGCTCTCGATCATCCCAAACATTATCTATACAATTAACTCAATTAATTGACATAAATAAAATAATCAAATTTGATTCATCCAACAAAATCATATTTTAAATATAAAATCATATTTCATTAATAAAATCTTATTTTGTTATTATAATTGCATCAGTTTTGGGCTTAAAACAATTTTAGACCCAATATCTCAAAATTTTCAAAAATTAATTTTTTTCCAACCAACAAGTCCCAATAGCAAGTATTGGCCCAAAAACAACTATGGCCGCCCGAGACAGGCCCGAAAAAACCCTAGAATTCAAAAAACGCCGCTGCATCTCCTCCTCGGAAACGCCGCACGGGAGGTTCGCCGCCGCCCGCCCGCGTGTAGCACGAGTGCTGCACGCTGTGCGCACGAGGGGGCGGCCACCTGCGCGAGCAGCTCGCGCAGGTAGGGCGGCGGGTGTGCGCACGCCGCCCGCACGCGTGCAGCACGCGGTGCGTGCCCCTGTGCGCAACTTGTGCGTACGGGGGGGCGTCCACCTGCACGACCAGTTCGTGCAGGTGGGCCGGTGGTGTGCGCACAGCCGTGCGCAACGTGCGCGCACGGTTACCGGCCGGCAGGCACAACACCCGCCGGGCTGTACGTGCAGGGCGTGCGCGACAAGCACGCAACGCCCGAAAAATCGTGCGCACGGGATGCATGCACGTATCCCATGATCCCTACCTCGATTTGCAAGCGACAATGGCGCGGCAGCGTGCTGCCGGTAATTTTTTTTTTTTTTAAAACGAGATTTGATGCAATTCAGGTAGAATATGGTGTATTGACTGATCCGAGCCAAAGCTCTGATACCACTGTGGGTGCAGCGGCGGATCCGGATCCCTCTCCCGAGGCTCAGCGGAAGAATTAAAAATTTAGGAGCCCGGGAACGGTCAATAAACCTATATAATAATTCAAACTTTCATAGGATGTTTAGAATATACCTTCTGGTGACTAGGCCTCTGGCTCAGACTATTTCTCAAATGGAAATAGCACTTCTTTGGTTGCTCCTAATCAGGTCCACGACTTGTTTTCAGTTCCTTCATTGGAATGCACTAGAATCCCAACGAGAACCTCCTCGGCAGGACTATCCCAGCGAAGTGCGACGGCGGCGGCGGCGGTGGCGGGAGGAGGGAGAGGAGGAGAGTGGGAGAATTTGCTGAATAGCTTTTTTTGTTGTGTTTTTTCTTTATCCGTTCATGCCATATTTATAGATTGAGGCAAAGATTTTGATGTAAACAAAACTGTGAACATTCGTTTCAAGTAGAACTGTGAACATTAGTTTCGACTCGAACTGTGAACTTTCGGTTCAACTCGAACTGTGAACATTCGGTTCAACTCGAACTGTGAACATGCGGTTCAACTCGAACTGTGAACATTCGGTTCAACTCGAACTGTGAACATTCGTTTTGACTCCCTCGATTGTGGTCTCAACATAATCCCGATCGATGATCAGATATCACTGATGTGCTCAGTTTACAAAACTGATCATTATGATGCAAAATAACCACTAATCTATATATGACATGTTTTACTCTCATTAGCTAAATATGGAAGTCCTACTCCCTTAGCTACATTTGGAAGTCATACTCCCAACCTTCCTCATACTATACTCAACACTTTGAGTACCATATCCTTGTCTGCACGGGAATTGGTAAACCAGTACACTGTGTGACCCTCAATGGTTCAGGGATACAGCTAGCCGTGGGCTCACAACTCATTGTGAATCAGAAAACACATTTTTCCGATCTACTCATCTGACCATGGTAAAGCGCCTAGAAACATCGCCCCATGATCCCCTAGGTATCACTGATAGTGCCTGCAAGAACCAGTCGATCATCGTTAGCGTATATTACGATCCTTTCAACTCATATATCCCGATCGAATCAACGACCATTGGTAAATCAAGAGTCGTAAGAGATTCAATAGCCATGCATACATCTTGGAGATCAGAATAGCGACATCGCTAGTGCTACCAGATAAAATCATTTACACTGAAACACAAGAGTACTATGACCAGAGATTTGTCACACTATTATCTCCTCACATAGCATAGGATGTCCATGCACTAGGGCGAGCGGTGAATCCTCGACAACAGGCATAGACTCCCACATGCTTCTTGACCTCACCCAATCTCGACACCGATGATCCTCACGGAGTCGGTAAACGAGTCAAAGTGAGGCGACTAATCATGTAGAGTCTCAATGATGTTTCGAGTAGTAAGGACTAATCCATACAACCAAGACCTCGAACTCTCAATTAAACAAATGGTAACCACTTGGAGAATCCGAACGAGGGTAGCTCGATAGTTCACCAGGCAAACCATCCATATGCATGCTCAGAACATCACAATGTTCACTACCAATAAAATGTGTTACTTCACATCGCAGATGCTAGTCTCAAACTCGGGTGGCCTTATCCTCATTTTGACGGACCAATCGACTAGGAACAAGTTCAGAATACACAGTGACTATTATATATGTTTCATGATAGCCATCATATCCACTATCACATCTAACATACACTATGGTGCATTCTAGGTTTTTATCTAACACAATTGTTAACATTATAAAATAATGATGATAAAGAATGCCATATATAAAATGCGAATTTGATAAATAAAGATTGTTTTACACAAAGAGTCATCAAAAGCCCACACGCCACAAGTTGGCTAGTTAGGCACCTACTCTAACAACCTTTCCCTGGGTTACAGTGCAGTGGAGTAGATATGGAAGAGGAAGGACTATTTGAGAAGCTGAAGCTGAGACGAGTGGAGCGCGCCGTCATCCTCGTCAGATGATAATTCCTTCCGTACATTATGTTTCCTTTCTGTTTGAGTTTGTTTTATCCAGTTCGTAGCTGGTTGTGCATTTTTGACGATCCAACTTTGGCAGTGTGCATTATGATCTGCTTCGTTTTGTTGTGAGTTGTTATAGGTATAACCACGTAGTTGCGATTATCTTAGGAAATCTATGGTTCTTTGTGTAAGCTAATCTGCGTAGAACATATCTGGGTCGAACCATTTCGCTGGACATTATATTAGTTTCCTATCGCGGACTGTCTTTAGAAGATCCGCTTAGAAGTGAACATCTTTGAGAGGTGCTGTGTAGCGTAAGCTGTTAGGAGCCGAAGCATAAGATAAGCTCGGTTTAGGTATGTTTGGGCGTCCTGAGCTTAGTATTCAGATCCTAAGTGTTATACCACCTCATTTGGTGGTATCAACTTGGGCGAAAGGTGGTAGCAGTTTCCGGAAGTAGACCAGTGCTGTTATGGTCTTCAGCTGAGGTGGAGATCTGGTTGTATTTACTGGCCGGACAAGATCTTTTTGTAGTTTTATCTTTGACAGCCGTCAGCTTTGGTGGGAACCGTTTGATTTCGAGGATGAAATCTTTTAAGATGGAGAGAATGTGACGGTTGTGATTAACCAAGGAAATTAGTAGCTTAATCGGGCTTAGATTAAGGGTTATAAGTCGAGGTCATTTAGCTTAGAGAGCTATCGTGTTTCGCTCTAAGTTGATGTGTAAGTTGTTCAGGTTTTAGCTTGGGTAAGCACGGCCATGAGCTGTTGAGTGGCCATGCTGTTCTTGGGTGTTGGAATAGATTAGAAGTCCAGATTAGACGTAAGCTGTTCAGCAAAGACTATGCTGAGTCCGTGAGCTGTTAGCATCTTAGGAGAACTTTTTAGCAGGGAAAAGCAGGCGTGAGCTGTTCTGGAATCGCTAACTAAGCTGGTAAGTGGGATGCGATCTAATCTGCCTTTGTGCAAGCTGATGATGTAGAACAGGTTCGGCATAAATTGTTGGTCTCGCGTGAGTTGACAGGTGCGTAAATCGATCTGTACTGTGATCTATTACTATTGTAGTAGTTGTGAGCTGTGAACTACTGCATGCGTGATCTGTTGGTACGAAAGTTGTTAGTGGAAGCGTCCTAAGCTGTGCCTAAGCCGGTATCAGCTTTGATGTCTGAGCTTAGCTGTGTGAGCTGAGCTGCTGAGATACGTGATGGTCTTGATAGCATGTACTGTTATGGAGGCCAAGAGCTGAGCTTGATGGTCTGAGCTGATTCCTTTTAGATGATCGGAGTGCGTAATCTGGCCTGAGCTGGGGGAGTGTTATCCGTTTGGTCGTGTGTGATCTGTATGCGCGAGAACTGACATGTGCTTTGCACGAGCTATTATTATGTGATCTGATCTTAGTGCGTAAACTGAGATGATGCATGATCTGTGTGAATATGTACCTGAGCTGGAGTAGCGGAGGCCTGGGTTGGCATGTAGTACTGTAGATCAAATCTGGAGCTTGGTAGTATATATATAGGGTTGACCATTAGTCATTGTTAGACCAAAATTTCCCAACTCCTTCTACGTGTTTGAGAAGCGATATCTCCCGAAACCCTCGCGTCTACTGTTCATTCGTACCTCTATTTTCCCGATTGCCGGAGTTCGATCGACCGGTTTTTGTCAAGGGTGGTACCGTTGGAAACCCCTTTCCAAACCCATCATTCCCTACCGATATTGTGGCTGGAGATGGCCAGAGGAGGAAACACGAGGTAGTAGAGCGTGCGCTGTTCGTTGCTTCTCCCAGCTGTGTTGTGTCTTTCGGGCTGGTACCCGTACACTATTGCCGAGTGCTTGTAGATCGGTGGTTAGTCTCTCCGAGCTGTTAGCACCCTCGTGGCTCCTGGCGTGGTAGTGGAGGAGCTAGCGCGACCTGCTCTGGGCAGCGATGGTGTGTGTGATCTGTTCTGCCGTGAGCTTTGTGAGGTAGTTGGTATAAATTTGAGAAAGTACGAATCTGAGCTTGTATTACAACATAGAGATAGGCATGGGAATTATTTATGCGTGCAGTACAGCTATGCCGTGTGTTCTGTATGAGGCCCGAGCTGTTTGTATACTGCAGGATGTTGCCTGATCTGTTTTGCGTATTACCTGCTTAGCTAAGCTGGTTGTGTTATGCTTGTTGATTCCCTAAGATGCCTTGCGTACTACATGTTGTTATTATTTGTTAGAAAAGGATCAGATTTCACCAGGACACCTATGTCCGAAGGGCCGTGAGATATGATCAGACAAGATTGAGGTGCAATACCTCAGAGTTCTTAACATAAATGAGCGCTGAGAACAGTTCTGGATTGGCAATAAAATACAAAGTGGAAGTATCCATAACTGAACTCTTATTTTGTAAAACTCGCTAAACAGATTTTAAATACGGCTGTGCGTGTGTGTGAAATCTGATATGCATGCGTGCTAACAGTAAATGCGGAATGCTATAAATAAATAGATCAGCTGTTTGTTTCTGGAAGTTCGGATTTCAAATATCCTGCGTCTCCCCTTCTTCCAAATCTTGAAGGCATCCACCAGAAGATTTGATCCGCAGACCCAATCAGTTTTGGGACATATCCACTGCCCAAATCTGAACTCCTAGAATCTATGCCAGCTCTCAGTTGTGTTCACTCAATCACTTCTTTTATGCCTCAGTGAGAAAGGCTAGATACACAGAGTTTAACGTCTTCGTGCTTGGACAGGATCTGGTGTTTGGTTTGTGGTTTTGATTCACTCACTATTCCGTTTCGCACATCTCTCATATATGTGTGAGTGAATCTTTATGTGTGTGAGATTTACAGTGAACGCTCAACTCTCGAAAACATAATCTCACACATCTGGGAAGAGCTTCTTCAAAGCTGATTGAGTTCAGTAGTCGACACTTGCAATTATCTTTTTCTCCATGGTGGTCGACTGCTTCTCCTTTTTGTAATTCTTCCCACTATCTTCTCTCTGTTTTTCTTTATGCAGACATCGTCGTCTTCATCAATTCTTCTTGTATATATAGCCTCTGTGCAAATTAATCCGTTGGTCACAAGTTTCTTCTTTTTAAAAAAGCTTCTGACAAGTTGTACCTTGTGTCCTCTCACATTAAATGCGTTTGAAGGCTTTTGCTGACTTTAAGATCCTTCATTAAATGCTCTTTGTCTTCTTTTGATCCTTTCAGATAAGATATGAAAGCTGCTTCGCTTCTGAATGATCTCTATCACATCTGATTCCATCTTCGTATCTGAATCCAAATCTCTCTTCATATCTGATTCGATCTTCTCTTCAGCTTCTCTTATCTTCACATCTGATCAGACTTCTATTCAGCTTTGACTGGTTATTAATTTCTCATTCAGCTTTGTCTGTTATTCAGATCTCATCTTCACTTCACATCGGATTCTGCTACAGTGTCAGATCTGATTTGCTATAGTATCAGATCTGGTCCAGCTGGAGATGAACTTGCATATTTTCGCATGAGACCAGTGCTACTCCCTCCGAAACGATCCAACGAGCAAGACTCACCAACTTCGTTCGTGACCTAAGCCCCTTTTCGGTCAAATTCCTTTGATTAGGATTCCCAAATTGCGATTTCTTATTTCCAGATCTTGGTCCGCTACAGTATCAGACCTGATAGAGTTACAGTATCAGATCTGATTCAACTTACTACTGCCCAGCTCTCGTCAGATTTGGTTCAGCTCCTCCTCGGATCTGAAGTCTTCTTCTTTGGCTCTCCAGCTTTCATCTGGGATCAGTCTAGTTGTATTTCCAGCTAATATCTGCAGGCTACTTAGAACCATTAGAAACACAATAACAAGTTTAGTGTAATTCAAAACTCATATCTGGATCTGTTTACACAGATCCATCATTATTGTTGCGCTTCTTGCCTTATGCTTATAGTATGTTGTTGCATGAGTTTTTGTGGACATTGCAAGCAAACATATTACGTTAAGCATTGTAATGCATCTGCGTAGCATATTGAACTCCTCCCTTGTGATCTGCATGTTGTTATGTGAGTGGAGCCTATGACCCTTGCTGTCCTTTTCTAGCAGTCAGCTGTCGTTGAGCTTGTTTTCCTTGCTAGCCTTTTGCTGTTGCGCTAACCCATCTGTACCAGGATGCTTTTATTGAGTACGAGAGGCTAGCTACCGTGCTCCTCTTCTCCCTGCTGTTGGTTGGTTCGCCGCTATGAGACGAGTGGATAGCTACAACACTCTCATGAGCTTGGGCAGCAGCGGGTTGAGTTGTTATGTTCATGCTTCTGGTACAGCGTGTTGAGACGAGTGGATAGCTACAACGCTCTCACATGATCCATGGCCACTGTTGTTGTACCTCTATCCGTGCATTTGTTTCTGCGGGTCTTGTTACCTCTGGCTGTGTTAGGATCGATTTACCTGGGGATGGTGTCCGTGAGCTCTGCAACAACTCACGTTGGCTCTCACACAGCCTTGACATCAAACCCCTAAGTTACGTGCATTTACAAATAAGAGTTGAAAAACCAGCACGCAACTCAAACCAGATCGCGTTTATGTAGAACCAGCTCGGCGCTGAACCAGCGCAGTGCATGAGGCTGGTTCTAGCTGGTAGTGTCAACCAGCTCAATGAAAGAACAAGCGATCTGGTTATTCGATGCCTTGAACTGCAATAACTCAGTGTTCTTGAATTAAAGTGCACCGAGGTACAGATTGAGTAATGAATATAAATCATGCGGAAATAACTCAAACTGCACTCTTAGGTTCGAAAGCCTTTTAAAATAGTTTTTAAACAAAGTTATAAATATGCAATGCGTATGAATGAATGCAGTAAACCAGTAAAGAAGATATGATGATTTGTTTATGGAAGTTCGGAGCAAACTCTCCTATGTCTCCCCTTCTTCCACTATCGGGAAGGATATCACTAGAAGACTTTGATTGCAACGTCCCTACGCAACAACCCACTCCTACGACACGCAACCTCAAGAACTCCTAGTATCTATCACCGCACACTAAGCCCGCAAGCTGTGTGACTAACAACACTTTTTTAACGCCTCAGTGAGAAAGGCTGCACCTCTTTACTGCCTTAGTGCGAAAGACTACACACACTTATTTAACGTCTCAGTGCGAAAGACAACACAATGATTTTTGTTTATTATTCACTCAGCTAATCTAATTAGCTCATCTCTCAAAAACTGTGAGTGAATCTGTGTGTGAGAATTTATAGTGTAAGCTCACTCTTTCTTTTGTTTTCTCACACACTGGGAAATGCTTCTTCAAGCTGATAACTCGTTGTCTTCCCCTCTGTTTTGTGCCTCTTTTTCACTTCACGCTCTTAGCGTTTTTCTGTTTTTGCTCACTCTACTGTTGTTGCTCATGCTATGCTTTATATATATAGCCTCTGTGCAGATTGTATCTGATGGACACAATCTTTCCATAAACGGAAAAAACACGATTTTGGAGGCCTAAACTAAGTAATTTGGCCAAAAAGCGCCTTATGTCACGACGTAGTGGTGAGTATTGCTCGTTGGGCCATTTCGGAAGGGGTAGCACTGGTCTCATGCGAAATCTGCAAGTTTGTCCCGAACCTTGCAAAATTTCAGATTTAGTTTCCCAGCCGGATTATGAACCTAGTGAGCTCTGATACCACTAAAATGTCACACCCCGAGACCGAGACTCATGACATTGACAATTTTAAATAATGATAAGATTGTAACAACACTAAGCCTCATAGTATATCTCAAAAACCAGTCTGTTACATAATCAAATAATTGTATTTACAACTGAAAATCAGAGAATTGCGGAAGCAAAGAAAAACAAAATTTCATTTAACCAAAACGAAGTATTCACCAGCCCCAAAAATGTCACTCCCCGAGACCGAGACTCATGACATCGGCAATGTTAAACAATGATAAAATTGTAGCAACACTAAGCCTCATAGTATAGCTAAAAACCAAGTCTGTTACATAATCAAATAATTTCTTTATAACTAAAAATCAGAGACGGAACCGAAGAAAAACAAAATTTCATTTAACCAAAACAAAGTCTTCACCAGCCCCAGAACAGCTCTTGTTCCTCCTCTTCGACATGTTCTTCGTTTTTATCTGGGTGAGAGAAGTAAGGGGTGAGTGTTTGGGAAACACTTAGCAAGTGGGAGACACCAGTCGAGCATAACAAATACATATACAGATTCATAAACTGAGCAGAGCATATAACAGATCAGAGAACATATACAGGTAGCACTGATAGTTAATTCGTCTCTATGGTTTACTGATCAGTCCCTAATTTTTACTCCTCTAAGGGTCGAGGCCATAGTTACACCTTATTACTCAGAGTGCGGAATATTCCATAGACCCATATTACGACAGAAACATCAGTGCTAAAAGAGCATAGATCATAGCATGAACTTGACACGAAACGAAAGCTCGAATGATAATTCAAGATAGAATATAACATGAATACCATATAATATTTCAAACGAACATATACATAGAAAAACCCCACTTATAGTCTGCTGGAGTTCTGTCTGGCATACGAAATCTGGTACAACTTGTGCAGGATTTCAATGTGGGAGCTTACTGATATTTTACAGAAGAACTTCGGGGCGAGTCAGAGAAATCTACTGTCTTAGCGTGGTATTTATAGGTGTTGAAGGGGGAGACACAAGGTCAGTCGTTACATCAATTCAAGATTTTAGGGTCGTTAGACATTGAATTGGGTGGTTTAATTGACCATTAATCTCAATAACTTGGTATTTACGATTGTTGCCTTCCAAACGAAATCTGATATGTACTCGTATAACAGCTTGCTGAAATTCGTGAGCCAAAGCTGAGTTGACTTCGTGAAATCTGAATTGACCGTTCAAAGCTGAGTTGACCAGTCCAAAGTTGAGTTGACCAGTCCAAAGCTGAGTTGACTGTTGACAAGCTGAATTGACTGTCTGACTGTTGACCAGCTGAGTTGACTGTCCCTAATCTGAGTTGACTGTTTACTGTCCCAGATCTTAGTTGACCGTTGATTGTCCCAGATCTGAGTTTACCGTTGACTCTCCCAGATCTGAGTTGAACATTGACCGTCCCAGATCTGAGTTGACCGTTCACCGTCCCAGATCTGAGTTGACTTAGTCAAAGCTGAGTTTTTTTTTGGCTGTATTTCCAAGAGCGTAATTTCTTGGTTTTCACAGTATATAATATTGAAGTATATGGAACTGTTGATAAGGAAATTTTTGGAAGCGAGGCACCAAAATTTTGAATTAGGCACGCCTACGACAGCTATTGATCTACAAGTATTGGAAATGCTCTCAGAATCTCATCACTTGCGTTGCAAACATTGATGGAGCAGATGAGGCAATATAAGCTGGAGTGAATACGGCCATATGCCTCAAATCTGTTTGGTTGAGGTGATGTACAACGTGGAGGAATTATTTCACGATTTCATCCAAGCGCCAAATACTGGGTTAGGCGTATGATCTCAATTGACGAATCTTGGACAGTGATAGACGGTACAGATCGATGGATCCAGATCATCGACCGCCTTTCTCTGGGATTTGGAAGTGGGCTAAAGTTTGTATAGATGTTGTACAATTCAATCTTGTTGGTCATCTGCTGCCAGTTGGTTCTCATAATCTTTGTACATATATAATTGCAGTAGGAACAGTTGTAGATTTAGAAGCTGACCAGACGTGATTTTTTGGTTTTTTTCAGAGAGGTTTATATGCACATCTGATGTCTTCCAGTTCTAGCTCTTCACAATATGAGAATCTGAATCCTTCTAGTCATAGTTCTTCCAGTGATTCTCCTATGCATTTCACTGCTAATGATATTCCTGAGATCTCTTCCTCCGATGATGTTCTTCCAGTTGAGGAGACACCTGATGCTCAGATTTCATTGCCTACTATTGGTGTCCCTTCATATACAGAAGCATTTGCACAGCTCCGAGATACAGTTGATGAGATCTCTATTGAGCAAGTGCAAACCAGATTTCACTTAGACGAACTCAAGGCCGCGCTTTCTAAGAGAATTTCAAACCTTGAGACTGAATTTATTACTGCTTCTGATAATCAGGACAGAACCGTTCTTGTTCAAACCAGTATTCTCCGTAAGGAGATGCAAGATCAGAAGGCTGCTCTGTCTGAAGAACTGGCTGATATTCGTCAGGAGATACAGGACCAGAAAGCTGCTATTGTGAATGATTTGCTTGAATTCCTTGTGGAGACACAGGAAAATTACAATACCCTTCGTGCTCACCTTGCAGAAATCATTGCCTACATAAATAGAGTCCGTGATGACAAAAAGAGGGAAGTAAGCACCAGCCGAGGTCCGCAGCCTCCTCAAGATCGTAGTAGACCTGGATCTAGAGATAGTGGAAGAGGTAGAGGCAGCAGTAGTGAACCATCAAGGAAAAGAGGAAGTGGATGTATAGGAGGAGGAAGTACTAGCTGTAGATGATTTCGATACTGGCTTGGAGGAAGCTGAGCAGATTTGAGATTTTCAGTTCTTTGTACAAATCTCTTGTACATAGCAGATTTGAATATATATATATATATATATATATACATAGCACGACTTCGAGAAATTTATTTTTGCCTCTAATTATGTCATAGGCTGCTAGGTTTTGTCATCACCAAAAAGGAGGAAATTGTTAAGATAAAATTTATAGTTTTGGTGATAACGTAAAAAAGATAAAGAACTGAACATTAAGCTATAAGATTTGGAATAACCGCATTCTATCAGATTAGGATCGGGGAATCAGATCCACTCAGATTTGGACTAGGCATATTCAGATCGGATCAGAGTGTTTTTAGAACAGTTCAAAAGCCTTTAGAATAGATTTTCAGAGCAGAGAGTATTGAGTCAGTTCAGAAGCTTTCAGTACAGATCATCAGAATTTGATATTCATTTATCGAGTTAAGTATTTCATATCAGAGCTTATCAGGTCTTGTACAGAGGCTTCGTTTCATACCCGGGAGATTGGGAACATTATATATAATGGGAAGATAGCTTATTAGATCAGATAAGAGCAATTCTGATCAGAACAGGGTATTTCAGATATTAATAGAGGTAAGAGCTGATGTTACGTGTAATAAAGAGAGATTTCAGATTTGACCATGGTATAGTTAAAGAGACAAAAAGGGGGTTTCAGATCTGAATATTTTGTTAAAGAAAAGGAGGAAGACTCGTAAAAGGAGAGAACTCAGATCTGACAGTCATACAATTATAAAGAAGTTAAAGAGGGAAGTTACGCAGTAAAGCGTATATATTTAAGAGCAGATTTCAGATCTCAGTGCCGAAACAGATTTGAGCTTAAGATTTCATCAGATGTTCATTCCAAAGGTTTCAACGATCAATATTCAATCGTATAAAGCCTATTAGAGAAAGTGGATGAAAGAGACTCAGTTCAAAGCTATTTGGAGAATACTTTGCAGGACACAGAGTTGGTATATTCGATGTTTACCTATTTTGTGTATTAAAGTCAACAAAGCTCTGACAACTTTAGACAGACCTTTGCATAGCATTAATGGAGAATTTAATGCATTGATACGATGAAGATATGCAAAAATGGTTTGTGTCTACTGGCTCATTTATGACCGTTGAGGATGGAGATGTATAAATAGCTGAAGATTTCAAACGAAGAAGCTCTCTTTCTCTCTCTCTCTCTGAATTTTTGCGCTCTCGGAACTTTTACTCTCTCGATCTCTATGAAACTACCTCTCTGGGATTTTTCAAACGCACTTTCGCAAAATATTTTGAATCCCAATCTCCCAAATCTCGAAGAACATTTTCGTTCAGTTCTATCAAACATAATCTTAGAGATTCACTTCTGGTTTACATCTGTAAACAAGCTTCATTGTAAAGAAACCATAAGATTTACAGAATTCTATTGTATCACTTTCTTTGTAAAATCAGATTAGAGTCTGTAACGAACTTGCTGTGTGAAGCAGTTTGAAAAATTCATTGATTGTAATTAGCAGCGGTATCTTTTTAGATTGTGGTTGCTAGCAGTTTACTTGTAGCGTGGCTTGAGTGATCGGTTGTCTACAGAACCTGCACACATCAAATTTTCTAGTGGAACCTTCCTGAAAAGGAAGAAGGGGAGACGTAGGATCTTCAGATCCGAACTTCCACAATAAAACTCTCAACTCTATCTTTTACTTACTTGCATCGTATTTATTGTTAACTGTTCACTTTTTAATTGGTTTCTTTCCGCACATATTTGCTAACCGAGAAAACAAATCTGGAATGAGAGCCTCTGATCTGGTTACTAAGATCTGAGTTAAGCGAGACGTGTAAAAACAGTTTTAATGTTTCGAAAAATTTAAAATAGAAGGAGTTCATTCAACCCCCCCCCCCCCTTCTGAACTCCTAAGCTCACTTTAACTATATTTTCGATTCCATTGATCGTATCAGGTTTGTGTGTTTATCGAGCCAGATAATTATCTGTAATCGTCGTCACAAATAAGCAAGTATACTCTGTTTCTTTCTGCATTTTTTAAAGCATATATTGTTTCTCTTTGCATGTTTGTATGAGTTGAAGGTTTGAAAAACGTTTTCTTTAAAAGTTTCTTCGAACGTAGTTGAGTTAAGATGCTTTCTTTGAAGTTTTGATTGAGGAAGGTTAATTAGAAAATTTTTATGATGTTCGTTCAGTTTCTTCTTAAGTTTTCTGGGATGTTCTGTAAGTATCTTACAAGCAGCTTACGTATTTTTGTGTCAGTAGCCTAGAAGTAGGTTATTTATTATTGTTATCGGAGTTTTCCATAGATATTTTCGATTCCTTCAGACTAAGGAAATCTTCCAAGATGATAGTTGTTATCGAGCTAAGTTCGCGATCTTCTCATTTTTTCCAGAGATGGTTTTTAGTCGCGATCTGGTCACTTGTGATCTGATGTCATTTACAGCCCGATTGTGTTCTGATTTCTTTGTTTATTAATCCATGATCTATAGTCCAGTCTGTGTTGGCTTCACTTGACCAAAAATCCTAGAGCTGGTTTTTGTTTCGAACCATTACGCTCGCGTGCTGATAATACTCTGAGCTGATCCAACTCAGGTCCATTTTGAACTGATACAGGAACTTCGAGTTTAATTATTCATTTCTTAGCTTTGATTCGAAGGTATAACTTCAATATATTCATAGTTATATTGTAAGAAATAACTCATCAGCTCAGAGCCTTGCTGCTCTTTATTTGTTTCTATAATCCGAGATGATTTCAGTTTTCTTCTTCAATTGGATTCCGATGAACTCCAAATAGCTTTCAAACATCAAATGGGGTTAAGAATAGCAGTACAAAGAAAGTTTTACAAAAAGATTTAAATGAAGTATATTTCAAAATTTAAAGTGATTTATGACAATGATAACAGACGATCAGCATATGAAGCGTGAGGACGCTGGTTGACGAACCAGTGTGCCCCTTCACATTGATAGGGACAAGGCTTTATATTTGACGAACTATTTACCCCTTCACAGCAAAGTTGGGATTTATTCCCCAGTTCCTGATTTCAGATGATAGTTTGATCAAACGACATTGACCTAAGGAGAGCTTCTGAGCTCTAATTCAATAGAAATAATATCAGAACACAAGGTGGTTTATATCCACAGCTCAAAGAAATGTTTATGTTACTTCCTTTTAAAGACCAATAAATGTTTTCAGTATGTTTCAAACATGTACAGTTATGCTTTCGCAGATTTCGATTTACCTGATTACAGTATTCAGTGTATCAGCTTACGAGTTTTATGATACAATAACAGTTATTACTATGCGTATATTGCCTGCCTTTCGTTATTCCAGATTTACTTGCTGAGCCTCTAGGCTCACTAGTTTTCTTGAGTGTAGGTGATGAGAATTAAGTGGAGCTGGATGGTGCGAGCTGGATCAGGTGGACGTTCTTATCATGGACATTAGCTTCCGTGCTGTTTTCAATTCTCATTATTTTTGTTGTATAGAGTTTATGATATAATTTTCGTACATTTCATATTACTTCCTCGTTTATTTATTGTAATTTGAATGGATTTTCATCTCTGGATATATATATATTTATAAAGTTTCGCAGTTAAGTATTTCATTGACAAGAGATAAAATATGTTCTCATACAGTATGCGGCATAATATTTTAAAGAACTTGCAAATTATCCCAGATCAAGTTATTATCTTATAGATTGCACCTTCTAGTTTACTTATTTGAAATTTTTGGATCGGGGTTTTTCAATTGGTATCAGAGCATGGTCCTTGAGATAAACACTTCTTCCAGTCTGAGACAGTTCTCGCCAGCCGCTTCTGTTATTCTGTGAGTTTTATTTTCATGTTGTAGCATATAGTATTCCCTCATAATTGTCTTGTGGTGGATTTGGGCTATGAATACAGATAAATGTCAGTAAGAGGTAGAGGAAGAAGAAGTTATGTGGAAGGAGAGGGTGAAACAGATGGAATAATCCTATCTTAGCCAGTATGGCCTAGATACTGGAATGTTTGGTTGACCAATATAACCCAGGGAATGGTCAATCACCTGGAAGACTGATTAGTCGTGAGGATACGCAGGAACGGTTCAGAAGACAACGTCCTCAAGAGTTCTCTGGTTCAACTGATCCACTTATAGCAGAAAGCTGTATCAATTCTCTAGAAGTCATATTTGATTACTTACACCTATCTTGTTAGGCCTGGTGCTCTAAATCAGAGTTAAGCACGCAATTAATCCAAAAACACAGAAGCTTAAAAAGTGGAAAAAATTTTTGCTTTTGGCCTGACAGGAAATATAACTTCAAAATAACGCGAATACTCAAAATATCGACTTATAACAAAGTCGAATAATAGCCCAGTACAAAACTCTCAAACTTACTATATAATCACAACAAGAAAATATCGAATCTTATCGACACAACTACCCAGGGCATCCCCTGGAAAATGACTCGAAGGAATATATACATTGTTAGAGTAGGTGCCCAACTATCCAACTTGTGGCGTGTGGGCTCTTGGACTCTATGTAAAACTATCTTTATTAATTAAATTCACACTCTTTTATGGCATTCTTTATCTTAATTATTATGATTACAATTGTTGGATAAAGACCTTGAATGCACTATAGTGTATGTTAGATGTGATAGTGTATTTGATGGCTATCATGAAACACATCTAATAGTCACTGTGTATTCTAACAAGTTCCTAATCCATTGGGCCGTCCAAAAGAGGATAAGGGCGGCCCGAGCTTGAGACTAGCATCTGCGATGCGAAATACCATGTTTCATTGGTAGGGAACATAGTGATGTTCTAAGCATTCAGATGGATAGTGACCCGGTGATCTATCGAACTACCCACGTTCGGACTTTCCAAGTGGTTACCATTTGTCGAGTGGATTAAGTCCGAGGTCATGGTTGTACAGATTAGTCCTTATTACTCGAAATTAGATGATACTCTACATGATAGTTGCCTCACTTTGACCCATTTACCGACTCTGTTGTGGTCATCACGTGGCGGGGTTGGGTGAGGTCCCGATGCATGTAGGACTCAATGCTTCGTTGTCGAGGATTCATCGCTCATCCTTGTGCATGGATATTCTATGCTATATGAGGAGATAATAGTGTGACAAATCTCTGTCCAGAGTACTAGATGTGTTTTAGGTAAATGAGTTTATCTAGTAACACATGCGATGTCACTATTTGATCTCCAAGATATTTGCATGGTTGTTGGATCTCTAGCGACTCTCGATTTACCAATGGTTGTTGTCTTCATGAATTTGATGAATCGCGTCTTCAGTGAGTACATCGATCATTTTGTGATTGTCTTTATAGATGACATCTTGTGTATTCGAAGAACTTCATGGAGCATAAGGAACACTTGAGGCTAGTGTTGTAGAAGCTGAGAGACTCACAGCTTTTTGCGAAGTTCAGTAAGTGTGAATTCTGGTTGGATAAGTAAGTTTTTCTGGGTCATGTCATATCTACAGAAGGTATTTCGATGGATCCTAGTAAGTTCGAAGCAGTTTAACTGGGAGCAACCTAGGAATGTTTCAGAGATCCGCTGTTTTTTGGGTTTGGCTGGCTAGTATAGACGTTTCATTGGGGGTTTTGCTTCGATAGCCAAGACGATGATGCAGTTGACCCAGAAAGATATAAGATTTCTGTGGACAGATGAATGTGAGTCGAGTTTTCAATTGCTCAAAGAGAATCTAACTTCTGCGCCTGTGTTAGCCTTGCCTTCAGGATCAGGTGGTTTTGTGGTTTGTTCGGATGCTTCGCTTAATGGATTGGGTTGTGTGTTGATGCAGAATGGTCGATTCATTGCGTATGCTTCTCGTCATTTGAAATCGCATGAGACTCGATACCCAATTCATGATTCAGAGTTGGCAGTCGTGGTCTTTGGCGTCACTATCTATATGGAGAGCAATTTGTGGTGTATACGGACCACAAGAGTCTTCAGTATCTGTTTCTCAGCCAGATTTGAATATGAGACAACGTCGATGGATGGAGTTGCTTAAGGATTTTGATTGTGAGTCCAATATCAGCCTGGGAAAGTGAATGTAGTTGCTGATGCATTGAGCAGGAAGGCTCAAGTGGCGATGCTGGCTTCGTTGCTGATTTCTAAGGTCCATGAGCATCTAAGCAATACTGGTTGGCCCAGGTGAGGATTCTGTTGTGGTTTCTTCTTTTCAAGTTGAGCCACAGATTGTTGCGAACATTAGAGCAGCTCAAAGGACAGATCCATCTATTCATGTGTTGAAGTTGAAGGTTAGAGCTGGACAGCTGGAAGACTATTTTGTCACGTCTGATGGTTGTTTTAGATTTCGTGGCAGGTTGGTAGTTCCAATTATGATAGATTTGAAGGAGGAGATTTTGAGAGAAGCACACTGTAGTAGACATAGTATCCATCCTGGTGCAAGAAATATGTACTATGCCTTCAATCCACTCTTCTGGTGTGCAGGTTTGAAAAGTGATGTTACTGATTTTTTTGAGCGTTGTCTGAATTTTCAGCAAGTTAAGGCAGAAAGGATGAGACCCATTGGTTTATTGCAGAGTTTAGAAGTGCCCCAGTGGAATGGGGAGCACATAGCTATGGATTTTGTAACCCATTTGCCTCGTTTCGGCAGAGGTTGTGATGCCATTTGGGTTGTTATTGATAGATTGTCGAATTCAGCTCACTTCATTCCCTACAGTATGACGTATTCTTTGAGGAAAATGGTAAAGCTGTACATAGATCTCGTGGTGCGATTGCATGGTGGGCCTGTTTCCATTGTTTCAGATCGTGTTCTGAGGTTTAATTCCAGGATCTGGAAGAGTTTGCAAACAGATTTGGGTACCATATTGGCTATGAGTACAGCCTACCATCCTCAAACCGATGGAATCTGAGAGGACTATCCTGATTTTGGAGGATATGTTGAGAGCTTTTGTGATGGATTTCAGTGGTAGCTGGCAAGATTCGTTGTCTTTGGTTGAGTTTTCCTATAATAACAGATACCAAGTGACAGTTGGCATGGCACCATTTGAGGCATTGTATGGTAGGAAGTGCAGATCGCCTATTTGATGGGAGGAAGTGGGGGAGAAGCGGCTGTCTTCTCCAGAATTTGTGCAGCAGATGAGAGATCAAGTAGATCTGATTCGCCAGCGTATGAAAGCTGCACAAGATCGCCAAGACAGTTATGCGAACAGGAGGCGTAGGCCTTTGGAATTTAGGTTAGTGATCGAGTATTTCTGAGAGTTTCTCCTTTTTAGAAGCGTGATAAGATTTGGTCTCAAGGGAAAGTTAGCTCCTCGTTATGTTTGTGCAGCAGATGAGAGATCAAGTAGATCTGATTCGCCAGCGTATGAAAGCTGCACAAGATCGCCAAGACAGTTATGCGAACAGGAGGCGTAGGCCTTTGGAATTTAGGTTAGTGATCGAGTATTTCTGAGAGTTTCTCCTTTTAGAAGCGTGATAAGATTTGGTCTCAAGGGAAAGTTAGCTCCTCGTTATGTTGGACCTTACAATATTGTAGAGAGGATCGGTCCTTTGGCTTATCTGCTGTTGTTGTCGCCAGATCTGTCCTCATTGCATGATGTGTTTCATGTGTCTATGTTAAGGAAGTATGATCCAGATCCTTCCCATGTGTTGCGAACTGACGAAGTGGAGCTGGATCGGACTCTGAGTTATGTTGAGTATACCTAGCAGATCTTTGACAGAAAAGAGAAACAGCTTAGGAGCAAGACCATTCCTTTGATGATGGTCCAGTGGAGCAAACATGGTAGAGAAGAATCTGCATGGAGTTGGAGGAGAAAATGCAACGTGAATGGCCTCATTTGTTTGAGTAGATTTTGCATTGACTCCAGTAGCTAGTTTGTTTGTTGTTGTTTGTTCCCGTTATCTTGAACTCTTGGTTAGCAGCCTATCGTTATGTGTTGGGGAGTTGCTGTTTGTTTTGTGCATAGCGGGATTTTTCCAGTGTTGGTTATTTGTTAAGGTTTTGCTCAGATCTGGATTTGTTGATTGATTTCGAGGATTAGATATTATTTTAATGGGCGAGGAATGTGAGATCCGAAAGATGATCGGATTATTTAAGTTAATTAATTGGGTTTAGTACATACCATATTTGGCGTGAATAGTTCTAGGATGGTCCAGCTTTGAGATGGTATTCTTGGTGAATTAATCGGGTCTGTATAAGTATCAGAAATAGCTCTGGAGTGATTGGAGGTTTTTTTAGGAGAAAGTGCTCAGATTTGAGAGTTGGTGATCAAATCTGGTGGTCGCACGTTATTCTGGGCGCGCTAGTTGAATATCCTTTGCGGGTATCGAAGTGACGCCATTTGAGAGGATTCAGGTTTGAGT
Source organism: Dorcoceras hygrometricum (assembly GCA_001598015.1). NCBI lineage: Eukaryota > Viridiplantae > Streptophyta > Magnoliopsida > Lamiales > Gesneriaceae > Dorcoceras > Dorcoceras hygrometricum. The sequence continues at coordinate 349,316 of KQ988425.1, read as the reverse complement.
TGCGCAAACGTTTTGTAATGCGTGGACCGGTCCGGTTCGTGTTTTGGTGTAGACCGGTGCGGTTCACGACTTTCAGCTTTGACCGGTCAACGCTTGTGTGAGATCTGGTCATTCAGATCTGAATTGGTGAGATCTGGTCATTCAGATCTGAATTGCGATGCGGCGACGTTTGATGACGTCTTGGTTGACGCGATGCGATGCCGTTTTGCTATAACAGATTTGGTACTAGCGTGTGACGTGTACCAGTGGAATATTTAACTTCAGTGCGACGTCGTTTTGAAGGAAGTTCAGATCTGTTTTAGCGTAAGGTTCAGATCTGGAGTGGTACTCTAATCTGAGTGGGAATCATTTTTGAGCCATGTTGTCGGTGGTTACTGTTCATTAGATTTGGGAGACTTAAGTTGTATTTATAAAGGACTTTGACTGGTCTCTCCATTATCTTTCCCGACACTTAGAACTATTTCCCGTGAGTAAACTCTGTCGTGATACCCTAGCTACTGTTCACTGTAGCTTATCTTCTTCGATTATCGACGATAGATAGCTCCTATGGAAGCGAGAGTGGTAGTGCTGGAATCCTTTTGCTAATTCGCTTCGTTCTGTACCGCTTTTGGAGGCTTTGGGTTAGCTCGAAGAGGATCGCGAAGGAAGATACCTTGTGTAGTCTGTTACCATTTGAACAGATGGGGGGTTGAGTGATTGTTATGCATCTGGAACTGTGTGTTGAGACGAGTGGGTAGCTCACATATACACACACACACTGTGGCCACTCTCTTCCAGTTGATCTGTATCAGTTGTTGGACTGTTTCTTGAGATCCTTTGGCTCCCTGCTTTCGATTGTAGCCTTGTTCTCATGTATAGCATCTGCATATTATCTGTTGCTATTTATTAGTTATTTTTCAGTTACTCTCCGTACTGGGGTTTGACCACCATTTCCCTCTGGGGCTGGTTGTTTTGTTTGCCTGTGTGTGTTTCATGTTATCATGGTTTCTCCGCTGGACGTGGAGTTGATCCAGTTGGTAGTGCCCTGGGAGGTGGATAGAGTGTCTCATTTATATATAGTATATACATGTTATTGTGTATTGTATCTATGTTGAGCGAGAGACTCATCTGCTTGTATGATTGGAAGTCACTCTATGCTTGTAAGTAAGTTCGTGTTGCATGCATTTGTAGTTGGTTTTCGAGTGTTGTAAAACGAGTATTTTGGATATCAATGTATTTTTAAATTATGTTTCTAAGTCAGTCCAAAGAGAAAAATTTTAGTCACTATTTTTAATTTCTTCCGCTATCGTTTATTGCGTGGTTAACTCTGTGTTGTGCACGAGGCCTGACAGAATTGGTCCGAGCCAGGAGCCTAGACGCCATCAAGGTATCCTCTAGAAATTTTATGAATGTTTAGATTATTTTTTAGGTGTATTGACCGTTCTCGGACTCCAATTTTAAATTCTTCCGCTGCACCCCGGGAGCGGGATCCGTATCCACCGCTGCGCCAACAGTGGTATCAGAGCCTTGGCTCGGATCTGTCAATACGCCCTTCTGCCTGAATTGCATCAAAATCTCGTTTTTCGCCGTGCCACCGAGCACACACCGCGCGAGCCTGCCACACCCACATCGTTGTGGGTATTGCAGGGCCGATGTGCGCATCACGCAAGCACGTCGCGGTGGGTCCGCTGGCCGGTACCCATGCACGCACGTTCCACACGCTCGTGCGTGCGCCCGCCGCCCCTCCTGCCCGAACTGGTCTCGTAGGTGACCGCCCCCTTGTGCGAGCACTTTGCCCACCAGGACGCGCACAGCGTGCTGCACGCGTGTGGGTGGCGGTTCTGTGGTGGAGATGCAGTGGCGGAATTTGAATCCTAGGGTTTTTTCGGGCCTGTCCCGGGCGATCCGAGGGGTTTTTAGGCCGATACTTGTTATTGGGCTTTTTTGGTTGGACCAAAATTAATTTTTGAAAAATTTTGAGATATTGGACCTAAAATTGTTTTAAGCCCAAAATTGATGCAATTAAAATGACAAAATAAGATTTTATTTATACAATATGATTTTATATTTAAAATATGATTTTGCTGGATAAAATCAAATTTGATTTTGATTATTTAATTTATGTCAGTTAATTGAATTAATTGAATATATAATGTTTGGGATGATCGAGAGCCATGCCCAATGTGTTAGGTGTATGCTATGTTTTACAATTCTTGGTTGTAATATTGTTGAAATCATTTTAAACGGGCCTGGTTTATGGCCCGTTCCACCCCTTTAAAATGTATCCTATTTGTCATGACCATTTAAATGTAAATATTAGACTTAGTGGGAGGATAATTTTGAAGATGATGGAGATGATGATCAAAGATATTGAAGACCAAAGACTTGCAAATTTCAAAAATTAAAATCTCTTATTTTAAATTTGATTTAAAATTTATATCATGATTAAAAGTTTCATAATTAAATTGAAGGAACTTAGTTTATAGATAATTATGAGGAAATGTGACAAAACGTTATCTAAGGGAGTCCTTTACAGAATGACTTAAAAATGGCTTGTACCAGCTAAGTCTCCCTGAAGGGTGTTGCTTTGCCTAAGGAGGTTGGTTTTTAAGTGGGCCTTAGCCGCTCCAACCACCTGGAAGAACTCTTAGAGAATGTTAGTCCATGAATTATAAATTGATCATAAAACAAAAGTTTATTCGAAAAGACCATGAAGCTAAAGGAATTTAAATATTGTTTAAAATTTCATACCTTCCATCAACAATGGGTGTACGTCGATGCTACCCGCATACATAGCCCGACTCATATTATTGAGGGGGTTCTGTGTGCCGGAAACTTGTACACGTCATTGAAACTTGCTATGAGTTTTATGAAATTCCCATAATGTTGGCTCATATTATACTGAACGTTATGGCGACCGTCTATTACAACTCAACATTGATGGCTCATCTTGACACGTGATACTAATTGGCGTCATGTTATTGGGCCCTTACTGGACGTGAGGTAAATACATGGAGGTTGCACCTGTTGCAATTGGGCTCTACATTTTGAGGATCATGGTTGGCTGATATTATTCGGGACTGTGATTCCTTGATTGGACTCTGTGTACCCACTAAGGAAACTTGCTTTCTCGATTTCATTAGAGGGTGGTGAAATAGTTAAAATAGTAGGAGAGTGATTGATAAAACTAAATGACCATGTTTTATGTCTTAGCGTTTTTCATGAATAGTCTGTAATGCATGTCTGTTTTTCTTTTCAGTATAAACTTCTTTCATTCTTCGATCAAAAATCCAATTGCATCTATACTAGATATCAACAAGTTCACTGGCTAAAACTAACAAGATTGGCTTCAAAACCTCAAGATTGTCTTGGCTTCGGAGAAACTTCTCTACACGCTAGAGAAGAGCCCTCCGAAGGAATCCCCTGCCAATGCCATTCCTGAGGAGCTGGAAAAGCTGGATAAATGATGGGATGATGAGCTTAAGGCACGGTGCTATATGATAGCATCCATGTCCAATGAAATGTAGCGACGTTTTGAGAAGACGATATATGCTGCTGACATACACTTTCATCTCAAAGAGCTGTATGGGGAGAAATCTCAGACTGAGAGGTTCACTACTGTCAAGGAGCTCATGAGAGTTGCATCCGTGAGGGAACTTCAGTCCGTGAGAATGGGGTCCGTATGATTGGGCCCATTGGAAGCTAGTGGGCCTTGATATCACGTTTCCACATGAGCTGTCTGTGGATCTGCTTCTCCTCTCCCTCTCTGCTGTGTTCGACCCCTTTGTGGTCAATTTCAACATGAACAAGCTGGAGGACACCCTTGGAGAGGTGGTAAACATGCTTGTCGTGTTCGAGGGGACCATAAAGAAGGACAAGACCGTCCTCCTTTTGGGCTCTTCTTCCTCTATGAAGAAGGGGCCCAAACGCAAGGGTAAAAAGCGTTCTGCCCCTACGAAGGAGGGAAAGCCCGCCAAGAATCCAAAAGCAAGGGCTTCAAAGCCGAAAAAATCTGAAGATGTTGGCCACCACTGCCAAAAGCCTGGGTACTGGAGGAGGAACTGTAAGGATTATCTCGAGCAGTTGCGAACTGTAAAAGGTATGTTGTACATTGAAATAAGTATGTCTCTTAACTCGACTTCTTGGGTACTTGATATGGATGCGGATCTCATATCTGCAATGACTTGCAGGTAAAGACAAGAAGCCGACGTCTTAGGGAGGGTGAGACCCACTTGAGGCTTGGCAACGGAGCAAGGGTTGCGGTCGAAGCTATCGGAGATGTTTATTTATTTCTTTCTTCTAATTTTACGTTGTTGTTGAGAAATGTTTTATTTGGTCCCGAATTAATAAAGAACATTATTTCCGTTTCTATGCTTGATAGTGATGGATATTCTTGTCATTTTGCCAATTCGATTTGCAATATTACAAGAATGAATGTTTAAGTTGAATTTGGGAACGCAAAAATGATCTATACGTCGTAAAATTGATAGAAGTTCCAACTCGCAATGTGGAAACACACACAACAACGATAAAAAGGAAAAACGATAATCTGAACCCGGCACAACTTTGGTATGCTTGGCTAGGTCATATTTCCTTAAATAGGATGAACAAGTTGATTAGGAGCGACATGTTTAATATGTCTTATAGTAACTCCATACCAACTTGTGAATCCCTTCTCAAAGGAAAAATCACAAAATTACCCTTCACGGGCAAGCCGGAACGTGCTCAAGGTATATTGGATTTGATCCATACTGATGTGTGTGGCCCACTTATCATTGGTACTAAGTCCGATCACACCTACTTCATCACCTTTACCGATGATCACTCTAGGTATGAGTACTTGTACTTAATGAAGCACAAGTCTGAATCCTTTGAAAAGTTCATAGAATTAAAGGCTGAAGTAGAAAATCAATTGGGAAGGAGTATTAGAACACTTCGTCCGATCGATGTGTAGAATACTTGAGTGCCTAATTTCAAGACTGTTAAGATAAAATTTATTAGTTTTGATGATAACAAAATAAGACAAGAACTAAATTCTAAAGTAACATCTGGACAGTCAGTCAATCGTAGCAATTAACAGTTACGCATATTTCAGATGTTGGGTCGAATTTCACATAGCGGGTTGATTTTCAGATGTCAGTTAGTAAGTTGAAGTTTTCAGATATCGGAATGAGGTTTAAAGTTGATTTGCTATCAGATCTTGATATTCAAGAACTATTCAGATGTTGAGTGATCTATTCAGATGTCGAGTGGTTTATTCAAATATCGGGTTGAAAATCTCAGTTTTAAAGATTTCAGATGTTGATAATATACGAGTAATCAGATTCTGGTATCGAGTCTTTATTTTAGCCGTGAGGGCAATTTAGATTTTGATCAATGGGCTACGCAATCAGACTCTGGCATTAGTTCAACTATTGGGTATGTACTTCAGAAGTAAATGCTTTCAGATGTTGAGTACAGTTGCTTTTGAATCAGCTATGGTTTATTGGGAGCTACTCAGATTTTGGATTACATGTGTAACGGAAGCATTCAGCTGTTGAAGCAATCAGCTGTTGTAAGTATTCATATTTTGGGTTAACAGGATTTCAGAAGTCGTGACGTCATTTCAGTGTTTTGTAGTTTTCGGATTTGAAGAGTTCAGAAGTTGTGACGTCATATAAGTGGTTTGAAGATTTCTAAGTCTCGAAAGATTATGATCAAAGCATTGACTTCTGAGTTGACCATTCTGGAACAGTTATTCAGACTTGAGCTATAGTGAGAAATCTGGTATTTTGAAGCATAATGTATTCAGACTTGAGTAACAGGTTGTGGTATATTGTTTCAGTTTCGAGTATTTCAGTTGTGAACAATATCTATTCAGTTTCCTCAGATCTCAGTATTTCAGAAGTGGTTACAGAGCTATCAGTGAACATCAGATTTGAGGTTATCAGAAGTGTTCGACTCAGACTTTGGAACAGTATATTTTTCAGAAGTTTCAAGCATTCTGTTGTTGCATGCAGTGGTTATATTCAGTTGTTGCAAATACTTAGTTCTCTATGTATTCAGCTTTGACATCTACGTTTACTCAAATCAGCATTAAGATAGTCGTCTTCTTCAATAAAGAAAGAATTGTGTTAACCAAAAGAGATTTCAGGTGCAAACGATGAACCGATTCAAAAACGATACCATATGTTTAAATTGGAAAGAATAAATGGTTACGATTGGATCGTACAAATGCTTGGAATTAAGGAGACAATGTCAGAGCTATTTTGGGCGATTGTACACAGTATACAGAGGACGTTATACGACGTTTGCTCAAATATGGATATACGACAATTTGGCCCTGATGAAGCGCAGATTACCATTTGGTGGAGCAGGATATACGGTTGTACGATGAACATAAATTCAAAAAATGATTTTGTTTCCTTAAGCAAAGTTTAATGACCGTGAAGATCAAAGGGTATAAAAGGCTGATGAATTCAAATTGAGAAGCTCTCTGCAATTCTCTGTCTCTCGCTTAATCCATACACACAATCTTTCTCTTGCGCTCAGTAATTTGAAAAGCTCCCATCTACTCTTTGAGATTTCTGAAAGGCATTCAAACAAAACTGAAGATTACAAGGGTATAAAAGGCTGATGAATTCAAATTGAGAAGCTCTCTGCAATTCTCTGTCTCTCGCTTAATCCATACACACAATCTTTCTCTTGCGCTCAGTAATTTGAAAAGCTCCCATCTACTCTTTGAGATTTCTGAAAGGCATTCAAACAAAAATATTCCAAGTTTCAGAAATCCAATCTCGAAGAATATTCAAATTATAGAGTTCACAGATTGTACCTTCGAGATATCATATTCTGGTTCACTTGTTGAATCGTGTTTCATAGTATAGAAACCAAAAGATTTACAGTCTCAAATAGTTGTGTATTTCACTATATTATCATTTTGAATCTGTAACAAACTGGCTTTGTGAAGCAGTTCGAAAAATCACATTACTTGTATTCAGCAGCTGCGTCTGCTTGTTCATTGGAGTTGCTAGGAGTTCACCTGGAGCGAGGCTCAGTTATTGGGTGTCTACAACGTCTGTATTCATCAAACTCTTCTAGTGGAACCTTCCTGAAGAAGGAAGAAGGGGAAACGTGGGATTTGATATCCGAACTTCCATAAACAAATCTCTTGTCCCTACACTTTTACTTTACTGCATTTATTTATCTTTACATTGTTCACAGATTGATCGACTTCATTTCGCACATTATTTGTTAGTCGAGAAATCTGATTTTAGACTGAGATACCTTAAATTTGGTAACTCGGATTTAAGTTAAGCAAGGCGCTTGTAAAAACTCTTTTAATGTTTCGAAAATTTAAAATCCCAAAGGAGTTCATTCAACCCCCCCTTTTGAACTCGTAAGGCTGTTTTTCGATCCTTGGGATCCTATCAATTGGTATCAGAGCATGCGATATCTCAGTATTGAACAGTTTGTTATTTGTGACTTATATATATTTCAATATGTCTACCTCCAAGAATCCTATGTTTTCTAAGGAGTACTATGATGACTGGAAGATCAGAATTATTTGTGACTTATATATATTTCAATATGTCTACCTCCAAGAATCCTATGTTTTCTAAGGAGTACTATGATGACTGGAAGATCAGAATGCAAGCGCACTTGGCTGATCAAGACGATGACATGTGGTCAATCATCACCGATGGTCCAATGATAATGAAGATAAACATAGCATTCACGACGAGTGATGGTGCACCAGAATATGTGTAAAAGAGGAGACACGAGTATACCAATGAGGAGAAAAAGAAGGCGAACTTGGACAATGTGGCCAGGGATATCCTCTACAAGATGCTGGATAGAAATATCTTCGGCAAAATCAAAATCTGTACCACTGCCAAGGAAATCTGGGAGAAGCTAATACAAATCTGCGAGGGCAATGATGAGAAGAAAGAGAACAAGCTAACTGTGGCCCAGTAGAAATATGAATCAATTAAGATGAAGTATGGAGAAACCATGGCGTTGTTTGATGAGCGATTTAGTGCTGTTGTAATTGAGTTGACAAGCTTGGGAAAGGAGTACAGCAACAGAGAGCTGGCACTCAAAGTGATGAGAGCGTTGCCAAGGGAATGGGATGTTAAAACTATGGCTATGCGCGAGTCCAAGGATCTGAACAAGATGGAACTGCATGATCTGTTTGCAAATCTTAAAGCCTATGAGTTAGAGTTAGAAACAAGATCTGAAGCTGGACCCTCAACATCTCAACCGACAAAAGCATTAGCAGCAACAACATCTGAACAGTGCTCTCCAAGCACGAGAAAATACGCAGAACAGCTCAGCAACGACGCCATGTCCCTCTTCGTTAAGAAGTTTGGGAAATTCATGAGAAAATCCTATAACCCTTCTTTCTCTTATAATAATGCACAGAAATCTGATAAGGTTACCACTGACCAAAATTGTTTTAACTGTGGTCGTCCAGGGCACTTTGCTGCTGATTGCAACAGGCCCAAGAAGGAGGACAGATTCAAGAGGGATGAGAAGAAAGATGATAGATCCAAGGAAAGATGAAAGGATAGAAGGATGAGGACAAGAGCTGATAAGAGTCCCAGCAGAAAGAATGATCGCAAAGTACTAGTTTTTTAGGAGAACAACAAGAACTGGGCCGATACCGATACAGATTCCTCTTCAAGCAGCTCTTCATCCAGCGATAGTGAACAAGAGGAAGTTCACTATCTCATGGCTAATCAGACTTCGGAAGATGAGGTATTCAATTTTTCAAATACTAAATTTACACGAGAGGAACTAATACGTGCACTAAATGAGATGGTCCAAGAGTACTGTAAGCTTTCTCAGACATTCGAGGAAGTCAAAGCTGAAAACGTAGATTTGAAAAATAGTTCAGTGGAACCAAGATCTGTTCAAATTGGTGAAACTGACAGTTTGAAAATTGAGTTGAGTAAGTTGAAGACTGAGAATGAATCTTTGTGGATAAGATCCAGTGAGCTCGAGTCTGAAATTGAAAGTTAAAACTGATAATGAGCTCCTGGACTCAGTCTTTTGTTTCTCAAGATAAGCTATGTGAAATTCAGAAGCCAGCGAATGATAGAACTTGCTTAGGTTTCAATGCTAGTGAAAGCAGCGCTGGAGAAACCAGTACTCAGTCATATCTGGTATATGACAAGTTCAAAAATATGAGCTTTGTCAAAGCCAGTATGACACATGATACATGCGAGTCAGTGAGGTATGATGACCAGAACTCTTCAAAGCTGAATCAAAAAGGAAAAGCTGGTATCGGTTTTATAAAACCTGAGAACTCCAAGACAAGCTGGCTAAAGAACAGACTTGACAAAGAAAAAGCGAAAGCTGGTTCTATGTCGTTGGCTTCTCACCAGCCCAGGCGTAGTTCTAAGAAGGTAAAATCTGTTTGGAGGAAGGTTCAGTCGAGAAGAGATCTGTATGGTCAAAATATCAAACCAACACTTAAAAGATCTCACAATATCTCTGCACAGACCCTTATGGACTATCATACTGGGAAAATTGTTAAGGTCATTCAAGTATGGATCCCGAAAGGGGTAATCCTATCTGGACCCAAGTAAAATTGGCTACCAAAATCTGTTTTTATGATTGCAGGATAACAGGTACAAAGCTGGAGATGAGTCAATCAATTGGTATTTGGATAGTGGATGTGCAAGACACATGACTGGAAACCCAAAGCTGCTATCAGATGTTGCTCCACACAAAGGAGCAAAAATAGTTTTTGGCGATAACTCCCATGGCAACATTGTGGGTAAGGGTAAGCTTACCCACGGTAACATTTCAATATCTGATGTCTTAGTTGTTGATAATTTGCATTATAATTTTATTAGCATAAGTCAGCTATGTGACAAGGGTTACATAGTTAACTTTCAACAGCACACATGCACAGTTCAGAGTCCAAATGGTCTGACTGTTTTGGTAGGTAAAAGATCGGGGAATACCTACATTATCAATGTTAGAGTAGATGCCAAACTAGCCAACTTGTGGCGTGTGGGTTTATAGACTCTTGTATATGACAGTCTTTATATATGATATTCGCATTTATTTATGGCATTCTTTACTTTCATTGTGTTGTATGATGATTAACAATTGCGTTGAGTAAAGACCTAGAATGCACTATAGTGTATGTTAGATGTGATAGTGGGTATGACGGCTATCATGAAACACATCTAATAGTCACTGTGTATTCTGAACATGTTCCTAGTCGATTGGGCCGTCAAAATGAGGATAAGGCCGCCCGAGCCTGAGACTAGTATCTGCGATGCGAAGTACCATGTTTCATTGGTAGGGAACATTGTGATGTTCTGAGCATGCAGATAGATAGTGACCTGGTGATCTATCGAACTATCCTCGTTCGGACTTTCCAAGTGGTTACAATTTGTCGAGTGGATAAGTCCGAGGTATTGGTTGTACTGATTAGTCCTCATGACTCGAAACGTCATTGAGACTCTACGAACTATCCTCGTTCGGACTTTCCAAGTGGTTACAATTTGTCGAGTGGATAAGTCCGAGGTATTGGTTGTACTGATTAGTCCTCATGACTCGAAACGTCATTGAGACTCTACATGATAGGCGTCTCACTTTGACCCGTTTGCCGACTCACTTGGGGTCATTAGGCGGCGGGATTGGGTGAGACCCCGATGCATGTAGGAGTCGATGCTTCGTTGTCGAGGATTCACCGCTCGCTTACATGCGTGGATATCCTATGCTATCTGAGAGGATAATAGTGTATAAATCTCTGTCCAGAGTACTAGAAGTGTTTTAGGTAAATGGGTTTACCTAGTTACACTCGCGATGTCACTATTTGATCTCCAAGATGTATGCATAGCTATCGGATCTGTTAGAGTAGATGCCCAACTAGCCAACTTGTGGCGTGTGGGTTTATAGACTCTTGTATATGACAATCTTTATATATGATATTCGCATTTACTTATATGGCATTCTTTACTTTCATTGTGTTGAATGATGATTAACAATTGCGTTGAGTAAAGACCTAGAATACACTAAAGTGTATGTTAAATGTGATAGTGGGTATGACGGCTATCATGAAACACATCTAATAGTCACTGTGTATTCTGAACATGTTCCTAGTCGATTGGGCAGTCAAAGTGAGGATAAGGCCGCCCGAGCTAGAGACTAGTATCTGCGATGCGAAGTACCATGTTTCATTGGTAGGGAACATTGTGATGTTCTGAGCATACAGGTAGATAGTGACCTGGTGATCTATCGAAATACCCTCGTTCGGACTTTCCAAGTGGTTACCATTTGTCGAGTGGATAAGTCCGAGGTCTTGGTTGTACTGATTAGTCCTCACGACTCGAACGTCATTGAGACTCTACATGATAGGCGTCTCACTTTGACTC
>KQ988425.1:324768-335385 GCA_001598015.1 Dorcoceras hygrometricum | reverse complement strand
GTATGTTAGATGTGATAGTGGGTATGACGGCTATCATACATCTCATCTAATAGTCACTGTGTATTCTGAACATGTTCCTAGTCGATTGGGCAGTCAAAGTGAGGATAAGGCCGCCCGAGCTAGAGTATCTGCGCTGCGATGCGAAGTACCATGTTTCATTGGTAGGGAACATTGTGATGTTCTGAGCATACAGGTAGATAGTGACCTGGTGATCTATCGAAATACCCTCGTTCGGACTTTCCAAGTGGTTACCATTTGTCGAGTGGATAAGTCCGAGGTCTTGGTTGTACTGATTAGTCCTCACGACTCGAACGTCATTGAGACTCTACATGATAGGCGTCTCACTTTGACCCGTTTGCCGACTCTCTTGGGGTCATAAGACGTCGGGATTGGGTGAGACCCCGATGCATGTAGGAGTCGATGCATCGTTGTCGAGGATTCACCGCTCGCAGACATGCGTGGATCTCCTATGCTATATGAGAGGATAATAGTGTATAAATCTTTGGCCAGAGTACTAGAAGTGTTTTAGGTAAATGTGTTTACCTAGTTACACTCGCGATGTCACTATTCGATCTCCAAGATGTACGCATAGCTATCGGATCTTTAGCGACTCTCGATTTACCAATGGTCGTTGATCTGATCGGGTTATATGGATTGAAAGGACCGTACTGTACGCTAACCACGACCAACTGGTTCTTGCAGGCACTATCATTGATACCTAGGGGATCATGGGGCGATGTTGCTAGACGCTCTTACCATGATCCGTTGGGCAAGTCCGGAATTGTTATTCCGAAGCCACAATGGTTGTGGGCCCACGGCTAGCTGTATCCCTGAACCATTGAGGGTCACACAAGTACTGGATTCCGAGATTCCCGCACGGATACTCAGCTCAATGTGTTGAGCATACGAAGAGGATTTTTGGGAGTGCAACTTCCTAAAAGTCAACAGAGGTCAAATCGTGATTTGCCGATGTTGAGGGGCAAAACGGTCATTTTGCACTGGGGTTCTGAAAAATGGTTTTTCAGATCATAGCATTCAGTTTTGGAAACTGAGTCGATCGGTCCGATCTGATCGGCGATCGGAGTTACGATAAAGTCTCGGTGATGGGGATGAACCGAATGTTCATCCGTTGGACCGGGGCTCGTTGGGCCGGATCCAAATCCATCACCAAGTCTACTTAAGGTAGACCTAGACTTAATTAACTCATATCATTAGACACAAAACCCTAACCCTAAGCTCTAGTAGCCGTCGCCCCTTCCCTCCTCTAAAAGCCTCCGCCGCCGCCCTTGTGCGCCGCCGCCGCCGCCGCCACGTGCCGCCGGAATTTGTTCCGGCCAATCTTGACGAGGAGAATCCGTCCGTGCCAATCTCGTCAAGCCTTCTAGTACAGGCTGACGAAGGAGTCTTGCATCTGGTCGTGGACCGGATTGACGTTATCTACCGCCGCCTACCGTGAAGTGCCGGTTTCCTCGAGAAACTGGTCGGAGCCAGGCACAAGTTGCCAGCAAGGTAGTCATATAAACGCCCTATGAATGTCATAGATGATTTGATTTTTGAACTGTATTGATCGTCTCCCGGCATTGTTTTTGTTCTTCTGCTGCCTCGCCGGGAGGCGTGATCCGGATCCGCCGTGGTTCCTCGACAGTGGTATCAGAGCCAAGGTTTTTGGATCTGATCAATACAGTATTGCCATATTGTATCTAATGTTTCGGATCTGTCTCGTTGCACAACCAGGAGGGACCATGCGCGCTGGCCGCGCATGGTGGCCGGCCAAGGGCCGCTGGCCTCGCGCACACGTTTGCGCGGTGGTCGAGTTGCGGCACGCGGCCGTGCGCCTTGGATTGGCGCGACGATGCGCAGCGTCGCATGCGGCCTGCTGCCATTCGATGGGCGCTGGTTTCTGCGTGACCGGCCGTTGAACTCGCGTGGATGCGCGCTGCTGGACGCGCAACGTGCGCATGGTTGCGTCGCGCGAAAAATTCATGATGGCGGCCGCCGGCCGGCCGCCGCTCCGGTGAAGCTCCGGTGATGTCGTGACGGTTGAATTCTTCTATTGTTTGGTTCGGGCCTATCCCGGGTAGCCCGTGAAGTTTTTGGGCCGGTATTCGATATCGGACCCGTTTTGGTCGATGTTAAAATTTTGAGATTTTTGGGCCTAAAATTGTTTTAAGCCCAATATGATACAATTAAAATTAGTAAAATGTGATTTTAATTATAAAATATGAATTTATAATGAAATATGATTTTGTTGATTAAAATTTGATTTTATCGACAAAATACGATTTTATTATAAAATGCGATTTTATGATTAAAATATGATTTTGCGATAAATAATAGGATTATTTAATTTATGCATGTTAATTAGATTATCTGCATGATTGGGATGATCGAGAGCCGTGCCCAATTTGTTAGGTGTATGCGATAGGTTTTTTGTGATTCGGTTGTATTAATATTTTGATTATCATTTAAAGTGGGCCTATTTGTGGCCCGTTCCCACCCCTTGATAAATGTATCCCTTATATGTCATGGTAAATTTAAATGTAAAATTAGTAGATTTAGTGGGAGGACATCCGAAGACGGTGGACATGACGATCAAGATATTGAAGACCGAAGATCTGTAAAACCGGAAGCATTGTAATAGGATTGCATTGCATATTGCATTACCCCTAGGATTGGACCCAGGTCCGTGACTGGCAACCACGGACCGCATAGCTCTCGCGATCGATCATCCCAATGTTTCTTTATATATGTTGATATATAGTTTAGTTGAATCCGCATGTTGCATGTTTTAAATTTGATTTAAATAAATGCATGAGACCAAATTTTTCAAAAATAAAATCCCTCGTTTTAAATATGATTTAAAACTTATATCAAGATAAAATGTTTATTCGATAAACTAAAGGGTATTTAAAATTGTTTAAATTCCCCTACCTTCCATCAACAATGGGTGTACGTAGATGCTACCCGTATACATGGCCCGGCTCATATTATTGAGGGGGTCATGTATGCCGGAAAGCTGTCCACGCCATTGACAATTGTTATGAGTCGGTGGGAACTCCCTTTAACGTTGGCTCATATTATTGGGGACGTTAAGGGGACCGTCCTTCACAACTCAACATTGATGGGTCATCTTTACACGTGATAATAAACTGCGTCATATTATTGGGCCCTTACTGGACGTGAGGTGAATACATGGAGGTTGCACCGGTTGCAATCGGAAACTACCTTTTGGGGGTCATGGATGGCTGATATTATTCGGGTCCATGATCGCTTGATTGGGCTCCGTGTACCCACTAAAGAAACCTGTTTTCTCGATTTCATTAGAGGGTGGTGAAATCGTTAAAATAGTGGGAGGGTAATTCATAAAACTTAACGACCATGTTTTATGTCTTAGCGTTTATTTTATATATAGTTAGTGATGCATGTCTGTTTTCCTTTTCAGTGTTACTGCTTATAAAATGGTTTTTATGAAAAACCCGCTCGCTGCTATACTGGATAGCAACAGGTTCACCGGTCTGAACTACCAAGACTGGCTCCGCAACCTCAATCTTGCATTGGCTTCGGAGAAGCTCCTATATACGATAGAGAAGTGCCCTACGGAGGAAACCCCTGCCAATATCAGCCCTGAGGAGCTGATTACGCTTAACCAATGGCGGGACGACGAGGTTAAAGCTCGATGCTATGTGATGGCATCGATGTCCAACGAAATGCAACGGCGCTTTGAGAAGACAAAGTATGCTTCTGCCATACTCTTTCATCTCAAGGAACTGTACGGGGAGAACTCTCGACATGAGAGGTTCACGGCTGTCAAGGAGCTTATGAGAAGCCGCATGCGCGATGGGACTTCGGTCCGCGAGCATGGGGTTCGTATGATTGGGCTCATTGAAAAGCTGTCGGGCCTTGATATCGCACTTCCACATGAGCTGTCGGTGGATGTACTTCTCCTCTTGCTACCCGCTGCATTTGACCCCTTTGTGGTCAATTTCAACATGAACAAGCTGGAAGCCACCCTCGAAGAGGTAGTTAACATGCTTATAGTGTTTGAAGGGACCATAAAGAAGGACAAACCCGTCCTCCTTCTGGGCTCTTCCTCCTCTGCGAAGAAGGGGCCCAGACGCAAGAGCAAGAAGCGTTCTGCTCCTGCGGAGGAGGAAAAGTCCGCCAAGAAGCCAAAGGCAAAGGCTTCTAAACCAAACAAGAGCGAGGATGTTTGCCACCACTGCCACAAGGCTGGGCATTGGAAGAGGAACTGCAAGGAGTACCTCGAGCAGTTGCGAACTGCGAAAGGTATGTTCTATATTGAAATAAATATATCTCTCAATTCGACTTCTTGGGTACTTGATACCGGATGTGGATCTCATATCTGCAATGATTTGCAGGTGATGACAAGAAGCCGACGTCTTAGAGAGGGTGAGACCCACTTGAGACTTGGCAATGGAGCAAGGGTTGCTGCAGTAGCTATAGGAGATGTTTACTTTTTTCTGTCTTCTGATTTTAAGTTGTTATTGTGGAAGAGGAACTGCAAGGAGTACCTCGAGCAGTTGCGAACTGCGAAAGGTATGTTCTATATTGAAATAAATATATCTCTCAATTCGACTTCTTGGGTACTTGATACCGGATGTGGATCTCATATCTGCAATGATTTGCAGGTGATGACAAGAAGCCGACGTCTTAGAGAGGGTGAGACCCACTTGAGACTTGGCAATGGAGCAAGGGTTGCTGCAGTAGCTATAGGAGATGTTTACTTTTTTCTGTCTTCTGATTTTAAGTTGTTATTGAGAAACGTTTTATTTGTTCCTGAATTAATAAAGAACATTATTTCTATTTCTATACTTGATAGTGATGGATATTCTTGTATGTTTGCTAATTCGATTTGCAATATTTACAAGAATGAATGTTTAATTGGAATTGGGGAACGCGAAAACGATTTATGCACCTTAAAATTAAAAGACGTTCCAACTCGCGATGTCGAAGCACATACAACAACGATTAAACGGAAACACGATAACTTGAACCCATCACAACTTTGGCACGCTAGGCTAGGTCATATTTCTCTAAGTAGGATGAACAACTTAGTTAGGAGTGACTTGTTTGATCTGTCAGACATCAACTCCCTACCGACTTGTGAATCTTGTCTTAAGGGAAAGATGACTAAGCAACCCTTCAAGGGCAAGGGTGAGCGTGCTCAAGGCCTATTGGATTTGATCCATACTGATGTGTGCGGCCCGTTTAGTATTGGTACTAAATACGGTCACACATACTTCATCACCTTTACCGACGATTACTCTAGGTATGGGTACTTGTACTTAATGAAGCACAAGTCTGAATCCTTTGAAAGGTTCAAATAATTCAAAGCTGAAGTAGAAAATCAATTAGACAAAAGTATTAAAGCACTTCGATCTGATCGAGGTGGTGAATACATAAGTGCTGAATTTCAAGACTATCTGAAAGAGAATGGGATTCTCGCACAGTGGACCCCTCCGGCCACACCACAGCTCAATGGTGTAGCGGAGCGTCGTAATAGGACCTTGTTGGACATGGTTCGATCTATGATGAGCTTCACTAAAATTCCTACCTCATTTGGGGCTATGCGCTCGAAACGGCGGTAATGTTGTTGAACAATGTCAACACCAAGGCAGTGGATAAGACCCCATATGAGATATGGATGGGCAAACCACCCAAGTACTCATACATGAGGATTTGGGGATGTCCTGCTTACGTGAAGCAGACAGTGGGAGATAAGCTGGATACGAGATCCATCTTATGCTACTTCATTGGGTATCCAAAGAATTCCATTGGATACTACTTCTACTATCCGAGCGAAACAAAAGTGTTTGTTTCTAGGAATGCCACCTTTATGGAAAGGGAATTTCTACTTGATAGAAAGGGTCAAAATAGTAGAACTCGAAGAGGTTCGAGATCCAATCGAAGTACCAGGTGAGTCTCCGCACCTACAGAGCCAATACCAGAAACTGGTCGCACCTAGGACGATCCGAAAGGGTTCCTAGGGCTCCTGGAAGCAATGCAGTCTGAGTTTGACTCAATGCATGCTAACCAAGTTTGGACTCTTGTTAATCCTCCCAAAGGAATTGTTCCTATTGGGTGTAAATGGGTATACAAGAGGAAACTTGGGCCTGATGGTAAGGTAATGACCTAAAAATCATGACTGGTCGCGAAAGGTTACACTCAAAGGCAAGGTGTTGACTATGATGAAACCTTCTTGCTAGTCGCAATGTTCAAGTCGATTAGAATCTTGTTAGCCATAGCCGCATGGTACGACTATGAGATATGACAAATGGATGTGAAAAATGCGTTCCTTAATGGAAAAATTAAGGAAGAGATCTATATGACGCAGCCTGAGGGTTTCACATCTGTTGGAAGCGAGCATAAGGTATGCAAGCTTCAGAGATCGATCTACGGTCTCAAACAAGCATCGCGAAGTTGGAACCTGAGATTCGATGAAACAATTAAGGAATTTGGTTTCATCAAGAATCCCGAGGAGCCATGTGTGTATAAGAAGGTAGTTAAAAGCGCTGTGACATTCCTCGTACTTTATGTTGATGACATTCTACTCATTGGGAATGATGTAGGAATGCTGCAGTCAACTAAAGTATCGTTGTCTAGTAGATTTTCGATGAAGTACATGGGTGAAGCATCCTATATTCTGGGAATACAGATCTATCGGGATAGATCTAAACGGATGCTCGGACTCACCCAAGCTACCTACATCGATACCATACTTAAGAGGTTCTCTATGGAAGAGTCCAAGAGAGGACACCTACCTATGAGCCACGGGGTCACTCTATCTAAGTCTATGTGTCCAAAGACTGATGAGGGGATAGAGAGTATGACACGTGTGCCATATGCCTCGGCAATAGGTAGTATTATGTATTGCATGATCTCCACTAGACCGGATGTCGCATATGCTCTGAGTGTCACGAGCCGCTACCAGGCCAACCCCGGCCAATTGCATTGGGAGGCCGTGAAGGATATTCTTAAGTACTTGCGAAGGACTAAGAATATGTTCATGGTCTATGGGGGTGGTGAACTGAAACTGGAAGGCTACACTGATTCTAGATTCCAGTGTGACGTGGATGATTCGAAATCAACCTCTGGATTTGTATTCATGCTCAATGGTGGTGCTGTCTCTTGGAAGAGTTCCAAGCAAGACACCATCGCGGATTCAACCACTGAGGCTAAGTACATCGCAGCATCAGTTGCTGCTAAGGAGGCCGTTTGGATAAGGAATTTCGTCCAAGAGTTGGGTGTCATTCCTAATGGAGTTGGTCCAGTCCTGGTGTACTGCGACAACACGGGTGCCGTTGCACAAGCAAAGGAGCCTAGGTCTCACCAAAGATCCAAACACATACTGAGGAAATACCACATAATCCGGGATATTGTGGGTAGAGGTGACATAGAATTTGAGAGAGTTGCCTCTGCAGACAACGTTGCTGATCCACTTACGAAGCCCTTGCCTGGACCGTTGTTTGAAAAACATCGCGAAACAATCGGACTGCGTCTGATGAGTAGTTGGCTTTAGGGCAAGTGGGAGATTGTTAGAGTAGATGCCCAACTAGCCAACTTTTGGCGTGTGGGTTTATAGACTCTTGTATATGACAATCTTTATATATGATATTCGCATTTACTTATATGGCATTTTTTACTTTCATTGTGTTGTATGATGATTAACAATTGCGTTGAGTAAGACATAGAATACACTAAAGTGTATGTTAGATGTGATAGTGGGTATGACGGCTATCATGAAACACATCTAATAGTCACTGTGTATTCTGAACATGTTCCTAGTCGATTGGGCCGTCAAAATGAGGATAAAGCCGCCCGAGCTAGAGACTAGTATCTGCGATGCGAAGTACCATGTTTCATTGGTAGGGAACATTGTGATGTTCTGAGCATGCAGATAGATAGTGACCTGGTGATCTATCGAACTATCCTCGTTCGGAATTTTCAAGTGGTTACCATTTTTCGAGTGGATAAGTCCGAGGTCTTGGTTGTACTGATTAGTCCTCACGACTCGAAACGTCATTGAGACTCTACATGATAGGCCTCTCACTTTGACCCGTTTGCCGACTCTCTTGGGGTCATAAGGCGTCGGGATTGGGTGAGACCCCGATGCATGTAGGAGTCGATGCATCGTTGTCGAGGATTCACCGCTCGTAGACATGCGTGGATATCCTATGCTATCTGAGGGGATAATAGTGTATAATTCTCTGGACAGAGTACTAGAAGTGTTTTAGGTAAATGTGTTTACCTAGTTACACTCGCGATGTCACTATTCGATCTCCAAGATGTACGCATAGCTATCGGATCTTTAGCGACTCTCGATTTACCAATGGTCGT
Organism: Dorcoceras hygrometricum; assembly: GCA_001598015.1. Taxonomy (NCBI): domain Eukaryota; kingdom Viridiplantae; phylum Streptophyta; class Magnoliopsida; order Lamiales; family Gesneriaceae; genus Dorcoceras; species Dorcoceras hygrometricum. The sequence continues at coordinate 327,027 of KQ988425.1, read as the reverse complement.
TGATCTGATCGGGATATATGGATTGAAAGGATCGTACTGTATGCTAACCACGACCAACTGGTTCTTGCAGGCACTATCAGTGATACCTAGGGGATCATGGGGCGATGTTGCTAGACGCTCTTACCATGATCCGTTGGGCAAGTCCGGAATTGTTATTCCGAAGCCACAATGAAGATTCCCGCACGGATACTCAGATCAATGTGTTGAGCATACGAAGAGGATTTTGGGGAGTGCGACTTCCTAAAAGTCAACAGAGGTCAAATCGTGATTTGCCGATGTTGAGGGGCAAAACGGTCATTTTGCACTGGGGTTCTGAAAATGGTTTTTTAGATCATAGCATTCAATTTTGGAAACTGAGTCGATCGGTCCGATCTGATCGGCGATCGGAGTTACGATGAAGTCTCGATGATGGGGATGAACCGATGTTCATCCGTTGGACCCGGGCCCGTTGGGCCGGATCCAAATCCATCACCAAGTCTACTTAAGGTAGACCTAGACTTAATTAACTCATATCATTAGACACAAAACCCTAACCCTAAGCTCTAGTAGCCGCCGCCCCTTCCCTCCTCTAAAAGCCGCCGCCGCCGCCCTTGTGCGTCGCCGCCGCCGCCGCCACGTGCCGCCGGAATTTGTTCCGGCCAATCTTGGCGAGGAGAATCCGTCCACGCCGATCTCTTCAGGCCTTCTAGTGCAGGCTGACGAAGGAGTCTCGCATCTGGTCGTGGACCGGATTGACGTTATCTACCGCCGCCTACCGTGAAGTGCCGGTTTTCTCGAGAAACTGGTCGGAGCCAGGCACGAGTTGCCAGCAAGGTAGTCATCTAAACGCCCTATGAATGTCATAGATGATTTGATTTTTGAACTGTATTGATCGTCTCCCGGCATTGTTTTTGTTCTTCCGCTGCCTCGCCGGGAGGCGTGATCCGGATCCGCCGTGGTTCCCCAACAGGATCTATAGCGACTCTCGATTTACCAATGGTCGTTGATCTGATCGGAATATATGGATTGAAAGGACCGTACTATACGCTAACCACGAACAACTGGTTCTTGCAGGCACTATCAGGGATACCTAGGGGATCATGGGGCGATGTTGCTAGATGCTATTACCATGATCCGATGGGCAAGTCCTGAATTGTGATTCCGGAGCCACAATGGTTGTGGGCCCACGGCTAGCTGTATCCCTGAACCATTGAGGGTCACACAAGTACTGGATTCGTGATTCCCGCACGGATACTGAGCTCAATGTGTTGAGCACTTGAGGAGGATTTTAGGGAGTGCGACTTCCTAAAAGTCAACACGGGTCAAATCGTGATTTGCCGCTGTTGAGGGGCAAAACGGTCATTTTGCAATTTAGGGTTAGATGATCTGAGAAATTATTTTTCATATCATAACATTCAGTTTTGGAAAATGAATCGATCGGTCTGATCTGATCGGCAATCAGAGTTACGATGAAGTCGCAGCGATGGATATCGTCATTTGGACCCGGGCCCATTGGGCCGGTCCAAGTCCATTGCTAGTCTATTTAATTAGACTTAAGGATTTAATCATAACACTTGACTAGACATACATTAACCCTAAACCTAGACTAATAATTCGGCCGCCTCCCCTTCTCACTAGCCGCCGCCGCCGCCGTGCTCGTCACGCGCCGCCGCCGCCGCCGTTTATTGACCGGACTTGCTCCGATCAGTTTTTTGAGGAGAATACGTCCGCCCTGATCTCGTAAGGCCTTCTAGTGTAGGCTGACGAAGGAGTCTCCGTTTCGGTCATGGACCTGATTGACGAATCTACAGCCGCCTACCGTGAAGAGACGGTCTTCTTGTAATTCCGGTTGGAGCCAGGCGCAAGTCGCCAGCAAGGTAATCTACTAATCATCCTATGAATGGTTTATAGCATGATTTAGTTTTCAGGCGCAAGTCGCCAGCAAGGTAATCTACTAATCATCCTATGAATGGTTTGTAGTTTGCAGTAGTTTTTAATTGTATTGAACTTTTCCCGGCCTAATCTTATTCTTCCGCTGCCTCGTCGGGAGACGGGATCCGGATCCACCACCGTTACCCAACAGTGGTATCAGAGCTAGGTTCGGATCCTTCAATACAATTGTTGCCATATTGCATCAGATCTCGAATTTCAGATCGAAAAACAAAAAAAAATTTGAGATTGGCCTCGGTGCCGCCGCGCATGGCGGCACCCCACTGCGCGCTGGCCGCGCATGGTGGCCGAGACGTGCGCGCTGCTTCGCGTGCGGCTACGCGGTCGATG
>KQ988425.1:297568-310177 GCA_001598015.1 Dorcoceras hygrometricum | reverse complement strand
CTCCTTGAAGATGATCAAAGTGATCAAGTTGTTGGATCCAAGAACTTTCAAGGAGGCAATTTCCGATGCAGATTCTAATTTGTGGCTTGAAGCAATGCATCTGAGTTAGACTCGATGCATGCTAACCAAGTTTGGACTCTTGTTAACCCTCCCGAAGGAATTGTTCCTATTGGGTGCAAATGGGTGTACAAGAGGAAACATGGACCTGATGGTAAGGTAATGACCTACAAGGCATGACTGGTCGCGAAAGGTTACACTCAAAGGCAAGGTGTTGACTATGATGAAACCTTCTCGCCAGTCGCATTGTTCAAGTCGATTAGAATCTTGTTAGCCATGGCCGCATGGAATGAATATGAGATATGGCAAATGGATGTGAAAACAACGTTCCTTAATGGAAACATTAAGGAAGAGATCTATATGATGCAGCCTGAGGGTTTCACATCTGTTGGAAGCGAGCATAAGGTATGCAAGATTCAGATATCGATCTACGGTCTCAAACAAGCATCACGAAGTTGGAACCTGAGATTCGATGAAACAATTAAGGAATTTGGTTTCATCAAGAATCCCGAGGAGCCATGTGTATATAAGAAGGTAGTTAAAAGCGTTTTGACATTCCTAGTACTTTATGTTGATAACATTCTACTCATTGGGAATAATGTAGGAATGCTGCAGTCAACTAAAGTATGGTTGTCTAGTAGATTCTCGATGAAGGACATGGGTGAAGCATCCTATATTCTTGGAATACATATCTATCGGGATAGGTCGAAACGGATGCTCGGACTCACCCAAGCTACCTACATCGATACCATACTTAAGCTGTTCTCTATGGAAGAGTCCAAGAGAGGACACCTACCTATGTGCCACGGGGTCACTCTATCTAAGTCTATGTGTCCGAAGACTAATGAGAAGATAGAGAGTATGACACGTGTGCCATATGCCTCAGCAATAGGTAGTATTATGTATGCCATGATCTCGACTAGACCGGATGTCGTGTCATCCATGATCCCTAAAAGGTAGTTTCCGATTGCAGCCGGTGCAACCTCCGTGTATTCACCTCACGTCCAGTAAGGACCCAATAATATGACGCCGTTTACTATCACGTGTCAAGATTGACCCATCAATGTTGAGTCGTGAAGGACGGTCCCCTTAACGTCCCCAATAATATGAGCAAACGTTAAAGGGGGTTCCAACCGACTCACAACAGTTGTCAATGACGTGGACAGCTTTCCGACATATATGACTCCCTCAATAATATGATCCGGGCCATGTATACGGGTAGCATCGACGTACACCCATTGTTGATGGAAGGTAGGGTTAATTTAAACAATTTTAAATACCCTTTTGTTTATCGAATAAACATTTATCTTGATATAAGTTTTAAATCAAATTTAAAACGAGGGATTTTATTTTTTTAAAAATTTTGGTCTCATGCATATTTAAATCTAATTTAAAACATGCAAACATGCGGATTCAATTATTCTATATATCAACATATATAAAGTAACATTGGGATGATCGATCGCGAGAGCTATGCGGTCCGTGGTTGCCAGCCATGGGCCTGGGTCCAATCCTAGGGGTAATGCAATATGCAATGCAATCCTATTACAAAGCTTTCCGGTTTTACAGATCTTCGGTCTTCAAAATCTTGATCGTCATTGTCCACCGTCTTCGGATGTCCTCCCACTAAATCTAGTAATTTACATTTAAATCTACTATGACAGATAAGGGATACATTTATCAAGGGTGGGAACGGGCCACAAACAGGCCCACTTTAAATGATAATCAAATATATAAAAACCGAAATCAAATAAAACCTATTGCATACACCTAACACATTGGGCACGGCTCTCGATCACCCCAATCATGCAATTAATCTAATTAACATGCATAATTTAAATAATCTAATTATTTATCGTAAAATCATATTCTAATTACGAAATCGTATTTTATAATAAAATCGTATTTTTGCCGATAAAAACAATTTTAATCAACAAAATCATATTTTATTACAAAATCATATTTCATAATTAAAATCATATTTTACTAATTTTAATTGTATCAATATTGGGTTTAAAACAATTTAGGCCCAAAAACTTAAAATTTCAAAATCGATCAAAATCAGGCCCGACATCGCGTACCGGCCCGAGAACTTCACGGGCTGCCCGGGACAGGCCCGAACCAAAACCTAGAAGAATTCAGACCAGCCGTCACGACATCGCCGGAGCGGCGGCCGGCCGGCGGCCACCATCGAAAAACGCACGGCGGCGCAACAGCCACGCAAGGCCGCGTGCTTTATCGCGCGACCAATCGCGCGTCCAGTCGCGCCATCGTGCGATCAGTGGCGCATCCAAGCGGCAGCAGCGGTCGGCCAGCCTTCACCGTGTAGCGCAACCAGTCGCGACGTCCGGCCTTCACATGCGCAACCATATGCGCGACAGCGGCGAACAACGCGCGCAAAACACGGCGCATCGTGCGACAGGCACGGCGGTGATGCGCGACCAGCGGCCGCTCTCCTCGCCAAGCGTCGCCCAACAGCTGCGCATCGTGTTGCGCTGGACAAGGCCAGCGTTGCGCGGCCGGCGTGCAAGTCGCGCGCATGAGCGTGCGTGAGAGAGGGGCGCCGCCGCACACGGCGGCGGCCGGCGGCCGTGTCAAAAGTTTGATTTTCGATCTGAAAATTAAGATATTAGATACAATTATGGCAATTCGTATGATCAGATCCAGAAAAACCTGGCTCTGATACCACTATTGGGATCCAGATCCGCCCCCCGGCTAGGCAGCGGAAGAACAAAGAAAAAGGCAGGGAGACGATCAATACGAAAAAACTAACAAATTCTAATCGTCATTCATAGGGTGTTCAAAAACGAATACCTTGCTGGCACTTGTGCGATTCTCTGTTGTGTTGATGTTCGATCGGTTTTGGGTGTTGGATGAGTTTCTGGAGTTGTTGCATGATTTCCAGGACGAAATCCTTTTCTAATGGTGGATAAATGTGAGGCCTGAAGGATTTGTGGATTAATTGAGATAATAAATCGGGCTTAATAATAGACCAAATCGGGCTCGAGCTGATATGGGGTAAATCAACTCTGATCTGAATTGCTTCGTTGAGCGTGGAACACGTCTTCTAGTCATAAGATGTTTTGGAGATAGCAGTGCAGTAGCGGACAGCTTGGGGAATTGTTGTATTTGTGTAAGCTGTTCGGAGATGAAGTGTAAGCTGATCAGTGAGGAACAGTTCTAAGCTGAACTATACAGTAGGGTGTTATGCTGGTTGTGTCGTGAGTTGTTTCTGGGTAAAACCACTTAGGAGTGAGCAGCTCTGGTAGGCACTGCGTAGTGTAGTGGATGCAAACTGGAGTCTTAGCAGGATTCAGCTTAGGGGTGTTCTGAATATCCTGAGCTGAATGTTCAGGTGGCGAGTATTTTGCTTGTGTTGTCTTATGATACTGCTCAGATGTAAGTTGGTAGTAGCATGCTGTGTAGGCCGGTACTATTTGTGGTCTTCAGCTTAGGCCAGTGCTATTTGCTTTCTTCAGTTTTGGTGAGAGTTGTTCCTAGTTCAGACCGGACGAGAGCTGGTTGTGGTCACAAGCTTTGTTGAGATCTATTCGGAAAGTGTAAGATGGACAGTGCGTGATCTGGCCTGAGTACGGTCCTTTCAATCCATATATCCCGGTCGGATCAACGACCATTGGTAAATCGAGAGTCGCTAGAGATCCGATAGCTATGCATACATCTTGGAGATCGAATAGTGACATCGCGAGTGTAACTAGGTAAACACATTTACCTAAAACACTTCTAGTACTCTGGCCAGAGATTTATACACTATTATCCCCTCAGATAGCATAGGATATCCACGCATGTCTGCGAGCGGTGAATCCTCGACAACGATGCATCGACTCCTACATGCATTGGGATCTCACTCAATCCCGACGCCTTATGACCCCAAGTGGGTCGGCAAACGGGTCAAAGTGAGACGCCTATCATGTAGAGTCTCAATGACGTTTCGAGTCGTGAGGACTAATCAGTATAACCAAGACCTCGGACTTATCCACTCGACAAATGGTAACCACTTGGAAAGTCCGAACGAGGGTTGTTCGATAGATCACCAGGTCACTATCTATCTGCATGCTCAGAACATCACAATGTTCCCTACCAATGAAACATGGTACTTCGCATCGCAGATACTAGTCTCGAACTCGGGCGGCCTTATCCTCATTTTTACGGCCCAATCGACTAGGAACATGTTCAGAATACACAGCGACTATTAGATGTGTTTCATGATAGCCGTCCTACCCACTATCACATCTAACATACGCTTTAGTGTATTCTAGGTCTTTACTCAACGCAATTGTAAATCATTACACACATAATGAAAGTAAAGAACGCCATATAAGTAAATGCGAATATCATATATAAAGACTGTTTGTACAAGAGTCTATAAAACCCACACGCCACAAGTTGGCTAGTTGGGCATCTACTCTAACAAGTCTATGTGTCCGAAGACTGATGAGGAGATAGAGAGTATGACACGTGTGCCATATGCCTCGGCAATAGGTAGTATTATGTATGGCATGATCTCCACTAGACCGGATGTCGCATATGCTCTGAGTGTCATGAGCCGCTACCAGGCCAACCCCGGCCAATTACATTGGAAGGCTGTGAAAGATATTCTTAAGTACTTTGGAAAGACTAAGAATATGTTCATAGTCTATGGGGGTGGTGAACTGAAACTGGAAGGCTATACTGATTCTAGCTTTCAGTGTGACGTGGATGATTCGAAGTCAACCTCTGGATTTGTATTCATGCTCAATGGTGGTGCTGTCTCTTGGAAGAGTTCCAAGCAAGACACCATCGCGGATTCAACCACTGAGGCTGAGTACATCGCAGGATCAGCTGCTGCTGAGGAGGCAGTTTTGATAAGGAATTTCGTCCAAGAGTTGGGCGTCATTCCTAATGGAGTTGGTCCAGTCCCGGTGTACTGCGACAACACGGGTGCCGTTGCGCAATCAAAGGAGCCTAGGTCTCACCAAAGATCCAAACACATACTGAGGAAATACCACATAATCCGAGATATTGTGGCTAGAGGTGACATAGCAGTTGAGAGAGTCGCCTCTGCGGACAACGTTGCTGATCCACTTACGAAGCCCTTGCCAGGATCATTGTTTGAAAAACATCACGAAACAATGGGACTGCGTCTGATGAGTAGTTGGCTTTAGGACAAGTGGGAGATTGTTAGAGTAGATGCCCAACTAGCCAACTTGTGGCGTGTGGGTTTATAGACTCTTGTATATGACAGTCTTTATATATGATATTCGCATTTATTTATGGCATTCTTTACTTTCATTGTGTTGTATGATGATTAACAATTGCGTTGAGTAAAGACCTAGAATGCACTATAGTGTATGTTAGATGTGATAGTGGGTATGACGGCTATCATGAAACACATCTAATAGTCACTGTGTATTCTGAACATGTTCCTAGTCGATTGAGCCGTCAAAATGAGGATAAGGCCGCCCGAGCCTGAGACTAGTATCTGCGATGCGAAGTACCATGTTTCATTGGTAGGGAACATTGTGATGTTCTGAGAATGCAGATAGATAGTGACCTGGTGATCTATCGAACTACCCTCGTTCGGACTTTCCAAGTGGTTACCATTTGTCGAGTGGATAAGTCCGAGGTCTTGGTTGTACTGATTAGTACTCACGACTCGAAACGTCATTGAGACTCTACATGATAGGCGTCTCACTTTGATCCGTTTGCCGACTCACTTGGGGTCATTAGGCGGCGGGATTGGGTGAGACCCCGATGCATGTAGGAGTCGATGCTTCGTTGTCGAGGATTCACCGCTCGCTTACATGCGTGGATATCCTATGCTATCTGAGGGGATAATAGTGTATAAATCTCTGGCCAGAGTACTAGAAGTGTTTTAGGCAAATGGGTTTACCTAGTTACACTCGTGATGTCACTATTTGATCTCCAAGATGTATGCATAGCTATCGGATCTATAGAGACTCTCGATTTACCAATGGTCGTTGATCTGATCGGGATATATGGATTGAAAGGACCGTACTGTACGCTAACCACGACCAACTGGTTCTTGCAGGAACTATCAGTGATACCTAGGGGATCATGGGACGATGTTGCTAGACGCTCTTACCATGATCCGATGGGCAAGTCCTGAATTGTGATTCCGGAGCCACAATGGTTGTGGGCCCATGGCTAGCTGTATCCCTGAACCATTGAGGGTCACACAAGTACTGGATTCGTGATTTCCGCACGGATACTGAGCTCAATGTGTTGAGCACTTGAGGAGGATTTTAGCGAGTGCGACTTCCTAAAAGTCAACAGGGGTCAAATCGTGATTTGCCGCTGTTGAGGGGCAAAACGGTCATTTTTCAATTTAGGGTTAGATGATCTGAAAAATTGTTTTTCATATAATAACATTCAGTGTTGGAAACTGAATCGATCGGTCCGATCTGATCGGCAATCGGAGTTACGATGAAGTCGCAGCGATGGATATCGTCATTTGGACCCGGGCCCGTTGGGCCGGTCCAAGTCCATTGCTAGTCTATTTAATTAGACTTAAGGCTTTAATCATAACACTTGACTAGACACACATTAACCCTAAACCTAGACTAAGCATTCGGCCGCGTCCCCTTCTCACTAGCCGCCGCCGCCACCGTGCTCGCCACGCGCCGCCGCCGCCGCCGCCGCCGTTGATTGATCGGACTTGCTCCGATCAGTTTTTCGAGGAGAATCCTTCCGCGCTGATCTCGTCAGGCCTTCTAGTGCAGGATAACGAAGGAGTCTCCCTTCTGGTCGTGGACCTGATTGACGAATCTACAGCCGCCTACCGTGAAGAGCCGGTCTTCTTGTAATTCCGGTTGGAGCCAGGCGCAAGTCGCCAGCAAGGTAATCTACTAATCATCCTATGAATGGTTCGTAGTTTGCAGTAGTTTTTAATTGTATTGAACGTTTCCCGGCCTAATTTTATTCTTCCGCTGCCTCGCCGGGAGACGGGATCCGGATCCGCCACCGTTACCCAACAATCAACTGGTCAGATCAAATGGTATCTGAGCAAATTTGCTTAGCAGCCAACTCTTCCAAAGCTGGTTGTGGCATCAGCAAATAAACCATATAAACTTTAAAACACTTGCCCATTTGAGTCAGCATGAACTGGTTTCTGGTATGCCGAAAATCAATTTTTTCGAAGGACAAGATCTGTGCCGCATGTCAGCTTGGTAAAAAAATTCGTTCTACATTTAAAAAGAAAGGCGGTAAACATTCTTCCAGAAGCTTAGAGCTTTTACATATGGATCTCTTTGCTCCTTTTCCCGTAACAAGCTTAGAGGGAACGAACTACACCCTAGTTGTTGTTGATGATTTTACAAAATTCACTTGTGTGCTGTTTTTAAAAGCAAAATATGATACCGCTGACCAGTTTACTCGGCTTTTAAAACGTTTACAAAATGACAGATCTTGTACAGTCAACAGGATAAGAAGTGATCGTGGTACCGAGTTTTTAAATAAAAAATTATCTTCTTATCTGGATGACATAGGGATAAAGCATGAGCTTTCAGCAACTAGAACTCCTCAACAGAACGGGCTGGTTGAGAGGAGAAATCGCACTTTAAAAGAAGCTGCAATATCTATGATTGCTTATTCTGGCATTTCACAAAAATTTTGGGCAGAAGCAGTTAATACAACTTGCTACACTCAAAACAGATCTATGATTAACAAGTTGCATGATAAAACCCCATATGAGATCTGGAGTGGCAAGAAACCTGATATTTCATATTTCAGGGTTTTTGGGTGCAGATGCTTCATTCACAATAATGGTAAGAAGCACCTAACAACTTTTGATGTAAAATCTGATGCAGGTATCTTCCTAGGTTATTCAGTAGTGAGCAAGGCTTATCGAGTATTCAACAATAGAAGTCTAACTGTTGAAGAGTCAGCACACGTTGTCTTTGATGAGACAAGTTTTAGATCCAACTCAGCTGTGAGCCTTAACGACTTATGTACACGTCTAGAATCATCCAGCATTGATGACTCAGATGATGACGTGGCACAACAAAGACATTCAACATAGATGGAACCAGCACTGGATACACCGCATAACAATGCTTAACAATATCTGACAGGTAATCCAGTAGTCATCGATTTGACTAACGTTGACTCAACGCAGGATCAGATCTCTCCAAGTGTGCCTGCTGCTGGAGCTGAAGCGACAAAAGCACGAGATGCTCAAACAGATGTTGCACAAACAGATCTTGCCACACAACGATCAATATCTGATGCACAAGATGCGAACGTGAACCATCAATTGACATCGAACAATCCAGATGTGTGTATCCAACAAGACATCCAAGCAGAACAGGAATCAAACCCAATTGGACTTGATCTCCGGTGGAATAGAAATCATCCACCCGAGCAGGTCATAGGTAACATCGAATATCCTATTCGCACACGAAGCCAGCTTATGCATGATCAATTTGACTCAGCATTAATCTCACATATAGAACCCAAACAAATAGATGAAGCCTTAGCATACCCAAGCTGGGTAGAAGCAATGCAGGAGGAACTCAATCAATTTAAGAGAAATAGCGTATGGCAACTTGTACCTAGACCTTCAAATCATTCAGTTATAGGAACTCGATGGGTCTTCAGGAACAAACTGAATGAAGATGGAATAGTAACAAGAAACAAAGCTAGACTGGTAGCTCAGGGATTTAAGCAAATGGAAGGAATAGATTTCGATGAAACCTTTGCACCTGTAGCTAGATTAGAAGCCATTCGCATGTTCTTTCTTTTGCCGCATTCAAATATTTTAAAGTATTTCAAATGGATGTTAAGAGTGCATTTCTTAATGGCATTCTAACAGAGGAAGTGTATGTTGCACAACCTCCTGGCCACGTTTATAAATTGGATAAAGCTCTGTATGGGTTGAAGCAAGCACCCGTAGCTTGGTATGATATACTATCTAAATTTCTTATCGAGCATGATTTCACTATAGGCACAGTTGATAAGACACTATTTAAATTTGTGAAATCTGATCATGTTCTGTTAGGGAAAATCTATGTGGATGATATTATATTTGGGTCAACTAACCCCAAATTGTGTCAGAAATTTTCTAAGTTGATGCAGGACAAATTTGAGATGATCATGATGGGCGAGCTAATGTTCTTCTGGGATTACAAGTTAGACAGTTGGATAATGGAAACTTATCAGCTCCGTGCTAATTAACAAGGATTAATTGCACTTATTAAGCACATAAACGTGGAAGCATAAAATAGGTCTAAAAAATTTCGAAATAAAGTTGGGCCTAAACCAAATCATATCTTCAAAATATTCATAATCAAAATACGAGTTAAATCGAAACACATACAACAACAGGTAATCACAACTCAAATCAACAACGATCCCCCAGAATACATATACCATCAGGGCATCCCCTGGATCAATACATAATAAATAATAAGAATAACTGGGACTCAAGGAAATGGGAATCGATCAGCTGGGATTCCAGTCTGTCCAGCTTGGTTACCTAAAGATCCTACAAATGGGCAACACAGACCCAAACAACACAAAAGCAGGAAAAAGAATACGAGGTCAAGCCTCAGTTAGAAAGAGAACTAATATAACAGCAAATCATAAACATGCAGTATTCTAAGTCATGAATGCATGCGGATGTCAAAGAACATCGGTCATCAAGGCCTGCTAATCAGCTGGCAATAATCTCAATCGAGCCTCTATACCAGCATAGTGTATCAACCGGGAAATCATCGGTCCGTGATCTTCAGGCCCGTCATCCATCACGGTGGTTTTTAGACACAACTAATCAGTTGGTCAACACTCCGATGATAGCGTTGTACCTTTCAGGCATGACACATCTGTCTACCGGTCACAACGTGGCTCTATCTTAGGTTCTCAATCGATAAAAGGCTCAATATGTATGCATAAATGCCGTGAAATTCAAATCTGATTTCAACATGCATAAATTACGTAAACAGCTCATATCAATCAATCAAATTGTTCACGTAAGCACAGATTTCACATATCACAAACATCATGCCTCAAATACTAGCACGCTATGTCTAAGTTGTTAACAAAAGCTCAACTCGTACCTTCAATTCTCAAGTTCTACCTCAACAGATCTCACCAAGGCACTGCAACTTTAGCCTAACCAATCTGCCTCCTCGCTGGTTACGACAAACACAGCAGGAACCTCCTGGGAGCTTAATCTGTTAGGAAATCTCATATCTTAGTTCACAGCTGAATTTCTAAAGCTTACTACCTACGGTCAGAACTCATATCTGGTTCTACCCATCCACGCAGCTTTTAACAGCTAGAACTAAATTCAAAACAACAAGGATTACCCAGAAGCTCACACGGTCAGTACAAAACTCTACTCAACTGTCGCGAGAACCTATGAATTCACAGCTTCTTCGCGCTCCCCCTCCAACGTCGACTCAGGCCACCTAACTGGTATAAATCAAAAGAGCTACTCAAGACGAGCTCAACGCCACCAGTCTCGTTCCAAACAACAGCGGAAATCGACGGCTATTTACTGGAGAAGTGTTCGAATGAACAGTATCTATCGAGGGTTTCACTGGAGAAAACGATGAGGAAATGTCGGGTTCACAAATACCCTAAGTGTTGAGCAGCACTTGGTATATAAATCCTCGAATTACTACTATTCTAAGCAACTCAGATCTCTGCTTAAACTAAGGCAAAAGTCCTCTGAAAGCTGAATCCAGCTTTCGCCCTCAACTGGCTATGCTGATACGGTTCAGATGTCTAAACGAGTTACTAACTCCATAGCAAACGACGTCGCACAAACTAATCAAAACGACGTAGTAGAGCTTCTACAGTTGAAACAGATCTCTCGCTAGCAACATCTGAATAGCGCTAACAACCAGCGGTCAACTTAGCTGTGTTGACCAACACGTGGCACCTTCTTGCACCTGCGCGCTAACGCTAACAGCTGCCTCTCGCTACATTCTCATAGCTGCGTTCAGTAGCGTTGACATCTGGTCACGCTACTACTGAGTACCAACATCTGAAATATCTCCCGCGCAAGAACGCTGCTGGCCTATCTTCTCCCAGCGATGAACCTCAAGTCTGAATTACCACTGGAATCACTTCCCGATAGGAAAATGCAACTACTGAACTCCAAATTCAACGCTGATTTCACCCGATAACCAGCAACTCACAGCTGATCAACTCTATGTCAAATCTGAACACCTAGAAATCAAAATTTCCGAGACAAATCTTAATACAAAATCTGATTAACCATTAAACTTACTTAACAGATTTCTAGTCCTCACACTCTCCCCCACTAGAAATCGATTTCGTCCTCGAAATCAGTTCAGACATTGAATCAAAATCACAACAGCAATATAGCCTATTCATAACACACTATACTAGACACCATTTCTAATATACTCATACCATACTGCCTAGTACAACTCAATACTAAACAGAATCTTAATTCAGCAGCAAAATCACTTAAATCATGAAATCATTCAAGCTAGAAGGTTACCTGGATCGCTACTGTCATAGCTCAAACAGATGAGGCCACTCCTGTCTCATCTTTTCCTCAACTTCCCAGGTAGCTTCCTCACGTCCATGCTTGCTCCATTGGACCATCACCAACGGTATAACCTTATTCCTCAGCTGCTTCTCCTTCCTGTACAGAATCTGCACTGGATATTAAACATAGCTCAGGGTCTGGTCTAGCTCTACTTCATCAGTCCTCTGTTGGGGAACCACGGCGGATCCGGATCACGCCTCCCGGCGAGGCAGCGGAAGAACAAAAATTTGGCCGGGAGACGATCAATACAATTCAATGAACATGCAATCTATGACATTCATAGGGTGTTTTGTAGAATACCTTGCTGGCAACTCGTGCCTGGCTCCGACCAGTTTCGTGAGGAAATCGGCACTTCACGGTAGGCGGCGGTAGATTTCGTCAATCAGGTCCACGACCGGATACGAGACTCCTTCGTCAGCCTGCACTAGAAGGCCTGACGAGATCGGCGCGGACGGATTCTCCTCGTCAAGTTGGCCGGAACAAGTTCCGGCGAAGGAGGCGGCGGCGGCGTGCACCGGCGGCGGCGGCGGCGGCGTGAGGTTTGAGGAGAGGGGGGCGACGCCTAGAGCTTAGGGTTAGGGTTAATTGTGTAGTAGTAAGTGTTATGAAGCCTGAGTCTATATTAAATAGACTTAGTGATGGACTTGGACCGGCCCAACGGGCCCGGGTCCAACGGGTGAACATTCGGTTCATCCCCATCACCGTGACTTCATCGTAACTCCGATCGCCGATCAGATCGGACCGATCGACTCAGTTTCCAAAAATGAATACTATGATCTGAAAAACCATTTTTCAGAACCCTAGTGCAAAATGACCGTTTTGCCCCTCAACAGCGGGAAATCTCACCGTGACTTCATCGTAACTCCGATCGCCGATCAGATCGGACCGATCGACTCAGTTTCCAAAAATGAATACTATGATCTGAAAAACCATTTTTCAGAACCCTAGTGCAAAATGACCGTTTTGCCCCTCAACAGCGGGAAATCACGATTTGACCTCTGTTGACTTTT
>KQ988425.1:275153-285187 GCA_001598015.1 Dorcoceras hygrometricum | reverse complement strand
CTGAGTCGGTAAACGGGTCAAAGTGAAATGCCTATCATGTAGAGTCTCAATGACGTTTCGAGTCGTGAGGACTAATCTGTACAACCAAGACCTCGAACTTATCCACTCGACAAATGGTAACCACTTGGAAAGTCCGAACGAGGGTAGTTCGATAGATCACCAGGTCACTATCTATCTGCATGCTCAGAACATCACAATGTTCCCTACCAATGAAACGCTGAGTCGGTAAACGGGTCAAAGTGAGGCCCCTATCATGTAGAGTCTCAATGACGTTTCGAGTCGTGAGGACTAATCTGTACAACCAAGACCTCGAACTTATCCACTCGACAAATGGTAACCACTTGGAAAGTCCGAACGAGGGTAGTTCGATAGATCACCAGGTCACTATCTATCTGCATGCTCAGAACATCACAATGTTCCCTACCAATGAAACATGGTACTTCGCATCGCAGATACTAGTCTCGAGCTTGGGCGGCATTATCCTCATTTTTACGGCCCAATCGACTAGGAACATGTTCAGAATACACAGTGACTATTAGATGTGTTTCATGATAGTCGTCATACCCACTATCACATCTAACATACACTGTAGTACATTCTAGGTCTTTACTCAACGCAATTGTTAATCATCAAAACAACACAATGAAAGTAAAGAATGCCATATAAATAAATGCGAATATCATATATAAAGATTGTCATATACAAGAGTCTATAAACCCACACGCCACATGTTGGCTAGTTGGGCATCTACTCTAACATCCTCAGCACATGGGATGGATCTGGCTAATATTTTCTCAACATTGACACATGAAACACGTCATGCATCGCTGCTAACTCATCAGGCAGCTTCAATCTATAAGCCAACTGTCCAATCCGCTCAACAATCTCAAAGGGAACAACGAATCTAGGAGCTAACTTTCCTTAAATCTAAACCTCATTACACTTTTGAAAGGAGAAATCTTAAGAAATACCCAATCGCCAACCTCAAATTCCAATGGTATGCATCGATTATTAGCATAGCTAGCATGCCTATCTTGTGCAGCTTTCATTCTACTTCGAATCAACTCAATCTGATCTTTCATATGTTGCACAAACTCATGAGTAGATAGCTGTTTCTCGCCAACTTCTTCCCAATAAATCGGTGATCTACACTTTCGACAATATAAAGCTTCAAACGGAGCCATTCCAATTGTCACTTGGTAGCTGTTGTTGTAAGAAAACTCAACTAACGACAAGGCATCCTTCCAGACACCACTGAAATTCATCACAACTGCACGCAGCATATCCTCTAAAGTCTGGATGGTCCTCTCATATTGTCCATCTGTCTGTGGGTGATAGGCTGTACTCATAGCCAATCTCGAACACATCGCTGCTTGTAAACTCTTCCAAAATCGAGAGGTGAATCTTGGATCCCGATCTGACACTATCGAAACAGGCACTCCATGCAATCTAACCACATGGTCGACATACAACTTCGCCATTTTCTTCATCAATAACCTCACATCATAGGGAATGAAATGGGCTGATTTCGAAAGTCTATCAATTACCACCCAAATCGCATCGCATCCCCTACTCGATCGAGGTAGTTGAGTCACAAAATCCATGGC
The DNA here is from genome assembly GCA_001598015.1 of Dorcoceras hygrometricum. Taxonomy (NCBI): domain Eukaryota; kingdom Viridiplantae; phylum Streptophyta; class Magnoliopsida; order Lamiales; family Gesneriaceae; genus Dorcoceras; species Dorcoceras hygrometricum. The sequence continues at coordinate 283,580 of KQ988425.1, read as the reverse complement.
GATGTGCTCTCAATTCCATTGAGACACTTCTAAACTCTGCAACAATCCACCAGGTCTCCTTCTCTCAGCCTTGACCTGCTGGCAATTCAAACATCGAGCAACAAAACTAGAAATGTTGCTCTTCATGCCTTCCCACCAGTAATGAGACCAAAGCATGGTACATCTTCTTATCCCCAGATGCACTCTATAACGACTACAATGCGCTTCATTCAGAATATTCTCTTTCAAATCAATCAATTTTGGAACCACTAATATACCACGGAACATCAAACACCCATCAGAAGCAACAGAGAAATCTTCAGACTGACCACTCTGGGCCTTAATCCTCAACTCATTGATATACGGATCAGTTCTCTGCGCCTCTCTGATGTCAATCACAATCAGTGGTTCAATGAAACTATGAAGTACTGATCACTCATGTCAGGCCTCAGGAGTTAAACCACGTAAACATAGCGGAAGCATACAAAAAGTGGCTTAAAATTTTTGCTTTTGGCCTGACGGTTTAAAACCTATAATTTAAAATACAATCATACTTAAAATATCCCAGTTTACAAATACAAGATACCACAGTACAACACTTATATAAACACAGTTACCAGTACTACAACGGATAACACAACCCCACAAGCACAGGGCATTCCCCGGCTAACAGTACTAGTACATATATGCTATACGCTAACTGGGACACTCTATCCACATCCTGGGGCACCTCCAGCAGGGTCAAAGCCACGACCAGCAGAGAAACCTGGGAAACCTGGAAACAACACACAGGCAACAAAAACCAGCCCCAGAAGGACCTCGGGGTCAAACCCCAGTACGGTGAGTAGCATAAACAGCATAAGGAAAACATAGATAAATATGCACATGATATGCAAGGGATCAAGGCTACAACCGAAAGCAAGGAGCCAAAGGATCTGAACAACAGCTCAACAACAATATCTGATCAAAGGAACAATCAGTAGTGGCCACGGGTATACTGAGAACATGGGAGCTACCCACTCATCTACAGTACACCATACCAGATGCGAACAAACAGCTCCACCTGCTGTTGCTCACTCGTGAGATGTGGGAGCTACCCACTCAGCTCATAGCAGGAGTAGCATAAACAGCATAAGGAAAACATAGATAAATATGCACATGATATGCAAGGGATCAAGGCTACAACCGAAAGCAAGGAGCCAAAGGATCTGAACAACAGCTCAACAACAATATCTGATCAAAGGAACAATCAGTAGTGGCCACGGGTATACTGAGAACATGGGAGCTACCCACTCATCTACAGTACACCATACCAGATGCGAACAAACAGCTCCACCTGCTGTTGCTCACTCGTGAGATGTGGGAGCTACCCACTCAGCTCATAGCAGCTAACAAACCCAGCAGGGAGATTGAGGTACAAGAGTTACCCGCTCTGCCTCAAAGGTATACGGGAACTACCCGCTCGTCCTTGAACATAGCATCCTGGTACTCACAATTCAATAGAACAGGCATAGCTAGCAAAACAGGGCTCGACAGCAATATGCGTGTATGTAAATGCAACAGCTGATATTATTACACAGACACAAGTAATAACAGCACAGAGCATACACAACAAGCAATCATATAATCCATGCTCAACCCTAAGCTGTAAAAAAGCTCACATCCGTACCTCAAGTCTTCTGAGCTATAATTACAACAAAGCAGATTGCCACAATGACGCAGATCCACCACCTGCTCAACGGCAACACAAAAACTGCTCAAAGACCGAAGCACAGAAAAGCAACAGCTGGGAGCTACACTTAACCAGCACTATCCTACGTCATCAAACACCACAGAAAGCTCTAACAAGCTTAAAGGCAGGAACTGAACTTACCCCAAAAAGCTAGGAGCGAAATCCGACGCTTATGCCAATAGACTACACAAGGGAGATCGCACACCTCACCAGCTTCAAGTAAATGTTCGAAATCAATACCCAAATGAAGCGTCTCAGCAAGAGGAGTCCAACGCAACCACTCTCGCCTTCTTCGGAGTTGCCTACTGCCGGCAATCGAAGAAGATAAGGTTCGGTGAACAGTAGCTAGGGTATCGCGACAGAATTTTGCAATCGGGACATATTAACAATAATAGAGAACAAAGCCAATCTCTCCATTTAAATCTCACTGCTGACAGAAAATAGGAACAGCTCCACCGACAACTTAAACTATCACAACTGATATTCCCGCTCGCAAAACAGATCTTGCAACAGATCTCTTACTAAGCCAAATCAACGATCGCTACTAACTCAAACGATGTCGTAGAGAACTACTGTCACAACTGGACACGTCACCCGCTACACACTGCTGAATCCTAACCAACAGCTGTTAACAACGCTACAACAGATCTCTCACCCAGCTGAAGCTAACGCAACTCACAGCTGATTCTTCTTTGCTAACCCCAAAACTCTGTCGTTCCAACTAACCAAACGACGACGTACAAGCTCCCGCTACTGAAACACGCTAGTGCACTCGCTACTTCTCAGCGACTGATGACCTCGCTACGACTGCTGAATACAACCACTACTGCTGACATCACCACTGCTGAGCGCCAACATTCAGCGATGACCTGCGCTAACTACTGAATAGCTTCCGCGAAAGAACTCAACTAACCAAAGCTGTTCTAAGAACAAACAAAACCCGATAGCATCTCCAAGTGCAACAACTCAAAGCTGATCACAACAAAACCAGATTAATTAACTCAATTAATCTTATCAGCTTTCGGGTCACACAACTCAGCTGGAATCGCCAACCAGAAGTGCTCAACTTCTTGTGGACCTCGAGATACTCGAGGATGTTAGCATCGCAGGCTGGGCCTTCCTACTCAAAGCATCAGCTACCAAGTTCATCCGCCCAGGCTGATACTGTATCTCGCAATCAAAATCCTTAAGCAACTCCATCCAACGACGTTGCCTCATATTTAGATCCGACTGGGTGAAGATATGCTTCGAACTCTTGTGGTCGGTGTACACCACAAACTCCTCACCATAAAGATAGTGTCGCCATATCTTCAAGGCAAACACAATCGCAGCCAACTCCAAGTCATGAACGGGATATCTCGTCTCATGAGGCTTCAACTGTCGAGACACATATGCAATCACGTATCCGTTCTGCATAAAAACACACCCTAAACCACTCAGAGAAGCATCGGAGCACACCACAAACCCTCCAGAACCCTCTCGTCTCATGAGGCTTCAACTGTCGAGACACATATGCAATCACGTATCCGTTCTGCATAAAAACACACCCTAAACCACTCAGAGAAGCATCGGAGCACACCACAAACCCTCCAGAACCCCGAAGGAAAGGCCAAAACAGGAGCAGTCGTCAAATTATCCTTCAGCAACTGAAAACTAGACTCACACTCATCAGTCCAAACAAACTTCCTATCCTTCTGGGGCAACTGAGTCATCGGCCTGGCTATCGAAGAAAACCTCTCAATGAAACGCCTATAATAGCCAGCCAATCCCAAGAAACTACGGATCTCGAAAACATTCCTAGGTCGCTCCCAGTTAAGAACTGCTTCGACCTTACTAGGCCCACCGAAATTCCTTCCGCTGAAATCACATGACCCAAGAAGATAACTCTGTCTAGCCAAAATTCACACTTGCTGAACTTGGCATACAATTGTGAGTCTCTCAGTCTTTGAAACACTAGCCTCAAGTGCTCTTTATGCTCTCTGAAACTCCTCGAATACAACAAAATATCATCTATGAAGACAATCCCGAATCGATCGATGTACTCGCTAAAGATGCGATTCATCAAATCCATGAACACCGCAGGAGCATTCGTCAATCCAACTGGTGATAGCCAGAGCGCAAATCAATCTTCGAGTACACGACCGATCCTTGAAACTGATCGAAAAAGTCATCAATCCTCGGCAACGGATACTTGTTCTTCACTGTCGCTTTGTTCAGCTGTCGAAAATCAAAGCACATCCTCATAGATCCATCTTTCTTCTTCACGAATAGAATCGGAGCCCCCAAGGCGACATACTTGGTCTAATGAATCCTTTCTCAAGAAGATCTCTCAACTGATACTTGAGTTCTTTCAACTCTGCTGGCACCAATTGATACGGAGCTCTAGAAATCGGGGCTGTACCAGGCACAAACTCTATACTGAAGTCGATCTCGCGTCTCGGAGGGAATCTAGGGATCTCGTCTGGAAACACATCTGGGAACTCTTGAGCAATCGGAACATCGCTACACTCCATTCTCGACTCATGGGAAACGTCTAGGGCATAGATCATAAACCCTGAATTCTCTAGCGACAACAAACTAAACATATCCATGGCTGACACCATAAGAATCTTAGGTCGCGAATCAGCACCATAGAACTCCCATTTCGCTCCAGATCGAGGCCGAAACCTCACCACACCATGGAAACAATCAACAGTTGCTCTATTTTCAGTCAACACATCCATACCCAAGATACAATCAAAATCTCTAATTCCCAAAACCATCAAATGGGTCACCAAAACATGCTCATCAAACCTAATCAGGCAATTCAACACCACCTCTTAGGACAACAGAATCACACCAGCGGGGGTGGACACGGAGAAAACATCACAAAGTGGGGAAGAACTCAACCCACGCTCATACACAAAAAACTCAGAAATGAAGGAGTGTGATGCTCCTGTGTCAATCAAAACTCGTGCAGGCAAATCAAAGATAAATCATGTACCTTGAATCACTCTCGTAGGTATCTCATCAGCCTGGTCTCTCGTCAAGGCATTCGCCTGGGCCTGCTGGGGTCCCGAAAACTGAGGTCTCGAGGGTACTCCAAACCTAGAAGGCTCAGAAGGTTGGAATTCTGAACGTTGGGACTGAGCAAAAGGTTGTTGTCGCTACGAAGAACCACCAGCAGAACCTTGCTGTGACTGACCCAAAGAATACCCTCCAATAAAAGGACACGCTCTAGCAAAATGTCCCGATTGTCCACAGAGATGACAAAGACCTCAAACTCCACGACACTGCGAAGTGCTTCCCTACACACTGTCCACAAAACATATTTCCAGAACTACTGCCACCAGAACTCACAGAACCAGAGGAACTCGAATGCGCCTTCTTCTTAAACTATTTGCCTTGTGGCTTGAACCTCTGACCATTCGATTGCTGCGACCCCTGAGGAGACTAAAACGATTGCGACACATCTTGCACCGGTTGAAAAGTGCACCCCACTGACGACTGAACCAGAGCATGTGCCTCTAACAAACTCTCCTCAATATCTACAGCCCGATCCACGGCCTCGGCATAAGTCGCAGGTGAACCATACAACACCATCCGGAACAAATCAGGCCTCAAACCCTTCAGAAACTTATTCCTCTTAGTCCTTTCATGGTTAGCTACATGGGGAACATACATCAATAGCGAAGAGAACTATACTCGGCCACCATCATATTCCCTTACTTCAGGTTGTCAAACTCTCGCTCACGACTGTTGTAGTAGGACTCTGGGGTATACGCCTGTCGGAACGCTGCACAAAAGCTCTCCCAAGTAATCACAGCCCCACTCTCTCGCAAGATACAGGAAGTACCTCTCCACTAGCGCTGCACGTTATCTCTCAACTGCAACACCGCTAGCTTCAATCTCTTCTCAGGAGCGTACTCCAAGGTATCAAACAGCTCTTCCATCCTAACCAACCTTCGGCCATCCAACCTACCTCGGCGCCCGCGAACGTAGGGGTATTCGTCCGCTGAAACCTCGCTAGAACTAACTCCATCTCGCCAATCTGTCTCGTCACATCCTCTACCTCTGCCTGCCTCTCACGACGACACAAAGGGATAGTCTGCTGAATACCCTCGTCACTATCCGAGGCCCTAGTCTCTCAGCAGAACGTCTAGAAGTCCTACCTCTACCTCTCCTCCGCGGAATCTAATAAAATCTCAGGGTAAGGACTAAAAGCAGATAATCACAAAGACATGTAAAATAATCACATAAGCCACAGAGTCAATCAAAATCAAATCCAAACTCTGTGCCTAGACTCGAGTGTTATCAAAGGAAAATGAGCATATCCCAGTTTAAGTTCTAATACCAAAATTGTCAGGTTCCGTACTAATTAACAAGGATTAATTGCACAATTAAGCACATAAACGCGGAAGCATAAAATAGGGCTAAAAATTTTCGAAATAAAGTTGGGCTTGAACCAAATCATATCTTCAAAATAGTCATAATCAAAATACGAGTTAAATCAAAACTCATACAACAATAGGTAATCACAACTCAAATAAACAACGATCCCCCATAATACATATAACCTCAAGGCATCGCCTGGATCAAAACATAATAAAGTAATAAGAATAACTGGGACTCAAGAAAATGGGGATCGACCAGCTGGGGTTCCAGTCTGTCCAGCTTGATTACCTGAAGATCCTGCAAATGGGCAACACAGACGCAAACAACACAAAAGCAGGAAAAAGAATACGAGGTCAAGCATCAGTACGAATGAGCACTAATATAATAGCAAATAATAAACATGCAGTATTCTAAGTCATGAATGCATACGGCTGTCAAAGAACATTGGTCATCAAGGCCTGATAATAAGCTGGAAATAATCTCAATCAAGCCTCTATACCCGCACACTGTATCAATCGGGGAAATCATCGGTCCGTGATCTTCAGGCCCGTCAGCCATCACAGCTCGGAGGTTTTCAGACACAACTAATCAGTTGGTCAACACTCTGATGATAGCGTTGTACCTTTCAGGCATGACACATCTATCTGTCGGTCACAACGTGGCTCTATCTCAGGTTCTCAATCGAACAAAGGCTCAATATGTATGCATGAATGCCATGAAATTCAAATATGATTTCAACATGCATAAATTACGTAAACACCTCATATAAATCAATCAGATTGTTCACGTAAGCAAATATTTCACATATCACAAACATCATGCCTCAAATACTAGCACGCTATGTCTAAGCTGTTAACAAAAGCTCAACTCGTACCTTCAATTCTCAAGTTATACCTCAAAAGATCTCACCAGGGCACTGCAACTTTAGCCTAACCAATCTGCCTCCTCGCTGGTTACGACAAACACGGCAGGAACCTCCTAGGAGCTTAATCTGTTAGGAAAATCTCATATCTTAGTTCACAGCTGAATTTCTAAAGCTTACTACCTACGGTCAGAACTCATATTTGTCTCTACCCATCCATGCAGCTTCTAACAGCTAGAACTAAATTCAAAACAGCAAGGAAAACTTACCCAGAAGCTCACGCGTTCAGTAGAAAACTCTACTCAACTGTCGCGAGAACCTACGAATTCACTGATTCTTTGTGCTCCCCCTACAACGTCGAATCAGGCCACCTAATTGGTATCAATCAAACGAGATACTCAAGACGAGCTAAACGCCACCAGTCTCGCTCCAAACAACGGTGAAAATCGATGGCAATTTACGGGAGAAGTGTTCGAATGGATAGTATCTGTCGAGGGTTTCACTGGAGAAAACGATGAGGAAATTTCGGGTTCAAAAATACCCTAAGTGTTGAGCAGCACTTGGTATATAAATCCTCGAATTACTACTATTCTAAGCAACTCAGATCTCTGCTTAAACTAAGGCAAAAGTCCTCTCAAAGCTGAATTTAATTTTTGCCCTCAGCTGGCTATGCTGATACGATTCAGATGTCTAAACAAGTTACTAACTCCATAGCAAACAACGTCGCACCAATTAATCAAAACGACGTAGTAGAGCTTCTACAGTTGAAACAGATCTCTCGCTAACAACATCTGAATAGCGCTAACAACCAGCGGTCAACTCAGCTGTGACCAAAACGTGGCACCTTCTCGCACCTGCACGCTAACGCTAACAGCTGCATCTCGCTACATTCTCACAGCTGCGTTGACTAGCGTTGACATCTGCTCACACTACTAGTGAGTACCAACATCTGAATGCTCTCTATATCCCACGCGAGAATGCTGCTGGCCTATCTTCTCCCAGCGATGAACCTCAAGTCTGAATTACCACTAGAATCACTTCCCGATAGGAAAATGCAACTACTGAACTCCAAATTCAATGCTGATTTCACCCGATAACCAACACTTGTTGGTCCGTATTAAATAAGGATCAAAAAGAAAGATCAGCAGCCGCGCTTTTGTTAAAAGACTTTAATCAGAATTTTGCGCGCTGCCGATACAAACTTTGAGCTGCAATAGCTCGTTTGTTCTTGAACATAAACAATAACCAGAGCACCGGAGACAGATCTGGTATGATTTAAAAATCATGCGTAAAATACCAGAACTGAATCCTATATTTTAAAACAACTCAAACAGATTTATGTACAACATAAATCTGTTCGAGACTTGTGCAAGTGCTGAACTGAGTGCGTGAAAGCTGAACGTGCAAGTGTGTTAACTGTATGCGATGCTAAGTATAAAATGCAAGTGCTGAACTGTAAACGTGTGTTATGCGTGCTAAA
>KQ988425.1:247729-258923 GCA_001598015.1 Dorcoceras hygrometricum | reverse complement strand
GATGACGTAAGCATTGCTGGTTTGAGTCTGTTGGGTGAAGAGCTGTTGGTAGATCTCATGACGTCAGCAGCGTGTGTTGTTGTCGTGTGGCTGACGTAAGCGTTGCTGCTCGAGAGATCTGTTCGATTTAGTGTGAGAGCTGTTTTGCTTGGAACGCCGTCGTTTTATGAAGTTTGATATAGCGTAGCGTGAGATCTGTTTTGAGAGATCTGACTTTAAGTACGTCGCCGTTTTGGAGAGATCTGTTTGTTGAGGCATGTGTAATGTTCGAACAGACTTGATGACGTAGGAAGATCTGTTGTGTGCGCGCGATTGGTTTAGCGAACAGCTTTGGTGACGTAAGCAGATCTGTCCGCGGTTTTGGCTTTGTGTTAGCGTATTTCCAGATTTCAGCGATTTAGGCCAGACCTCTCTTTTCTTTTAAGTGTTGCGACGTCGTTTTTGGGGAATATTCGTTGTTTAGCGCTAGTTTGTGAGATCTGTTGTGTCGGTGATTCATTTAAACAGATCTCTCGCGCCTATAAATAGAAGCGTTGTCTTCGTTGCATTTGATCGGATTCCATACTTAGAAATATTTCTCTCGACTTCGTTCTCTGTTTTTCAAACCCTGGGTACTGTTCACCGTAACCTTCTCCGGCCTTTTCCCGTTGATTCCGGCCACCGTTTTTCACATTCGAGGTAGCGTTGGACTCCTCTCGAAGAGCTATTTCATCCTATACCAATCTTGGAAGCTACGGGTTGTCCAGGGAGAAATCGTGAGGAGGCAGAACTTATTCCTGTTCGTGTGTTGTGCGCGCAGGTAGCCTTCGAGTTTTAGCTTGGAGATCTCGTTCCTAGTAGTTAATTTAGTTTCCTGTTAAGATGTTTAAGGATGATAGTTAGCTGGTTGAGTTGTAGCTCCCAGCCATGTGTTGGATTTGATTTGGCCGTGAGTTTTTGGGTATAGGCTGAGATTTGAATGTTGTATATCTTGGCAGATTGTGCACGCAGTGAGTTGCTTCGTTCTTTGAGGAAATTAAGGTACGGGTTGAGCTTGTAATTTCAGCAAGGTGACAGCTTGGGTGAATTGTGAGATGGCTTTGCTGGTTATGTGTTTAGTTGCCTGTTGAGGCTGCCTATCTATGAGATGGTTGTGTGTTATGTGTTGTATACATGCTGTTGTTATTGTTGTTGCGCATATGTTGATATGCTTGTTATTGTCCAGCATGTGCATACACGGATTTGCATCTCATTCCAGTTTCATTGCCATCGTTACGTCGTCTTGTTCTGTTTTCTTACCAGGTTCCGAGGGCGAGCGGCAATACCGCACTCTCATCTCCCCTGCTGGGTTATGTTAGCCCCTATGAACCGAGTGGCTAACTACCACAGTTCATAGGTTGGGCAACAGCAGGCCGAGTTGTTGATGCATCTGGTATTTGGGTGTCGTCTCCCGGCGAGTGGTTAGCTACCACACTTGGAACACACCCAGTGGCCACCATTTGTTGCAGATTCAGTTGAGCTATGCATTTATATATATGTATCAGTTAGCTAGGGGGATGCCCTGCGCGTTTGTTGTTGTACCCGTAGGGGATATAGGTACATGTATGGATTATGTATGCTTTGTCGTTGCTTGTTTTATGATTTGGGAAACTTATTTTAAGTATCGCTTTATTTTAAATTATATGTTTAAAACCGTCGGGCCTAAAAGCGAAAATTTTACCCACTTTTTGATAGCTTCCGCATGTGTTTATCTGTTGTGAGCACGAGGCCTGACAGAATGAGATTCTCTCTCAGTGGACCCCTCCGGCCACACCACAACTGATGGTGTAGCAGAGGGTCGTAATCGAACCTTGATGGACATGGTTCGATCTATGATGAGCTTCACTGAACTTCCTACCTCGTTTTGGGGATATGCACTCGAAACAACGGTAATGTTGTTCAACAATGTCCACACAAAGGCATTGGATAAAAATCCATATGAGATGGATGGGCAAGCCACCCAAGGACTCGTACTTGAGGATTTGGGGATGTCCTGCTTACATGAAGCAGACTGTGGGAGATAAGCTGGATAACAGATCCATATTATGCTACTTAATTGGGTATCCAAAGAATTCTATTGGATACTGCTTCTACTATCCCAATGAAACAAAAGTGTTTGTTTCTAGAAATTCCACCTTTCTGGAAAAGGAATTTCTACTTGATAGAAAAGGCAAGATAGTAGAACTCGAAGAGGTTCGAGATCCAACTGAAGTACCAAGTGAATCTCCCGTACCTCAAGGGACAATCCTTAATATGGTCACACCTAGGAGATCCGAAAGGGTTCCTAGGGCTCCTGTTAGATATGGTTTTCTCCTTGAAGATGATCAAAGTGATCAAAATGTTGGATGTGATCCAAGAACCTTCAAGGAGGAAATTTCCGATGCTGATTCTAATTTGTCTCATGAAGCAATGCAATCTGAGATTGACTCAATGAATTCGAACCAAGTCTGGAATCTCGTAAATCCTCCTGAAGGAATAGTTCTAATTGGGTGTAAATGGATATACAAGAGAAAACTTGGGCCTGATGGTAAGGTACTGACCTACAAGGCGCGACTGGTCGCGAAAGTTTATACTCAAAGACAAGGTGTTGGCTATAATGAAACCTTTTTACCAGTCGCAATGTTCAAGTCAATTAGAATCCTATTAGCCATAGCCGCATGGTACGACCATGAGATATGGCAAATGGATGTGAAAACTGTATTCCTTAATGGAAACATTAAGGAATAGATCTATATTACACAAGCTGCGGGTTTCACATCTGTAGGAAGTGAGCGTAAAGTATGCAAACTTCAGAGATCGATCTACGGTCTCAAGCAAGCATCGAGAATTTGGAACCTGAGATTTGATGAAACAATTAAATAATTTGGTTTCATCAAGAGTCCTAAGGAGCCATGTGTGTATAAGAAGGTAGTAAGAATGTTGTAACATTCCTTTTACTTTATGTTGATGACATTCCACTCTTTGGGAATGATGTAGGAATGCTGTAGTCAACTAAAGTGTGGTTGTCTAGTAGATTCTCGATGAAGGACATGGGTGAAGCATCCTATATTCTTGGAATACATATCTATTGTAGATCAAAAAGGATGCTCGGACTCACCCAAGAGATCTACATCGATACTTTACTTAAGCGGTTCTCTATGGAAGAGTCCAAGAGAGGAAACCTACCTATGGGCCACGGGGTCACTCTATCTAAGTCTATGTGTCCGAAAACTGATGAGGAGAAGAGAGTATGACACGTGTGCCATATGCCTCGGCAATAGGTAGTATTATGTATGGTATGATCTCGACTATACCGGATGTCGCATATTCTCTGAGTGTCAAGAGCCGTTACCAAGACAACCCCTGCCAAATGCATTGGAAAGCTGTGAAAGATATTCTTAAGTACTTACGAAGGACAAGAATATGTTCATGGTCTATGAGTTGGTGAACTGAAATTGGAAGGCTACACTGATTCTAGCTTCCAATGTGATGTGGATGATTCAAAGTCAACCTCTGGATTTGTATTCATGCTCAATGGTGGTACTGTCTCTTGGAAGAGTTCCAAGCAAGACACCATCGCGGATTCAACTACTGAGGCTGAGTAAATCGCAGCATCATCTGCTGCTAATGAGGTGGTTTGGATGAGGAATTTCGTCCAAGAGTTCGGCGTAATTCCTGAAGGATTTTTTCCAGTCCCAGTGTACTGTGACAACACGGGTGCCGTTGCGCAAGAAAAGGAACCTAGGTCTCACCAAAGATCCAAACACATACTGAGGAAATACCACATAATCCGGGATATTGTGGCTAGAGGTGACATAGTAGTCGAGAGAGTCGGCTCTACAGACAACATTGCTGATCCACTTATGAAGCCCTTTCCAGGACCATTGTTTTGAAAACATCACGAAGCAATGGGACTGCGTCTCATGAGTAGTTGCCTTTAGAGCAAGTGGGAGATTGTTAGAGTAGGTGCCCAACTAGCCAACTTGTGACGTGTGGGATCTTGTTGACTCCATGTAAAACGATCTTTATTTATGCAATTCGCATTATTTTATGGCATTTTTTATCTTTGTTATTATGATTACAATTGTTTTATAAAGACCTTGAATGCACTATTGTGTTTGTTAGATGTGTTAGTGGATTTGATGGCTATCATGAAACACATCTAATAGTCACTGTGTATTCTAAACATGTTCCATGTCGATTGGGCCGTCCAAAAGAGGATAAGGGTTGTTCGATCTTGAGACTAGCATCTGCGATGCGAAAAACCACGATTCATTGGTAGGGAACATAGTGATGTTCTAAGCATGTAGATGGATAGTTAACTGGTGATCTATCGAACTACCCTCGTTCGGACTTTCCAAGTGGTTACAATTTGTCGGGTGGATTAAGTCCGAGGTCTTGGTTGTACAGATTGGTCCCTATTACTCAAAATGTCATTGAGACTATACATGATTGGTGCCTCACTTTGACCCGTTTAACGACTCAGTTGGGTTCATCAGCTGGCGGGGTTGGGTGAGGTCCCATTTCATGTAGGAGTCAATGCTTCATTGTCGAGGATTCACCGCTCACCCTTGTGCATGGATATCCTATGCTATCTGAGGAGATAATAGTGTGACAAATCTCTGACCAGAGTACTAGATGTGTTTTAGGTAAATGGGTTTACCTAGTAACACATGCGATGTCACTATTTTATCTCCAAGATGTATGCATGTTTATTGGATCTCTAGCGACTCTCGATTTACCAATTTTCCTTGATCTGATCGGATATTTGAGTTGAAAGGACCGTACGGTATGCTAACCATGACCGACTGGTTCCTGCAGGCACTATCATTGATACCTAGAGGATAATGGGGCGATGTTGCTAGACGTTTTACCACGATCCGATGGGTAAGTTATAAAATATTTTTTCGGAGTCACAAATATTGTGAGCCCACGGCTAGTTGTATCCCTGAACCATTGAGGGTCAAACAAGTACTAGTTTCTCATTTCCCGTGCATAAATTAAGCTCAATTTGTTAAGTATAGTATAAGGAAGGATGAAAGTGACACATCCTAAAATTAACTGGGGTGGAAATGAGATTTCCAAAATTGGCTTAGACTAGTATGACTATCCTTAAAGCTGATAGGGGCCTAACTGCTATTTTGGATTAGGTGGTCTAAAAAATTGTTTTCGCATCATAATGTTCATTTTTGTAAAATGTGTAGATCGGTACGATCTAATCGTCGATCGAGATTATGATGAAGCCACAATGATGGACATGAAACCAATGTTCATTGGGCCTGGGCCCGGCCGAAACCCATTAACCTGGTTTAAGCCCATGAAAAATCTATAAATAGGGGCCTTAGGATATTCATTTTACTCGCACCAAAAGTTGAGAATAACTCTCCTTCTCCAAGTTGGATTGACTACTCTCCCTTTTAGTTATATTTTCCTTTCCTTTCTCCTCTTCCCTTTCGCCGCGTCCTCGCCGTGCCACCGCCGTCGCCGGCACTGTCGGAATTTGTTCCGACCGTCTCTGTCAGGCCCCGTGCTAAATACTAACAATTAACACGTAATAAGCGCAAAAACACGGAAGTTTAAAATCAGGGCTTAAAATTTTTTCGAAATACAATGGGCCTGAACTTCAATTCATAAATTCAAAATATCAATAATTAAAATATGAGTTGACTCAAACTCATTCGCAACAGGTATCAACAAAATATCAAATCAAATACAGATCCCCAATACATGATAACACGGGGCATCCCCCGGTTCAATACATATTGTATATAGACTGGGACTCAAGGACGCGGGGATCGACCAACTGAACTTCCACTCTGCCCAGCTTGGTTACCTGAAGCTCCTGCAAATGGGCAACGCAGACCCAAACAAGACAAAAGCAGGAAACAAGTACGAGGTCAAGCCTCAGTACGAAGAGCTATCAAAGCAGACAAACATGCAACATGCTATAAAACAATGCTATGAATGCATGAGGCTGTCGAAGGAAATCAGTCAGCTACGCCGGTGCAACAACCGGCAAATCATATCATGTCGCCTCTATACCACGGTCTATCAACCGGGAAATCATCGGTCCGTGATCATCGGGGCCCGTCAGCCCATCGCAGCTCGGCGGTAGACACTCGTATCCGGTAGTCACCGCTCCGACGATAGCGTTGGAATTTTCGGGCACGACCCAACAGTCGGCCAGTCACAACGTGGCACCCAATCAGGTTATCAAATCAAATCTGTAACTCAGGCTCAAGATGTATGCATGAATGCTATTCAATATCCATGCTAGATGCATACAATTTATAATACGTGAAGCAAAACATAATGCAATCAATTCCATCATCTAAATTCACGCAAGCCACATAACAGAAGTTCACAACATCGAAAAATAGACATGTTCACGCTCAAGCTGCTAAGGGCTGCTCAAATCGTACCTCTCTTCTTCAATTTACCTAACAGATTTCTCCTGTTTCAAATCACGCAGCAGGAACTTCCTGGAAGCTGAAATCTGTCACAATATAGCTAATATCTTAGCTCAATTCTAATCATAAACACGCTAATCCTACGGCCAGAAGTCTAATTAAACTCCTTCACTTCTATGCAGGCATTAGCTACAAGAACAGAGCTCAAATCTACAAGAAATGCTCACCCAAAAGCTCACGCTAGCAGAAGACGCACGCACAGGCTTTTCTTAAAAAGCTTCGAACTCCAGCAGCTACGCGTTTCCACACCAGCGCTAATATAACGTCTTAAATGGGTAGCAAACGAAAGAGTTAAGCAAGGGGAATCCAGCGCCACTAAGTTTGTCAAAAACAAAGGCTGGATGCGATGGGAATCGGCGGTGGAAAATCACGGTGAACAGTAGCTCGACGAGGGTTTGGGGAAAGAAGATAAGAAATATCTGGTTCTAAAATAATTCTAAGTGTCAAACAACACTTCTATTTATAATCTCCCCAAATCAACGTCTGCTGAACACCAATATTCAGTCGACTGAACAGAAGAGATCTTCCAGAAGATACCTCCTTTCTTTCGTTAACTATCAGCAGCCTCAAAAACAAAGGCTGGATGCGATGGGAATCGGACGGTGGAAAATCACGGTGAACAGTAGCTCGACGAGGGTTTGGGAAAGAAGATAAGAAATATCTAGGTTCTAAAATAATTCTAAGTGTCAAACAATACTTCTATTTATAATCTCCCCAAATCAACGTCTGCTGAACACCAATATTCAGTCGACTGAACAGAAGAGATCTTCCAGAAGATACCTCCTTTCTTTCGTTAACATCAGCAGCAACAACCAAAAAGGCAATCGCAAGAAAACACTCCAAAACGACACCGTTCCAACTTATCAAAACGACGCCGTAACACTTCACCAGCTGACAACAGCTCTCGCAAGTAAAACGACCAAAAGCTGGTAACAGCTCTCTCTCCAAAACAATCCATCGACTGGTCGCATGAAAAATACTCAAAACGACGACGCATCAACTAATCCAAACGACGTCATTTTAGTTACGTAAGCATTGCTGCCAACAGCTGATCTCCCAAACGTAAAGCTCAAAACGCAGCGTTTCAACTAATTCAAACGACGCCGCTTCTCAACGCTCTTGTATTTGCGCGCCTGCTGGCCAGCAGCAACCATCACAAAGCAATCTACTACCAACAGAACGGAAAACGTCACGCCTACACCATCATATCTGTTAACAGCTCTTGCGACTGATTCTTCAAACCATCTGCTGATCGTTCTTCACTAGCGCAACTGCTGAATCCAATAGTCAACACTCCAAAATGTTGACTAATACGTGTCACTTCCTCATTCATTCTCGCGCTAAGTGCAACGTCTGCCATCAGCAACCTCAAAATCAAAACTAAAACCAGCAGCTCTCATTGTGTCACGCTGACGTCATCTCTGCTGATTCAAAATCCACCAGCAGGAGCTACAGTAACTTGCTGCTGACATTTTGCTCCAAAAATCGCTACGACTGAATTTTCCAAAAATTAACGCAACGTTCAAAATCAGCAGGAACCTCAAAATTCACGTGATTAATCCCAAATCAAATCAATTAATCACTAATCTAAATTCTCAATCCTCACATTCTCCCCACCTTAAGAGATTTCGTCCTCGAAATCAAAGGCAAACCAAGGCAGAAAACAATCAAACATTCAAACCAGCACCAACTAAACACCAAATTCGAAGCAAAAACCAGACATTTACCTAGAAATTATGCACGATCAGTGCTCAAACAGATGAGGCCAATCTTGTCTCATCTTCTCCTCAACTTCCCAGGTCTCTTCTTCTCGGCCATGCTTGCTCTATTGGACCATAACCAACGGGATTGTCTTGTTCCTCAGCTGTTTCTCCTACCTATCCAAGATCTGCACCGGATATTCGACATAACTCAAGGCAGAATCCAGCTCAACTTCGTCGGTTCTCAAAACATGGGATGGATCCGGCTCATATTTTCTCATCATTGACACATGAAACACGTCATGCATCACGGCTAACTCCTCGGGCAGCCTCAATCTATAAGCCAATTGTCCAATCCGCTCAAGAATCTCAAAGGGAACAACGAATCTGGGAGCCAATTTGCCTTTAAATCGGAATCTCATCACGCTCTTGAAAGGATAAATCTTGAGAAACACACGATCGCCCACCTCAAACTCTAACGGTCGAAGTCTTCTGTTCGCATAGCTCGAGAAACGGTCTTGGGCAGCCTTCATTCTACTCCGGATCAAATCAATTTGGTCTTTCATGTGCTGAACAAACTCCGGTGTAGAAAGCTGTCTCTCGCCAACTTCTTCCCAACAAATCGGGGATCTGCACTTTCGACCATACAATGCCTCAAACGGAGCCATTCCAATAGTGACTTGGTAGCTGTTGTTATACGAAAACTCTACCAAAGAAAGCGAATCCTGCCAGCCACTGCTGAAATCCATCACTACCGCTCGCAGCATATCCTTTAAAGTCTGGATAGTCCGCTCAGACTGTCCATCTGTCTGTGGGTGATAGGCTGTGCTCATCGCCAATCTCGAACCCATTGCAGCTTGCAAACTCTTCCAGAAGCGATAAGTGAACCTCGGATCTCTGTCGGACACTATCGAAACCGGAACTCCATGCAATCTAACCACATGGTCGATGTACAACTACTCCATCTTTTTCATCGAACACCTCACATCATAGGGAATGAAATGGGCTGCCTTCGAGAGTCTATCAATCACAACCCAGATCGCATCACATCCCCTACTCGATCGAGGTAGATGAGTCACGAAATCCATGGCGATGTGCTCCCAATTCCATTGGGTCACCTCTAAACTCTGAAGCAATCCACCAGGTCTCATTCTCTCAGCCTTGACCTGCTGGCAATTCAGACATCTAGCAACAAAAGTAGAAATGTCGCTCTTCATACCTGCCCACCAGTAGTGAGACTTCAAGGCATGGTACATCTTTCGCTCACCTGGATGCACAATGTACCGACTACAATGTGCTTCATTCATGAGGGTCTCCTTCAAATCAATCAGGTTCGGAACTACCAATCTCCCTCTGAACCTCAAACATCCATCAGAAGCAACAGAGAAATCATCAGACTGACCTGACTGCGCCTTAATCCTCAACTCATGGATATAGGGGTCGGTCCTCTGTGCCTCCCTGATGTCCATCACAATCTGCGGTTCCACCTGAAGAGAAGAAACAAAGAAATACTGATCACCCGGCTGGAATCGCCAGCCAGAAGTACTCAATTCCTCATGAACTTTCGAAATACTCAAGGATGCTAACATATCAGGCTGGGTCTTTCGACTTAGAGCATCTGCTACCAAGTTTACTCGCCCAGGCTGATACTGAATCTCACAGTCAAAGCCCTTAAGCAATTCCATCCAGCGTCGCTGTCTCATGTTCAAATCCGACTGCGTGAAGATATATTTCAGGCTCTTGTGGTCGGTGTATACCACAAATTCTTCACCATAGAGATAATTCCGCCAAATCTTCAAGGCAAACACTATCGCAGCCAACTCCAAATCATGAACCGGATCCCTCGTCTCGTGAGGCTTCAGCTGTCGAGACGCATACGCAATCACGTACCCGTTCTGCATCAACACACACCCTAATCCACTCAGAGAAGCATCGGAGCACACAACAAATCCTCCGGAGCCAGACGGTAGGGCCAAAACAGGAGAGTACACCAAGATGTCATCTATGAAGACGATTACGAACCGATCGATATACTCGCTGAAGACGCGATTCATCAAATCCATAAAGACAGCGGGGGCATTCGTCAGTCCAAACGGCATGACAAGAAACTCAAAATGCCCATATCGAGTCCGGAAGGCTGTCTTTGCTACATCAGCGTCTCTAATTCGCAACTGGTGATAACCAGAGCGTAAATCAATCTTCGAGTAAACCACCGATCCCTGCAACTGATCGAACAAGTCATCAATCCTCTACAGAGAATACTTGTTCTTCACCGTGGCCTTATTCAACTGTCTGAAGTCCACACACATCGTCATAGTGCCATCTTTCTTTTTCACAAATAGAATCGGAGCTCCCCAAGGCGACATGCTCGGTCTGATGAAGCCTTTCTCCAAGAGATCACTCAACTGTTCCTTCAGCTCTTTCAACTCTGCGGGCGCCAACCGGTAACGAGCTCTAGAAATCGGGGTGGTACCGGGCACCAACTCAATACTGAAGTCGATCTCGCGTCGAGGAGGGAATCCAGGAATCTCATCTGGAAACACGTCGGGAAACTCTCTAACGACGGGGATGTCGCGCAACTCTAATCGCTGCTCCTGGGAACTATCAAGTGCGTAGATCATGAATCCTGCATTACCTAGCGATAGCAGGCTAAACATCTCCATAGCGGACACTAGGGGAATCTTCGACCTCGAATCCGTGCCGTAGAAATCCCACCTCTCACCCGTATCAGGGTGAAATCTCACCACACCATGGAAGCAATCGACGGTAGCCTTATAGCTAGATAACACGTCCATTCCCAAAATACAGTCGAAATCTCTAATCCCCAACACAATCAAATTGGTCACCAAAACATGCTCATCAAACCTAATCAGGCAATCTACTACTACCTCTCGGGACCACAGGTTCACACCAGCAAGAGTAGACACAGAAACAACATCACACAGTGGGGAAGAACTCAACCCACGCTCAAACACAAACATTTCAGAAATGAAGGAGTGTGATGCACCAGTGTCAAACAAAACTCTC
>KQ988425.1:210096-244300 GCA_001598015.1 Dorcoceras hygrometricum | reverse complement strand
GTATTCTGAACATGTTCCTAGTCGATTGGGCCGTCAAAATGAGGCAACAGAACAGGTATCAACAAAATATCAAATCAAATACAGATCCCCAATACATGATAACACGGGGCATCCCCCGGTTCAATACATATATAGACTGGCCCCAATACATGATAACACGGGGCATCCCCCGGTTCAATACATATCGTATATAGACTGGGACTCAAGGACGTGGGGATCGACCAGCTGAACTTCCACTCTGCCCAGCTTGGTTACCTGAAGCTCCTGCAAATGGGCAACGCAGACCCAAACAAGACAAAAGCAGGAAAAAAGTAAGAGGTCAAGCCTCAGTACGAAGAGCTATCAAAGCAGACAAACATGCAACATGCTATAAAACAGTGCTATGAATTCATTAGGCTGTCGAAGGAAATCAGTCAGCTAGGCCGGTGCAACAACCGGCAAATCATATCATCTCGCCTCTATACCACGGTCTATCAACCGGGAAATCATCGGTCCGTGATCATCGGGGCCCGTCAGCCCATCATAGCTCGGCGGTAGACACTCGTATCCGGTAGTCACCGCTCCGACGATAGCGTTGGACTTTTCGGGCACGACCCAACAGTCGGCCAGTCACAACGTGGCACCCAATCAGGTTATCAAATCAAATCTGTAACTCAGGCTCAAGATGTATGCATGAATGCTATTCAATATCCATGCTAGATGCATACAATTTATAATACGTGAAGCAAAACATAACTCAATCAATTCCATCATCTAAATTCACGCAAGCCACATAACATCAGTTCACAACATCGAAAAATAGACATGTTCACGCTCAAGCTGCTAAGGGCTGCTCAAATCGTACCTCTCTTCTTCAATTTACCTAACAGTTTTCTCCTGGTTCAAATCACGCAGCAGGAACTTCCCGGAAGCTGAAATCTGTCACAATATAGCTAATATCTTAGCTCAATTCTAATCATAAACACGCTAATCCTACGGCCAGAAGTCTAATTCAATTCCTTCACTTCTATGCAGGCATTAGCTACAAGAACAGAGCTCAAATATACAAGAAATGCTCACCCAAAAGCTCACGCTAGCAGAAGACGCACGCACAGGCTTTTCTTAAAAAGCTTCGAACTCCAGCAGCTACGCGTTTCCACACCAGCGCTAATACAACGTCTTAAATGGGTAGCAAACGAAATAGCTAAGCAAGGGGAATCCAGCGCCACTAAGATTGTCAAAAACAAAGGCTGGATGCGATGGGAATCGGCGGTGGAAAATCACGATGAACAGTAGCTCGACGAGGGATTGGGGAAAGAAGATAAGAAATATCTGGTTCTAAAATAATTCTAAGTGTCAAACAACACTTCTATTTATAATCTCCCCAAATCAACGTCTGCTGAACACCAATATTCAGTCGACTGAACAGCAGAGATCTTCCAGCAGATACCTCATTTCTTTCGTTAACATCAGCAGCAACAACCAAAAAGGCAATCGCAAGAAAACACTCCAAAACGACACCGTTCCAACTTATCAAAACGACTCCGTAACACTTCACCAGCTGACAACAGCTCTCGCAAGTAAAACGACCAAAAGCTGGTAACAGCTCTCTCTCCAAAACAATCCATCGACTGGTCGCATGAAAAATACTCAAAACGACGACGCATCAACTAATCCAAACGACGTCATTTTAGTTACGTAAGCATTGCTGCCAACAGCTGATCTCCCAAACGCAAAGCTCAAAACGCAGCGTTTCAACTAATTCAAACGACGCCGCTTCTCAACGCTCTTGTATTTGCACGCCTGCTGGCCAGCAGCAACCATCACAACGCAATCTACTACCAACAGAACCGAAAACGTCACGCCACGCCATCATATCTGTTAACAGCTCTTGCGACTAATTCCTCAAACCATCTGCTGATCGTTCTTCACTAGCGCAACTGCTGAATCCAATAGTCAACACTCCAAAATGTTGACTAATACGTGTCACTTCCTCATTAATTCTCGCGCTAAGTGCAACGTCTGCCAGCAGCAACCTCAAAATCGAAACTAAAACCAGCAGCTCTCATTGCGTCACGCTGACGTCATCTCTGCTGATTCAAAATCCACCAGCAGGAGCTACAGTAACTTGCTGCTGACATTTTGCTCCAAAAATCGCTACGAATGAATTTTCCAAAAATTAACGCAACGTTCAAAATCAGCAGGAACCTCAAAATTCACGTGATTAATCCCAAATCAAATCAATTAATCACTAATCTAAATTCTCAATCCTCACAGTCTCGGCAAGGAGATTCCGTCCGTGAAATTTCCGTCGGTTTTCAAGTGCAAACCGGCGAAGGAGTTGAGATTCTGGTCGTGGATCGAATTAGGCGTCGATCCAGCCGTTCAACCGTTGAAGTGATAATTTTCTCGTGTAACTGGTCAGAGTCAGGTACCTAGACGCCAGCAAGGTAACCCTCTAAACATCCTATGAATGTTTAGATCATTGTTATGTGTATTGACCGTTCCCGAGCTCAAAATGTTAAAACTTCCGCTGCGCCCCGGGAGTGGGATCCAGATCCGTGCTGTGCAAAAAGATAGGCCAATGTTGAAGCACGACGTTAGACTTGCTAAACCATGATTACAGGGCAGCAGGAAACAAAGACCTGGTGTAATGCCCGGAATCATTAAGAATAGGATTAGTTTAGCATTCCGACATTTAAGAATTGATGAAGTTTGATTATGAGCTCAGATTTATTCTGGAAGTGTTGGGTGATTAAGGAATTGTGTATCGTTAAATCGCGCTAAGTGTGAGAACCAGACGAAGTAACCAGGCCAAGCGATTTGATAAAATTAGCAGCAGGTTACTGTAGCTTGCGACTGGTTGAATTTTGAAATTCAGTTGAAGCGTTAGTATTGGTTACAGCTGGAAGCAGACGCACGAGTACAAGGGTCAATGAGAAAGCGCCACGTGTTGGTTACTACACGAGGAATCAGCAGCAAGAGTTCCTTACGCATCTGCTGGTTTATGTACCTGCTGGTTATTGATGTATCGGCTGGTTGATGATGACGTAGGTGCAACATCGTCGTTTTGGTAATAAACGCAAACCAGTCTAGGTGAGAATGGTTCCAGCCAAGAGAGAAATGCGACATCGTTTTAATTTATAACCAGGAATCTCGCTACGATGTCGTTTTGTATGCATTAGTAATCAGTCGATGGATTGTTGTATCTGCTGGTTACTCAGTCGAGGGAAAAATGCGACATCGTTTTGATTATAAAATAGGAAATCTTGATACGACGCCGTTTCGAATAATTTTGCGAAATCATTCATTGGATTATTAGAGCGATCAGCTGCTGGTTTCTTTTAAATAGAGGTGATACCAGCTGATGACACGCTACGATGTCGTTGAGATTAACGATAACGACATCGTTTTGAATTTTGAAGTGTTGCTACTGAATTCTTGTTGCGACTGGTTGTTACTGTTGGTTGTTGCCTCTACTGAAGAACAAGAGAATTATATTCGAACAGCAACTGAGGAAGATCAATAGCAGTTGAGGAATCTATTTACCGTTATCCACTTTCGAAGCGGTGGGAGTATATCATGTTTGAATACTCAGCATGACACGTGGAACTCGAATTGAACACGTTGGAAATGCTGCAGAAATACAGAGATCGTTGTCTATAAATAAGAGTGAATTCGAAATGCTGAGAACATCTTGACTACAGATATCGGACTTTGATTCTGTGAGTATCTCAGGAAGTGAGGAACAGAGCTTAAGAACACGGACTGAAGCATTTTGAAAACAGAGGAACGAAGGTATAATCTGACAGAAGAGTCAGGAACTAGATTACTCGAGAATGATATTTCTTGAGTATTCCGCTGAAATCACATACATATTTGATTACCGTTCTTGATTTAGAACTGTTCTTGATTTATAACTTGAATTACGTATGTGTCGATCCATCACAGGTAGTGGATCTTTTATCTTTGCACGAGTTTGCATATTGAAGAGAATTGAATTGATTCTAATGCCCAGGACTGAGTTGGACTGATTTTCAAAGCCGGAGATGGTTTCGATAGATGAATATTCATGTCAAGATCGGATATGAATCTTGATGGCATCGAACTGATATGGGATCAATTCTGAGATCGAAGAAGAGGACTAGAATCATTTCATTACATTGCATTTGTTTTACAGTTGATAAACTGTTATGTATTCTACTGTTATTATTATACCTGCTGATTATACTGAGATAATTCTCACCGGTGTTTATCCGGCTGTTGTTTTGTTTTGTATGTGTGCATGACAACAGGAAGAAAGAACTAGTGGGGAGCAACCACGGGTAGCGAGAGATAACTACCTAGACGCTGGATCAGCAGCAGGAAGAATAAACACCAGCTGATAGTCTAGATGTTTGGACAGTTGGTCTTAGGCTGCTCAAGTCTGGTTTTGTATATAAAACATAAGCGTGTACTAATGAACTTAGTTTGTAATCTCTATGGACCATGAAGCATTCGTATAAATGAATACTATTTTCGATACGAGCTGAACCCGTTTTGCTTCTGCTGGTTGAAAATTTTTTTTTAATTAACTTATGTATAAACAAGATTAGATTTATTAAACCTGAGTATTGTAAATTAATAACCCACTGATTAAGATTTGAGGATTAATTGTGAGCAGAGAGCCTCACAACAGGTGGTATCAGAGCGTTATTACATTAGTGAGATCATTGAACTAGATGAGTTGGGTAGATCAAGTTCTTCCTGATTGCTTAGATTATGAATTGCATGCTTGTGTGGTATATGTCTTACTGTTTTTGAATTGATATCACATGGTTCTTGTGAATAAATGGTAAGAATATACCGAAGAATTATGAGAATTACATGCTTTGGAAGTGATTAACAGCATGTATTGAGTGAAGTATGAATCAGCACTCGATCTCTTGAGCAGCAGTACATTGATGTATGATAATCAGAGGAGGGACTGAGATTGGTTTGTTATTGCTTGATGAGAAATGATAAACACGTCTGTTTGATTCCTAGATATGCCTCCTCGAAGAACAACGAATCGACAGACAGAGCAGGGTAGTACCTCTACTGAGGTTTTGAATGCAGCTGCTACTCCAATGGAGACTTTGTTAAAATGATTCCAGTCGTTTAAACCACCGACGTTGACAGGAACAGAAAGTGCTATTGATTGTGAAAACTGGTTGGAAGATATTGAGCAGTTGTTCGAAGCACTTGATTACACTGATGAGCGTCGGGTGAAACTGATTATACACCAGTTGCATGGTATTGGGAAAAGATGGTGGGTGGCAACAAAGAAAGCGCTTGAAAATCAGGGTACTGTGAATACGTGGGCAGTATTCCGAACAGCTTTGTATCAACGGTTCTTCCCAGTTTCTTATAGGAATGATAAAGGAGCGGAATTTGCAAACTTGCGACAAGGGAAGTTGAATATAGAGGATTACGTTGCCAAGTTCACAAGTTTACTGAAATTTGCGCCACATGTTGCTATGAGTGATGAAGCACAAGCAGATCAATTCATTAATGGATTGAATCCATATGTATTTACCTTGGTAAATACTGGAAGACCAAATACTTTTGCTGATGCGTTGAACCGGGCAAAAGGAGCAGAAGCTGGATTACTAAGGCAGCGGAGAGCACAATTTGTGCCAGTAGCAGCCAAAGCAGCAGAGAACCCACAGATTCCATCACCCCATCGCTTTGATGCTGGAAGCAGCAGCAGTGGGAAAAAGAAAAATTTCTTTAAAGGAAAAGGAAAATAATTTAAACGATCTGGAACCAGTAGTTCTTCCAGCTCGAGCGATTTTAAAGAAATGAAAACTTGACAACAAGCTGGCGATTATTGTACCAAGTGTGGAGGGAGACATGCCACAGAACAATGTAGAGGAGTGTCTGGCCTCTACCGTATTTGCAATCAACCGGGACATTTCGCGAGAATATGTCCTCATAATTCTGGGAATTCACAGAATTTGGAAGCATCAAGAACCATGCCAGAAAGGCAAGCTTCCTCTGTACATTCGTATCAACCTCAAAATCCACAACCAAGTAGACAAGGAGGAATCCAGACAGTGAGCCAACCTCCTAAGCAACAAGCAAGAGTGTTTGCATTAACCGAAGAGCAAGCACAGGAAGCCCCAGATGAGGTTATTGCAGGTAACTACTACTTGTGCAAATTTCCAGCTTATGTATTAATTGATACTGGTGCATCACACACCTTCATCTCTGAGAATTTTGTTGTAGCACATAAGTTGTCTGTTGAACCCTTAGCTGAAATAGTATCGGTTTCTTCACCTATGGGGAAAGGAATGTTATCGATCACTACTGTTAGAAATTGTGTGTTACAGTCTGAGGGTCACGCAATTGAAATTGATTGTGTTGTGCTTGGATTATCTGATTTTGATTGTATCGTGGGCATAGATATGCTAACCAAGTATAGAGCAACAGTAGATTGTTTTCAGAAGGTGGTTCGATTCAAACCAGAGAAAACTGATGAATTGAAAATCTATGGTAAGGGATCACGAGCCATAATTCCTTTGGTCTCTGCTATTACAATGAATAATCTATTGCAGAAAGGAGCGGAGGGATTTCTGATTTATGCAATAGACACGAAGAAAAGTAGCCCGAATCTGGTTGATATACCAGTGGTTTGCGAGTTTGCTGATGTTTTTCCTGAAGAAATCCCTGGATTACCTCCATATTGAGAGATAGACTTCAGCATTGAATTGATGCCAGGTACGCAACCAATATCCAAATCACCATAGCGAATGGCACCAATTGAGTTAAAGGAATTGAAAGACCAGCTGCAGGATCTTCTCACCAAGGGATACATTAGACCAAGTGTTTCTCCTTGGGGTGCTCCAGTATTATTTGTACGTATGAAAGATGGATCAATGAGGATATGTATTGATTACCGGCAACCGAACAAGGCAACGATAAAGAATAAATATCCTTTTCCACGAATAGATGATTTATTTGATCAGTTGCAGGGTTCGACAGTGTATTCAAAGATCGATTTGAGATCGGGATATCATCAATTGCGAGTAAGAGATGAAGACATATCGAAGACTGCCTTTCGAACAAGATACGATCACTATGAGTTCGTGGTTATGCCTTTTGGATTGACTAACGCACCAGCAGTGTTCATGAGTCTAATGAATCGAGTCTTCCAAAATACCTTAATGATTTCGTGATTGTATTTATTGATGATATTTTAATCTATTCGAAGAATCTGAGTGATCATGCAAGCCATCTTCAAACAATTTTGCAGACTTTGAGAAATGAGAAGCTGTATGCGAAACTGTCGAAATATGAGTTTTGGTTACAAAGAGTAGTCTTTCTTGGGCATATTATTTCTGGATATGGTATTTCAGTTGATCCCAGTAAGACAGATGCAGTAATCAATTGGCCTAGACCAAAATCTGTGACAGAAATTCGAAGTTTTATGGGTCTTGCAGGGTATTACAGACGGTTTATTCAGGATTTCTCGAGTATTTCAAAGCCTATAACTCAGTTGACACAGAAAAATGCACCCTTTGTTTGGTCAGAAGCATGTGAGGATAGTTTTCTTGAATTGAAGAAGAGATTAACTACCGCACCAGTGTTAACAATTCCTTTGGGTACTGGTGGATTTGTTGTGTATTGTGATGCATCTCATCAAGGATTGGGGTGTGTTTTGATGCAGCGAGGTCATGTGATTGCATACGCCTCAAGACAGTTAAAACCGCATGAAATTCGATATCCAATTCATGATCTTGAATTGGAAGCTATCGTGTTTGCATTGAAGATATGGCGACATTATTTGTATGGCGAGAAATTCGAGATCTTTTCTGATCATAAGAGTCTGAAGTATCTATTTTCCCAGTCAGAATTGAATATGAGACAATGAAGATGGCTGGATTTATTGAAAGATTTTGATTGTGAGATCAAGTATTATCCAGGGAAATCGAATGCAGCAGCTGATGCTCTGAGTAGAAAGATTTGTGCTTTATCTTTGGCTACGATCGGGGTGTCTAATTTGATAGAAACTTGCTGCATTTCTGGATATGTATTTGAAACAGAAAGAAAACCAATGAGAATTTGTGCTATCAGTGCTGAACCTGAACTGCTGTTCGAATTAAAGAAGCACAAAAGAGAGATTTGAATATCCAGAAATCGATTGAACTAGTGAAGCCTGGACATCAATCTGAATATCAAATCAGTACTAATGAGGTATTGTATGTGAATAGCAGACTTGTTGTTCCAGATATTAAGGAGTTGAAATACCAGATTTTGAGTGAAGCCCATCGAAGCAAATTCAGCATTCACCCTCGTGGCAGGAAAATGTATAACGATTTGAAGAAACAATACTGGTGGAAACAAATGAAAGCTGATGTGACTGAATTTG
Organism: Dorcoceras hygrometricum; assembly: GCA_001598015.1. Lineage (NCBI taxonomy): Eukaryota > Viridiplantae > Streptophyta > Magnoliopsida > Lamiales > Gesneriaceae > Dorcoceras > Dorcoceras hygrometricum. The sequence goes on along the minus strand of KQ988425.1, from coordinate 235,929 downwards.
TTTCAAAGTGTTTGAACTGCTAGCAGGTGAAAGCGGAAAGAAAGAAACCCGCTGGTTTATTACAGAGTCTATCAGTTCCTGAATGAAAATGGGATCATATTTCCATGGACTTTGTAACGAAATTGCCAAAATCATCCCGAGGTTGTGATGCAATTTGGGTGATTATCGATAGGTTGACAAAATCTGCATGTTTTATTCCTTATCGAATGACCTATCGACATGATCAAATGGCAGATATTTATGTTAGAGAAGTGGTAAGACTTCATGGAATACCAAAATCGATTGTCTCTGATAGAGATCCCAGATTTACTTCTCATTTTTGGAGTAGTTTACAGCAAGCGCTGGGTACAAAACTACATTTAAGCACTGCTTATCATCCTCAAACTGATGGGCAATCTGAAAGAACAATTCAGACACTTGAGGATATGCTTAGAGCAGTGGTACTAGATTTTTGTATGTCATGGCAAGATTCATTACCGCTGGTGGAATTTTCATACAACAACAGCTATCAAACCAGCATTGAAATGGCTCCGTTTGAAGCGTTGTATGGAAGGAAGTGTCGTTCACCATTATACTGGGATGATGTTTCAGAAGTGCCTGAGTTGGGACCAGATTTGATTAGAGAAATGACTGAGAAAGTAAAGTTGATTCAGCAGAAGATGAAAACTGCGCAGCATAGGCAAGCCAAATATGCGAATACCAAACGAAGACCTTTGAGTTTTGAAACAGGGGATAGAGTATTCTTGAAAATTTCTCCTTTCAAGGGTTCATCAGATTTGGAGACCTTTGAGTTTTGAAACAGGGGATAGAGTATTCTTGAAAATTTCTCCTTTCAAGGGTACAATCAGATTTGGAAAGCGTGGAAAATTGTCTCCTAGATTCATTGGTCCTTATGAAATTTTAGAGAAGATAGGTGATCTAGCGTATCAACTGGCCTTACCTCAATCTCTTTCGGGTATACATGATGTTTTTCATGTATCTATGTTGAGAAAATATATGCCTGATGCCTCTCATATTATTCCTGTTGAAGAAGCTGAGTTGGATGAAACTCTGAGTTATTTTGAACAACCAATTCAGATTCTTGATCGGAAAGAAAAACAACTTCGAACGAAGGTGATTCCATTGGTGAAGATTCAATGGAATCGACATGGCGTTGAAGAAGAAACGTGGGAGGTAGAAGATGATATAAAACAACGTTTCCTGTATCTCTTCCAATAAGGTTAGCTCTTGATCAGAATCAATTTTCTCCTTATGTTCCATGTATATATAGCAACTGCTGATGAGTTCGAGGACGAACTCGAATCTTAGAGGGGGAGAAATGTAAAGCCCGGAATCATTAAGAAGAGGATTAGTTTAGCATTCCGACATTTAAGAATTGATGAAGTTTGATTATGAGCTCGGATTTCTTCTGGAAGTGTTGGGTGATTAAGGAATTGTGTATCGTAAAATCGCGCTAAGTGTGAGAACCAGACGAAGTAACCAGGCGAAGCGATTTGATAAAATTAGCAGCAGGTTACTGTAGCTCGCGACTGGTTAAATTTTGAAATTCAGTTGAAGCGTTAGTATTGGTTACAGCTGGAAGCAGACGCGCGAGTACAAGGGTCAATGAGAAAGCGCCACGTGTTGGTTACTACACGAGGAATCAGCAGCAAGAGTTCCTTACGCATCTGCTGGTTTATGTACCTGCTGGTTATTGATGTATCGGCTGGTTGATGATGACGTAGGTGCGTCGTCGTCGTTTTGGTAATAAAGGCAAACCAGTCGAGGTGAGAATGGTTCCAGCCGAGAGAGCAATGCGAAATCGTTTTAATTTATAACCAGGAATCTCGCTACGATGTCGTTTTGTATGCATTAGTAATCAGTCGATGGATTGTTGTATCTGCTGGTTACTCAGTCGAGGGAACAATGCGACACCGTTTTGATTATAAAACAGGAAATCTTGATACGACGCCATTTCGAATAATGTTGCGAAATCAGTCGTTGGATTATTTGAGCGATCAGCTGCTGGTTTCTTTTAAATAGAGGTGATACCAGCTGATGACACATTACGACGTCGTTGAGATTAACGATAACGACATCGTTTTTAATATCGAAGTGTTGCGACTGAATTCTTGTTGCGACTGGTTGTTACTGCTGGTTGTTGCCTCTACTGAAGAACAAGAGAATGATATTCGAACTGCAACTAAGGAAGATCAACAGCAGTTGAGGAATCTGTTTACCGTTATCCACTTTCGAAGCGGTGGGAGTATATCCTGTTTGAATACTCAGCATGACACGTGGAACTCGAATTGAAAACGTTGGAAATGCTGTAGAAATACAGAGATTGTTGTCTATAAATAAGAGTTAATTCGAAATGCTGAGAACATCTTGACTACAGCTATCGGACTTTGATTCTGTGAGTATCTCAGGAAGTGAGGAACAGAGCTTAAGAACACGGACTGAAGCATTTTGAAAACAGAGGAACGAAGGTATAATCTGACAGAAGAGTCAGGAACTAGATAACTCAAGAATGATATTTCTTGAGTATTCCGCTGAAATCACATACATATTTGATTACTGTTCTTGATTTAGAACTGTTCTTGATTTAGAACTTGAATTACGTATGTGTCGATCCATCACAGGTAGTGGATCTTTTATCTTTGCATGAGTTTGCATATTGAAGAGAATTGAATTGATTCTAATGCCCAGGACTGAGTTGGCCTGATTTTCGAAGTCGGAGATGGTTTCGATAGATGAATATTCATGTCAATATCGGATACGAATCTTGATGGCATCGAACTGATATGGGATCAATTCTGAGATCGAAGAAGAGGACTAGAATCATTTCATTACATTGCATTTGTTTTACAGTTGATAAACTGTTATGTATTCTACTGTTATTATTATACCTGCTGATTATACTGAGATAATTCTCACCGGTGTTTATCCGGCTGTTGTTTTGTTTTGTATGTGTGCATGAAAACAGGAAGAAAGAACTAGTGGGGAGCAACCACGGGTAGCGAGAGATAACTACCTAGACGCTGGATCAGCAGCAGGAAGAATAAACACTAGCTGATAGTCTAGATGTTTGGACAGTTGGTCTTAGGTTGCTCAAGTCTGGTTTTGTATATAAAACATAAGCGTGTACTAATGAACTTAGTTTGTAATCTCTATGGACCATGAAGCATTCGTATAAATGAATACTATTTTCGATACGAGCTGAACCCGTTTTGCTTCTGCTGGATTACGCTTCTGCTGGTTGAAATTTTTTTTTAAGTAACTTATGTATAAACCAGATTAGATTTATTAAACCTGAGTATTGTAAATTAATAACCCACTGATTAAGATTTGAGGATTAATTGTGAGCAGAGAGCCTCACACCTGGGAACTGAAAAAGATTGGAAGGAGATTGACGAAGAACGTCAACTGAAACATCAAGACTTCCAGAACAAAGATCGAAGACAATCCAAGAGACCCAATAACAACCAACAGAGGTCTCAGAGACAAGGACCCGTACAAGCCCAACCAATTAACGTTGTTCCCAAGATTGAGAATAATCCTGTTTGTCCAACCTGTAAAAAGAATCACACTGGTCATTGCCGAGCTGGTCAAGGTGTATGCTACAAGTGTGGCAAGCCAGGCCACATATCTAAGTATTGTCCTAAGTCCAAGCAACTCATCACCAGTAGAGCCTATGTTATGACAACGGACCAGGCTCAACCAGATTCTACGGTGGTTATAGGTAAAATTGTTATCGCATGTATGCCTACTCTAGCTTTATTAGATTCCGGTCAACGCATTCATTTATATCAGAAGTTTTCGCTGAGAAACTAGCAATTCAACCAGAAGTTTTAGAGGTCAGTTATTGTGTTAATATCCCATCAGGAGAAAATTTATTACCAATAGTATTATTCAAAACATTGAGCTCAAATTTCCAAGGGTATATCGTTTATGTAGATTTAATAGTATTACCTATGCTTGAGTTTGATTTAATTTTAGGTATGGATTGGTTTACTAAGTACGGAATAATTATATATTTTAATCAAATCACCGTTGAGATTAAACCACCCTGTGGAAAACCATTTATGTTCCAAACTGAGAGACTCACCAGAACCCCTAAGCTGATATCAGCTCTGAAAGCCCAGAATTATTTATAGAATTGATACCAAGAATTTCTAGTTAGTGCTTTATCAATATTAGGGATAAGAAGTCTATACTAGAAAATGTTGAAGTAGTGAACGAATTTCCTGATGTATTTTCAGAATACATATCAGATCTGCCACCAGATCGGGAGTTATAATTTGCCATTGATTTAGTACCTGAAGCTGCTCCTATATCTAAAATCCTTACAGACTTGCTCCTACAGAGATGAAGGAGTTAAATGATCAAATCCAAGACCTATTGGACAAAGGTTTCATCCGTCCTAGCACTTCACCGTGGGGAGCCCCAGTTTTGTTTGTCAATAAAAAGGATGGTAGTATGCGTTTATGCATCGACTATATGGAGTTGAATAAACTAACTGTTAATAATAAGTATCCTCTCCCTAGGATTGATGATCTGTTTGATCAGCTACAAGAAGCATCTATATTCTCTAAGACAGATCTTCGCTCCAGATATCATCAGATCAAGATTAAAGTAGCCGATATTTACAAAACTGCTTTCTGAACACACTATGGACATTACGAATTTCTAGTGATGCCCCTTGGGTTAACAAATGCACCTTCAGTGTTTATGGATTCTTCGATCGGGATTATGATGGAACCACGGTGACGCAGTTGAACCGAATGTTCATACGGGACTGGGCCTGACCCAGGCCCATTGGGCCGGTTCAAGCCCGTCACTAGTCTATATATATGTGTGCCCTAGGGTTTTCATACAAGACTATCACAACCCTAGATTGCGAGCCGCCTCCCTCCTCTCCTACACTCCTCGGTCGCCGCCCCTCTCGCCCGTCGCCGCCCGCCGCGACGCGCCACCTCCGTGCGCCGTCCGTTGTCTTCGCCATCGGACTTGTTCCGACCGTCTTGACGAGGAGATTCCGTCCATTAAGATTCGTCATGTTTTCTAGTGCAGACTGACGAAGGGATCGTGATTTTATTCGTGGACCGGATTCGGAGAACGACAACCGCCAACCGTTGAAGTGCCAATTTCCTCGTGAAATTGGTCGGAGCCAGGCGCCTAGACGCCAGCAAGGTACCAAATATAAATACCCTATGGATGTTTATTTGTTATTATTGTTATGTATTGACCGTTCCCGGTGCAAAATTTTGAAATCTTCTGCTGCGCCCCGGGAGCGGGATCCGGATCCGCCGCAGCGCCAACACTTTCATCAACTTCTGGAATTTTGATGTCCTTGCCCAAGATAATCTTTGTAATTTCCACACCAGCAGAAGGCACTGGACATCCACTGGAATGGTCATTAAGATGTCCTCCACAGACTTCGCCTCATCTGCTGATAGTTCACCAGCCTCTGTCTCTATTTCCTCCACTGGCTCTTTCACAAAATAATCAGCTGCAGCATCAGCCCTGCTGACAGCCGCATCAACAGTCTGTAACTACTGGTCCCCAATATCAATTGTTTCCATCTCCTCATCGTCCGTGTCACTGGCCATTTCAAAGACTCGCTCAGAATAACGAGCAATCAGCACTTCATATGGAAGATTAAACCAAGGTACCGAATCATCAATTGTCCCAGCTGGTTGATCTCCAACATCAGACGGACCAACTCCATGATCTTCCTCATCAGCTTCAATATGAGCGGTTTCAGCCAACACTTGCTCAATGATGTTGTCCACATCATCATTAGATGTGAGTCTTATCTCCTCAGCAGTACCCTCTACTTCTTGTTCATCAAAATCTTCAACAATTGTCTCCACATCAGCTGGTTTCTCTACAGCAGATATAACTTCATCAATAGGGACTGCTGATGTAGCTTCCCTTTGTTCATCCACGCTAGGATCTACGACTGGTGCAGCAGAAATTGGCTCAATGATTTGAATGGGAACCGCTTCCAGTGAAACTACCACCATATCTACATTATCTGTCGAAGAACCAGATTTCTTCTTAGTCGTCCTCTTCTTTTTTACTACTGGTTCAGCCACAGGAGCAGCAGCTGGTCGTTTATTTGATGTAGCCTTTTTCTTGTGTTCCCTCGTTACCTTTGGTGCATCAGCAGCTTCTTCTGCACCAATTTTCTCATTCAGAACAATGTAGCGATGAACTGTCTTGTCTGTTAAAATCCTTGAAGAGGGAAACTCCGAAGATTCTACCTGATGGTCCCAAAAATAGGATCAATATGCGTACAGGAGTTCAGAAGGGGTGGGGGATTGAATGAACTCCTTTCGATTTTAGATTTTCGAAATTCTTTCAAAATGTTTTACAAGCACTGCTTAACTTAAGTCAGAGTTACCAGACTTTAGGATCTCAGGTTAATGCAAATCTCTCGGCTAACTAAAATATTGCGGAAAGAAGCCGATCGATTTGTGAACAGATAAACAATAAATAAAGTGCAGAATATAAAAGATAAGAGTTCAGGGATTTGTTTCTAGAAGTTCGGATATTAATATCCTATGTCTCCCCTTCTTCCTCCTCGGAAGGTATCACTAGAAGATTTGATTGTACAGGCCTTCTGCACACACCCGATCACACAAGCCTCACTTGTATGAACTCCTAGTATCTCCACAACAATCCACGCAGACGTAGCTGCTGGTTTACAAGTGATGAATAATATTTTTGAACGGCTTTAAAGAGCACGTTCTTTACAGACTCAAATGATATAATCAATGAATACAACTCTATGAGACTGTAAACTCTTCTGGTTTCTAAAACGTAGAAACTAGATTCAACAAGTGAACCAGAAGATGACTTGAAGGTATTTCAGTGAATAACAAAGGTTATTCTTCAAGTCTTTGAGCTTCATGAATATAACTTTAAAGTTCAAGGGAAGCTCTGAGAATGTATTTCGAAAACGTGACCGCAAGATAATAAGAGTGAAGGTTGTTTTCTTCAATCCAGCTTCTGCTATTTATAGACATCTATTACAACGGTCATTAAATTCTTCAAAGGAAATAAATCCCGTTTGAATTTCTTTCAAATTTGTACACCGTAATTCCTGCTCCACTAAGAGGAAATTCGCACTATGTCAGAGAAAATTTGGCGTTTGTTCCATATTTGTGCAAACGCCGTAAACCGCTCTCTGATACAGTGTACTATTTACCAAGAATAGTACTAATACTGTTCCCTCAATTAATGGCATATGTACGATTCAATCTTCGCCCTTGATTTCTTCTGATATGAACGTTTGAATCGATCCATTGATTTGCACAACAGCTGATGGCTTGAACAATTGAAAGAATACATCGGCTGATTACTTCATCGCCTGATAGTATGCTTGAAATATTTTATTCAAAAAGTATCGGCTGGTCAAGATCACTGTAGCTACCTACTGGTTTCTTTAAGAGATGTACCTGCTGGTTATTACCATCACAAGATCATCGACTGAATTTTAGCGCGGGAAGGCAAAACGCTGTCGTATCCACTTATCCAAACGACATTTTTTAACTACCGCTAACATTAAGTGCCATCGACTGGTAAACAATCCACTGTAGCTCTCTACTGATTCCTCTGTAGCCATCTGCTGAATTTCACTGTATCCATCTGCTGAATTATCAACGCAAACTCCAATGACTGAGATTATAGTGCTAGATCAAAACGCTGCCGTTTCAACTTATTTGAACGCTGTCGTTTTGACTAATCCTTAGCAAAATACGCTATCTCTCAAATGCTTGCGCCTGCTGATTACCCTGGAAGAATTCACCTGATGATCTGCTGATTATTTCATCTGTTGATTTCCTCTGAATAAACATCCTGCTGAAATCAACTATCGACTGATACTAATTTTCTGTAAAATTGCAACGGCTGACTTTCTAGTAGCAACTAGTCTTTTTTTGTTATCACCAAAACTAATAAATTTTATCCTAACAATTTCCTCCTTTCTGGTGATGACAAAACTAAGCAGTTGAGATAAAAAAATTTTCAAAGATAAATTGCACACGAACTGCTAGAACGCAAAAATTCCATTGATTGAAGATTAAGTACAAGTACAAAAGATTTGTACAAGTTCTATCTTAACTAATAACCTCTTCTCCTCTTATATGCTCCACTCATACTCAGCCTTATTTCTCTCCTTGCCCTGTCTCTTTCTATTTTCAGCACGCAAAGAATCCTCATTCCTAATTCTCTAGATCTGCTGCTATCTTTGCTTGAAATTCTAACTGATCATTCCGCATAGCAGCTATTTGGGTGTCCAAGTCATCTAGTTTGGCCTGTTGTGCGTCAAACTTCCGTTGAATGTCCAAGTTGTCAGATTTTACTGACGCACCAAAAGTTTGGACCCCTTTTCTGTACTCACCCATATTAACGATCAGACCATTGATGTGCAAACGGGTGTCTTGGCAAGAATTATTAACCTGAGCGCGGACAGTATTTTCATGGTGTTGCAGATCCTCTCGAAGACGTCCTGCAACAGTATTGATCTTGGATAAGATATCATTCTGAGAATCGGCAATACTTTGTGCTAGATAAGTCTTGAGATCATCAATGGCTTCGGAGAAATCAGTATAAGAAGCAGGGAGAGAAGTCCTATTATCTGCGGGGCGATCCTGCAACTGTACGTCATCGGAAGTGAAGTTTATAGTAGGATCACCGTCTGAAGAGGAAATATGAGAAGATTGGCGCTGGTCTAACGACAACTGTACACTGGGAGCAACTAAAACTGAACTCTGTACATTTCTCAAAATTGTGCGTTCCTGAGCAATCTGTACACCCCTAAAAGCTGTTCTGTCCAATGCAATGGAAGATAGTAAATCTGTAATATCTGCAGGAGGTAGCCAACTGAACAAACTAAAATCAACAAATACTGAACAAAACTGAGAAACTCTGAGGGCAAAAACTGGAGACTGGCGAGCAGCAACTCGAAAAACTGGTTCAACTACTGACAAAGACCTGCAAAAGTGTAGTGAACCAACTGGTAGAAGTCTCCTAGAAGCACAAAATTCAACAATCTCCAAACAAATATCAGCCCATCTTTTTCTCAAAATTCTGAGGGGTTCACTCATAGTTGGGAAGAAGTCTACAAAAGAGCGCTGTTTAGATACTTCTGTACATAATACCGGCCTTGGGATCTTCACCCATTGATCACAAAATGGCTCAACAACCCACACCCCATCCACACGAATCATTGTTCTAAGCCAGCACGTGGACGGAGTGTTGGTGTTTGTTCTGGCAATGATTGCCCCACGGTCACGGGGGCGCCCTTCAACAATTTTGGAGCAACATGTCCTAGTCCATTTGAGACCATGCGCTAGGGCCTGCTCCCTTAACTCTTCAAGAACAAATAAGTGAAGATCTGAAAGCAAATCTATCACTTTAGATCAACCGCTGAAGATCCTTTGCCGGGCAAAAAATTGTTCTTCCATGATTCCAAAAACTTACTCACAAAAACACCTCTATATTTCAGCAAAATATACCTCTTTCTGCTAAGAGCTACGTGAGTTATCTCTGTCTCTCCCCAGATCAAAACTTGTTCTTCTTTTCTTGATAACTCCTCGATATTAATGGTTGCCAACTTCTTGAAACTAAAAGAATAAAAGAATTGGTCAACTGCTTCTATGACTTGAGCTCGCAAGTGAACCAGCAGATCAATATCTGAACAAATCAAGAAATAATGCTCCTTGGCTGGATTTCCCTTTACTGGGTTTCTCTCCACCAGAATTTCCTTTCCTTTGTCGTCAGCAGGGATTTGAGGAAGACTAGCCAGATACTTAGTCTTCTCATCAACACCTGGAATCTTGATCGTTTTGCCCAGTGTTATCTTAGTGATTTCCATGCCAGCAGAAGGTAATGGAACATCGACTGGAATTGTCAGAAGAATATCTTCCAGTGACATCTGCGCATCGGCATCGAGCAAGTCATCATTTGTTTTCATAACCGCTGGTTCCTCCTCTGAACACTGTACCTGCTGGTCTCCACCAGCAATACCAACATCCATTGTTGCTCCTTCTTCATCAGTGTCACTTGCAGTGACCACTGGTCGTTCAGCATCCCATCGAGCAATTAGATCTTCATAGGGAAGATCGAACCAATGTTTCTCTTCAACTGCTGCTTGACTCCCAATAGCTGAGCCACGGATATCTAGTTCTTCAATTTGTTTTCCCTCAGTAGACTCTGACTGTGCGGTCTCAGACAACACCTACTGAATACTATGTCCACGTCATCAGCAGTAAGGAGCCTCAATATTCTTAATATTAGCCACTGCTGGCTCAGAAAATGGTGCATGAACCCGTTAACCAACATCGTTACCCGCTGATTCTTCAGCAGCATCTTCAGCTGCTGGTTCAGGAAAATCTACAACACCTGTATCCACATCATCAGCAACTGCTGGTTGCTCAACAGGTTCCTTTCTTCAGCAAGAGCAATAGCTGGTCTCTTCGTAGACACAGCTGGTTTCCTTGGTGCTTTCTTCATTGGTGGGGCATCAGCAGCTTCTTCCACACCCACTTTATCATTGAAAGAGATATAGCGATGCACAGTCTTGTCTGTAAGGATTTTAGAGGCAGGAAATTCCGTTGATTCGCCCAATTCCAAGTTGGGGATGCTCTCCAGCAGGAGACTAATTTGAACAGCAAAGCCCTTGGCTTGCTTTGATCCGGCAGATACCATTTTCTTCAGAATATTGAACATTATACTGGCCCAATTCATCCGAATCCCACAAACAACTGCTGTCAACAACGAAAACTTCTCCACAGTGAGGGCATTGAAGGAACCTTCTTTAACAGATATAGCTTTCGCCATTATATCACAAAGAAGGCGATATTCAATCTTCATTTGGCCCTTCCTCCCAGACAGACTAACTGGCTCTCTCGACATTGAAACGATGCTCCTAGCATCAAAAATCTTATCCTTGGGCATTTCTGATAGATCTGCCAACCCATTAACAGGAAGCTCAAAGTTTTCTGCAAACAACTGCTCTGAAATCTCCACTGGTACACCGTTCACAGTACTCACCACCAGGCCGTCCCTCACGGAACCATTGTTGAAGAAATCAACCAAATCCGATTCATAAATCATCGTAGGGCAACCCAAAAATCCCTCTAGGACAGAAGCCATCAGGGCGTTAAACACAGAGACCATACCTGGGTTTTCCATAGCCAACACGGATGCAAAATCGATATGCGTAGTGTTAGAGTAGTATGCAGAGGCCATTGTTGAATAGAAGAACAGATAGAACACCTGAGAAATCTTCGTAAGAAAGTATGCAGAGAATACGTACAAGGAAAAATACGAGAGAAAGCAAATATGCAAGGTAAAGGAGAATGGAAAGACACGCGGTACATAATTAAGGAATACGAAGAGATTTTTGAGAGAGAAGATTTCGATGTGACATTTCGCATGGTAAGAACATGTGTCAACCATCTGTTAGCAAGTACACTGTTGGAAATGATTTGAAAAATTTTCAAACTACTTTGATCGTACGGTGTAAAATATTTTCCAAAATTTTAATCAAACAAAGTACAAAAATAGATAGATTCGCGCCAATGTATATAACGTCACAGGTGGTGCAGTAAGAATATTACTGCTGGTTTAATATATCGTTGAGGGTGGCAAGAGCTGGTCACAAATAAGCATCAGCTGTATATATGTAACAACTGAGTGTATATCGTTGAGGGTGGCAAGAGCTGGTCACAACTAAGCATCAGCTGTATATATGTAACAACTGAGTGTGTCCAGTCATTACATATTCAGTTGACTTCACGCTTAACAATCCAGCTCTTGGTTCCCCATACGGCTGATAATTTCCAACGCGAGAGGCTTATTTCAGCTGATAGTCTTATCGTTCCCCATGAACAAAAGACTTACAGCTGATTTAAGCAATAGCTAACAACCTGCAAAATGCGTTAGTGCACAAGCAATCAGGGCAATTCAAGAAGACCGAAGATGTTTCTAAAATAAGAAAACTTAGCGTCTGGTAGAGGCTTTGTGAAGATATCAGCAACTTGCTGGTCAGTCGACACATGCTCCAGCCGAACGTCCTTCTTTAGCACATGGTCTCTTATAAAATGAAGCCTGATGTCAATGTGCTTGATTCTCGAATGCAGCATAGGATTTTGGGTGATTGCGATGGCACTGGTATTGTCACAGAGAATAGGCACTTCAGAAGCATCAACTCCATAGTCTTTCAGCTGATGTTGAATCCATAATATTTGAGCACAGCAACTACCAGATGCTAGATACTCTGCTTCAGCTGTTGACGTTGCGATGGACGTCTGCTTCTTACTAAACCAGGAAATCAGTCGATCCCCTAAAAATTGACAAGTCCCACTTGTACTTCTTCGATCAATCCTACAACATGCGTAATCTGCATCACTATAATCAATTAGTTGAAAGCCTGAGTCTTTGGGATACCAAAGACCCACGTTGGAAGTACCCTTCAAAAATTTTAATATTCGCTTTACATCAATGTAATGCGATTGCTTTGGCTCTTCTTGGAATCTAGCACACATACAGACAGCAAACATGATGTCTGGTCTGCTAGCAGTCAAATATAGCAAAGAGCCTATAATACCACGATACATTGATACCTCGATGGCAGTTCCAGCTTCATCTTTGTCGAGTTTGATTGTGGAGCTCATGGGAGTCGCTGCTGCTGAACTATTTTCCATTCCAAATTTCTTCAACAGTTATTTTGTATATTTCGCTTGGTTGATGAATATTCCATTCTCCAACTGGGTGAGTGTATCATACCAAGCTCTGGGTGCTTGCTTCAACCCATATTGAGCTTTGTGCAGTTTGTAAACAAAGTCCGGAAGTGTATGATCTATGAATCCAGGAGGTTGTGCAACATACACTTCCTCTGTCAAGGCGCCATTAAGAAGGCACTCTTGACATCCATCTGAAAGACGAAGTCTTTAAATGCAACATATGCAAGGACATCCGTATGGCTTCTAATCTAGCTACTGGTGGAAAGGTCTCATCGAAATCTATTCCTTACATTTGTCTAAATCCTTGTGCGACCAACCTAGCATTGTTTCTAGTCACTACGCCATCTTCATTCAGTTTATTCCTAACGACCCATCGAGTTCCTATAACTGAATGATTCTTAGGTCTAGGTACAAGTTGCCATACTTTACTTCGCTTAAACTGATTTAGTGCCTCCTGCATTGCATCTATCCAGCTTGGGTCTGCTAAGGCCTCATCTATCTGCTTAGGTTCTATATGTGATAGAAATGTAGCATCAAAATGATCATGAGATAGCTGGCCTCTTGTGCGAACAGGGGATTCGAAGTTACCTATGACTTGCTCAGGTGGATGATTTTTATTCCACCGGAGATCAAGTCCAAATGGATTTGTTCTTTGTTCCCCCTGTGTTGCTGGATGGTTTGCAGCGGCTGGATCAGCAGACGTCATTTGATGTTGAACATTGTTAGTGTATACGTCTGCTTCCAGCTGGTAAGAAGTGCTAGCGACTGGTTGACCAGCTGGTGGTCTAGATGTGCTAGCGATTGGTTCACCAGTCGGTGGACTCGATACCAATTGAAGAGGACTCGTGACTGTTGTCCAGTAGTTGGTCCTAATACCGATTGATAATTCCTTGCGGCTGGTTGTCCATCTGGTGATGTTGATATTGATTGATATATACTCCCAGCTGGTGGAACTTCTGGTTGAGCAGAATCTTGATTCTTTTTCTCTTCATTTCCAACAGCTGGTGCACTTGTAGGACACTGATCCTGTGGCTGATCCATGTTAGTTAAATCAATAACAGCTGGATTACCTATCATTTCCTGTTGAACATTGTTGTGCGTTATAACCACTGCTGATTGTTTCAGCTGAATGTCTTTGTGGCACGTCTTCGTCTGATTCTTCAAGACTTGTTGACTCCAGACGTGAACAAAAATCGTGTAAGCTTGCAGCTGAATTGAAGTTGGTTTCTTCAAACACTACATGTGCTGATTCCTCAACCGTTAAGCTTCGATTGTTGAACACTCGAAATGCTTTGCTCACAGTTGAATATCCTAAAAAGATACCTGCATCAGATTTAGGTTCAAAGGCTGTTAGATGCTTCTCGCCATTGTTATGAATGAAACACTTGTATCCAAACACCCTGAAATATGATATATCAGGTTTCTTGCCATTACAGATCTCATAGGGGGCTTATCATGCATTCTATTTATCAATGATCTATTCTGAGTGTAACACGCTGTGTTAACTGCTTCTGCGCAAAAATTTTGAGAAATACCGGAATAGGCAATCATAGATCTAGCAGCTTCTTTTAAAGTGCAGTTTCTCCTCTTAGCTAACCCGTTTTGCTGAGGATTTCTAGCTGATGAAAGCTCGTGCTTTATTCCCAAATCTTCCAGATAATAAGTTAATTTAAAATTTAGAAATTCAGTACCGCGATCACTTCTTATCCGATTGACTAAACAAGATTTGTCATTTTGTAAACGTTTTAAAAGTCTTATCAGCTGGTCGGCAGTTTTGGATTTTGATTTTAAAAACAGCACCCATGTATATTTTGAAAAAGTCATCAACAACAGCAAGGGTGTAAGACGTCCTCCCTAAGCTCGTGATTGAAATAGGACCAAAGATATCCATATGCAAGAGCTCAAGGCAGCGGGTAGAACTTTTTCCGCCTTTATTTTTTAAAGTTGATTTTATTTGTTTTCTCAGCTGAAAAGCTGCACAAATCATATACTTTGCCACAACCAGCTCTTGGAAGAGCCAGCTGCGAGGCACAATTGTTCAGGTACCTGCTGATCTGACCAGTCGATGATGTCGGTATTCCCTGAACGTTTTCCTACCAACACAGTCAGACCACTTGGACTCTGAATCGTGCATGTATGTTGTTGAAACTTTACTATGTAACCTTTGTCACATAGTTGACTAATACTAATCAAATTATATTTAAGATTATCAACAACAAGGACATCAGAAATAGAGATGTTACCGTGGATAAGCTTACCCTTACCCACAGTGTTACCGTATGCATTGTCACCAAACACAATTTTAGCTCCTTTGTGTGGTGTGACGTCTGTTAGCAGCTGTTTATTTCCTGTCATGTGTCTTGCACAGCCGCTATCCAGGTACCACAATGTTGTTTCAGCTGCTGCTTTGTACCTGTTATACTGCAATCAAACAATCAGCATTTGGTACCCAATTTTACTTGGGTCCAGATTGGATTACCCCTTTCGGGACCCAGACTTGAATCACTTTCACAGTTTTCCCAGTTTTTGGATCCACAAAAGTCTGTGCATAATGACGATGAGATCTGTTGAGTTTTGATTTCACATTTTGACCATATGAATCTCTCCTTGGCTGAGTATTTTTCCAACCAGTTTTTACCTTCTTTGAGCTACGCCACGGCTGGTTTGGAACAAACGGTTTTTGACCAGCTTTTGCTTTGTCTTTGTCTAGTTTTTTGTTTAGCCAGTTAGGCTTGAAGCTCTCAGGTTTTGAAAAGTCGATACCAGCTTTTCCATTTCGCTCAACTTTGGAGAGTTCTGATCATCATATTTTACCGACTCAAAGCAGTCATATATCACATTAGCTCTAACAAAGCTCATTTTATTGAACTTGTCATAGGCCTGCTGTGACTGAGTACTGGTCTCTCCTTCACTGAATTCACTACTATTGAATCCCAAACCAGACTTATCATTGGCTAGTTTTTGACTCTCGTTCAGTTTGTGAAGAGATCGAGAATACCGATTCCAGGCGCTCACTACTTGCTTCAATATTTCGATTTCAGCTTTGAGCTCACTGGTCTCATTTTTCAACACATCATTCTCAGCTGTTAGCTTACTCAACTTAGTCTTCAAGATGTCAATATCCTCAAGCTCATCAGAACTTGATTCAATCGAACTACTTTTTAGACTCATGTTTTCAGCTTTATCTTCCTCGAGTGAGTGATAAAGCTTCTTGTACTCTTTGACCATGTCATTTAGTGCAGTGACAAGATCTTCTCGTGTAAATTCAATGTTTGAGAAATCGAATACCTCATCGTCCGAAGTTTGATCAGCCATGAGGCAATGAACTTCCTCCTGTTGACTGCACTTGATGAGGAGTTGCTGGTGGATGAGTCTGAGTCAGTATCCGCCCAGCTCTTGGTGCTTTCCTCAGCCACCAACACCTTGCGGTCATGCTTGCGACTGGGTATTTTGTCTCCTCTTGATCTCATCCTTCTGTCTTTCGACCTTTCTCTGAATTTGTCTTTGGATTTGTCCTTAGATCTTTCGACAGATCTTTCATCAGCTTCCTCATCTCTCTTGTATCGCTCTTCTTTCTTGTATATATCCTCCTTCTTCTCATCTCTTCTGTATCTGTCATCTTTCTTGGGCCTGTTGCACTCAGCTGCAAAATGCCCTGGTCGTTCATAATTGAAACATATCACGTCAGATACAGATTTATCATTTTTATAGCTATTGTAAGGAGATGAAGGGTTGAAGGATCTTCTCAAGTATTTCCAAAACTTCTTTTGTCTCCTCTTGATCTCATCCTTCTGTCTTTCGACCTTTCTCTGAATTTGTCTTTGGATTTGTCCTTAGATCTTTCGACAGATCTTTCATCAGCTTCCTCATCTCTCTTGTATCGCTCTTCTTTCTTGTATATATCCTCCTTCTTCTCATCTCTTCTGTATCTGTCATCTTTCTTGGGCCTGTTGCACTCAGCTGCAAAATGCCCTGGTCGTTCATAATTGAAACATATCACGTCAGATACAGATTTATCATTTTTATAGCTATTGTAAGGAGATGAAGGGTTGAAGGATCTTCTCAAGTATTTCCAAAACTTCTTGACGAAGAGGGACATGACGTCGTCACTGAGTTGATATGCTGATTTGCTTGTGCTTGGAGAGCACTGTTCAGTGGTTGTGGTTGCTGCTAATGCTTTGGTTGGTTGGGAAGTAGATAGCGCTTCAGATCTTGTTTCGAGTTCAAACTCATATGCCTTCAGATTTGTGAATAGATCATGAAGCTCCAGCTTGTTCAAATCCTTCGACTCCCTCATCGCCATAGTTTTTATGTCCCACTCTCTGGGCAATGCTCTCATCACTTTCAGCAACAACTCTCTGTTGTTGTATTCTTTGCCCAGACTGTTCAGCTCGATCACTATTGCACTGAATCTCGCATCGAACACTGTCATTGTTTCTCCAT
The DNA here is from genome assembly GCA_001598015.1 of Dorcoceras hygrometricum. Taxonomy (NCBI): domain Eukaryota; kingdom Viridiplantae; phylum Streptophyta; class Magnoliopsida; order Lamiales; family Gesneriaceae; genus Dorcoceras; species Dorcoceras hygrometricum. The sequence continues at coordinate 218,749 of KQ988425.1, read as the reverse complement.
CCTTCATCTTGATGGACTCGTACTTTTGCTGAGCGACTGTTAGCTTGTTCTCCTTTGTTTCGTCGCTTCCTTCAGATATCTGGACCAGTTTTTCCCAGATATCCTTTGTTGTGGAGCAGGTTTTGATTTTTCTGAACATGTTTTTGTCCTTGTCCAGCGTCTTGTATAGGATGTCCCTGGCCACGTTGTCCAAGTTGGCTTTCTTCTTGTCATCATTTGTATATTCATGTCTGGCTTTCCCAAGAAACTGAGGTTCGCCATTTGATACAGCAAACGCCAGATTTCAATGGCCCTTCAGTAATAACAGTCCACATCTCATCATCCATATCAGCAAGATGCGCTTGCATGCGAATCTTCCAATCATCATAGTCCTCTCTGGAGAACAAAGGAATCTTGTTTTGAGAAGTAGACATATTTATAAAATAACGCACAAAAAAATACTGTTCAATAACTGAGAAGCGCCTGCTCTGATACCAATTGATGGTACCAAAAATAGGATCAATATGCGTATAGGAGTTCAGAAGGGGGGTGAACTCCTTTCGATTTTAGATTTTCGAAATTCTTTTAAAATGTTTTACAAGAACTGCTTAACTTAAGTCAGAGTTACCATACTTAAGGATCTCAGTTTAATGCAAATCTCTCGGCTAACTAAATTAGTGCGGAAAGAAGCCGATCGATTTGTGAACAGATAAATAATAAATAAAGTGCAGAATATAAAAGATAAGAGTTCAGAGATTTGTTTCTGGAAGTTCGGATATTAATATCCTACGTCTCCCCTTCTTCCTCCTCGGAAGGTATCACTAGAAGATTTGATTTGTACAGGCCTTCTGCACACACCCGATCACACAAGCCTCACTTGTATGAACTCCTAGTATCTCCACAACAATCCACGAAGACGCAGCTGCTGGTTTACAAGTGATGAATAATATTTTTGAACGGCTTTAAAGAGCACGTTCTTTACAGACTCAAATGATATAATCAATGAATACAACTTTATGAGACTGTAAACTCTTCTGGTTTCTAAAACGTAGAAACTAGATTCAAAAAGTGAACCAGAAGATGACTTGAAGGTATTTCAGTGAATAACAAAGGTTGTATTCTTCAAGTCTTTGAGCTTCGTGAATATAACTTTAAAGTGCAAGGGAAGCTCTGAGAATGTATTTCGACAGCGTGACCGCAAGATAATAAGAGTGAAGGTTGTTTTCTTCAATCCAGCTTCTGCTATTTATAGTCTTCGATTTGAACGGTCATTAAATTCTTCAAAGGAAATAAATCCCGTTTGAATTTCTGTCAAATTTGTACACCGTAATTCCTGCTCCACTAAGAGGCAAGTCGCACTATGTCAGAGCAAATTTGGCGTTGTTCCATATTTGTGAAAACGCCGTAAACCCCTCTCTGATACAGTGTACTATTTACCAAGAATAGTACTGATACTGTTCCCTCAATTAATGGCATATGTACGATTCAATCTTCGCCCTTGATTTCTTCTGATATGAACGTTTGAATCGATCCATTGATTTGCACAACAACTGATGGCTTGAACAATTGAAGGAATACATCGGCTGATTACTTCATCGCCTGATAGTATGCTTGAAATATTTTACTTCAAAAAGTATCGGCTGGTCCAAGATCAATGTAGCTACCTACTGGTTTCCTTAACAGATGTACCTGTTGGTTATTACCATCGCAAGATCATAGACTGAATTTTAGCGTGAAGGCAAAACGCTGTCGTATCCACTTAGCCAAACGACATCGTTTAACTACCGCTAACATTAAGTGTCATCGACTGGTAAACAATCCACTGTAGCTCTCTGCTGATTCCTCTGTAGCCATCTGCTGAATTTCACTGTAGCCATCTGCTGAATTATCAACGTAAACTCCAATGACTGAGATTATAGCGCTAGATCAAAACGCTGCCGTTTCTACTTATTTGAACGCTGTAGTTTTGACTAATCCTTAGCAAAATACGCTATCTCTCAAATGTTTGCACCTGCTGATTACCCTGGAAGAATTCACCTGATGATCTGCTAATTATTTCATCTGCTGATTTCCTCTGAATAAACATCCTGCTGAAATCAACTATCGACTGATACTAATCTTCTGTAAAATTGCAACGGCTGACTTTCCAGTAGCAACTAGTCTTATTTTGTTATCACCAAAATTAATAAATTTTATCCTAACACTACCAGTTCCAGATTTGGAACATTTTCCAGTAAGAGACTGATCTGAACGGCATAGCCCTTTGCTTGCTTTGATCCTGGAGTCAGCATCTTCTTAAGAATATTGAACAATATACTGGACCAGTTAATCCTCACTCCACAGACTATTGCCGTCATCATAAAAAACTTCTCAATGGTGATTGCATTACAAGACCCGGCCTTTACCGATATGGTCTTTTCCATAATATCACAGAGAAGACGATACTCAAACTTCATTTCGTTCTTCTTCCCAGACATGCTTACCGGCTCACCAGACAAGGAAACGATGCTCATCCCATCAAATACTAGATCCTTGGGAATCTCCGATAACTCTAAAAAACCTTCTAGCGGAAGTTCAAACGTCTCAGCAAACAACTGTTCGGAAATCTCCACTGTAACCCCATGCACTGTACTGACAACCACACCATCCAGGGCTGAGGCATTCTCAAAGAAGTCGACCAAAGCAGCTTCATAGATTACTGCGGGACAATCCAAAATTCCCTCTAGGCCAGATGCCATTAGGGCTTGAAACATAGACACCATACCTGTGTCGTCCATGGCCAAAACAGATTCAAAGTTGACATGAAGAGTGTTGGTGTAGTACGAAGACGCCATTGTAAATAGTCGAAAGATTACGAGAGATTGCCTGAAAAATATACGCAGAAAAACACAAGAGAATACGAGAATACCAGAGAGAAAAGTTTTCAAGGTAAGCGTTAGCAAAGAGGAAAAACACTGTAAATAAGTAAGGAATGAGAAAGGGTGAAAGAATAGGAAACGGTGTAGATGTGACGAGTGGAATGATGACAACCACGTGTCAATCATCCAATGGTGCGTACAGTATTTGAAAGTAATTTGGAAAGATTTTACTCGTACAGGGAAAAGATTGAAAACACGCCCCAAAATGTATATACGTCACAACTGCTGCGACTGATTTAACAACATCACAGCTGATATTTAATGTATCGTTGAAGGTGGCAGAAGCTGATCACAAATAAGCATCAGTTGTGTATATGTAACAACTGAGTGTGTCCAGTCGTAACATATTCAGCTGACGTCGCGCTTAACAATTCAGCTCCTGGTTCCCCCTACGACTGGTATTCTTCCAACGCGAGAAACTTGCCTCAGATGAAAGTCTTAGTGTTCCCCCTGAACAAAAGACTTACAGCTGATTTAAGCAACACCTGACAACCTGCAAAAACGCGTTAGCTCACAAACAATCAAGGAAATTCAAGGAGACCTAATATGTTTCTAAAATAAGAAAACTTAGCGTCTAGTATAGGCTTTGTGAAGATGTCAGCTACTTGCTGCTCAGTCAACACATACTCCAGCCGGACGTCTTTTTTTAGCACGTGGTCCCTTATAAAATTATTCCTGATGTCGATTGCTTAATGCAGCACTAGATTTTGGGTGATTGCGATCGCACTAGTGTTGTCACAGAGAATAGGCGCTTCAGAAGCATCGAATCCATAGTCCTTCAGCTGATGTTGTATCCAAAGTATTTGAGCACAGCAGCTACCAGCTGCAAGACACTCCGCTTCAGCTGTTGATGTTGCGATGGACGTCTGATTCTTACTAAACCAGAAAATCAGTCGATCTCCTAAAAATTGTCAAGTCCCACTTGTACTTCTACGATCAATCCTGCATCCTGCATAATCTGCATCACTATAACCAATTAGTTGAAAGTTTGAGTCTTTGAGATACCAAAGACCCACATTGGAAGTACCCTTTAAACATTTCAATATTCGTTTTACAGCTATGTAATGCGATTGCTTTGGCTCTGCTTGGAATCTAGCACACATACAGGCAGCAAACATGATGTCTGGTCTGCTAGCAGTTAAGTATAGCAAAGATCCTATAATACCACGATAAAGAGATACCTCAATGGCAGTACCAGCTTCGTCTTTATCCAGTTTGATTGAAGAGCTCATAGGGGTAGCAGCTGCTGAGCAAATGTCCATGCCAAACTTTTTCAGCAGTTCTTTCTTATATTTCTCCTGGTTGATGAATATACCATTCTCCAGCTGTCTAACTTGTAAACCCAGAAAGAACGTTAGCTCCCCCATCATGCTCATCTCGAATTTGTCTTGCATCAACTTGGAAAACTTCTGGCACAATTTGGGGTTAGTTGACCCAAAAATAATATCGTCAACACAAATCTGAACTAATTAAACATGGTCAGCTTTAACAAATTTAAACAGAGTCTTATCTACTGTGTCTATTGAGAAGTCATGCTCAATGATAAATTTCGACAGTGTATCATACCAAGCTCTGGGTGCTCGCTTCAACCCATACAGAGCTTTATCCAGTTTGTAAACAAAGTCTGGATGTGTATAATTTACGAAGCCAGGAGGTTGTGCAACATACACTTCCTCTGTTAAGACGCCATTAAGAAAGGCACTCTTAACATCAATCTGAAAGACTTTAAAGTCTTTGAATGCAGCATATGCAAGAAACATGCGGATGGATTCTAATCTAGCTACTGGTTCAAAGGTCTCATCAAAATCTATGCCTTACATTTGTGTAAATCCTTGTGCTACCAGCCTAGCTTTGTTTCTAGTAACTATGCCATCTTCATTTATTTTATTCCTAAAGACCCATCGAGTTCCTATGACTGAATGGTTAGAAGGTCTAGGTACAAGTGTCCAAACATTGTTACGTTTAAACTGATTAAGTTCTTCTTGCATTGCTTCTATCCAGCTGGGGTCAGCTAAGGCCTCATCTATCTGCTTGGGCTCTATATGTGAGATGAATGCGGAATCAAAATGATCATGCATTAGCTGGCCTCGTTTGCGAACAGGAGATTCGAAATTACCTATGACATGATCGGGTGGATGATTTTTATTCCACCGGATATCAAGTCCAATTGGATTTGATCCTTATTCCCCCTGTGTCGCTGGCTGGTTTGCAACTGCTGGATCAGCTCACGCCAATTGATGTTGATCATTGTTGGCTTGTGCGTCTGCTTCCAGCTGTTGTGATCGTTGTTCCAGATGTGAGCTAGGATCAGCTCTTGTTTCAGTTGATGGTCTGGATACCACTTGATGATCACTTGCGACTGGTTTCCAGACGTTGGTCTTAATACCGAATGATATGATGTACTTGCGCCTTGTTGTCCAGCTGGTGGTGAAGAAACCAATTGATAATTTGTGCTAGCAGCTGGTACTTCAGACGTTGGTCTTGAAACCAATGGAGAACCGTTTGCGACTGGTTGCGCAATGTCTGGTTTATCAACGTCTGTTGGAGCAACATCTGATTGATCGTCGTCTGGTTGAACATTTGTCACTACACCTCTAGCAGATGGTACACTTGGGAAGATCTGACCCTGTATGGAATCATTTTTAGTTAAATCAATGACTACTGGGTTACGTGTCAGATCTTGTTGTGCATTTAATGTTCGATGTGTCCACTGCTGGTTGTTCATCAGCCGATTGTCTTTGTGGCACGTCGACGTCTGATTCTTCAAGACTTGTTGACTCCAAACGTGAACACAAATCATGTAGGCTTGCAGCTGAATTTTACTTGAAACTGGTTTCGTCAAACACTACGTATGCTGATTCCTCAACTGTCAAGCTTCGGTTGTTGAAAACACGATACGCTTTGCTCACAGCTGAATATCCTAAGAAGATACCTGCATCAGATTTAGGTTCAAAGGCTGTTAGATGCTTTTTGCCATTATTATGAATGAAACATCTACACCCAAACACCTTGAAGTATCATCAGCCGATTGTCTTTGTGGCACGTCGACGTCTGATTCTTCAAGACTTGTTGACTCCAAACGTGAACACAAATCATGTAGGCTTGCAGCTGAATTTTACTTGAAACTGGTTTCGTCAAACACTACGTATGCTGATTCCTCAACTGTCAAGCTTCGGTTGTTGAAAACACGATACGCTTTGCTCACAGCTGAATATCCTAAGAAGATACCTGCATCAGATTTAGGTTCAAAGGCTGTTAGATGCTTTTTGCCATTATTATGAATGAAACATCTACACCCAAACACCTTGAAGTAAGATATATCAGGTTTCTTGCCATGCTAGATCTCATATGGGTTTTTATCGTGCATCCTATTAATCATCGATCTGTTCTGAGTATAACACAGCTTCTGCCCAGAATTTTTGAGAAATATAGGAATATGCAATCATAGATCTAGCAGCTTCTTTTAAAGTGCGGTTTCTCCTTTCAGCTAACCCGTTTTGCTGAGGAGTTCTAGCTGCTGAAAGCTCATGCTTTATCCCTAAATATTCCAGATAAGAAGTTAGTTTTGAATTTAAAAACTCAGTACCACGATCACTTCTTATCCGGTTTACTGAACAAGATCTGTCATTTTGTAAACGTTTTAAAAGGCGTATCAGCTGGTCGGCGGTTTCAGATTTTGCTTTTAAAAACAACACCCAAGTATATTTTGTAAAATCATCAACAACTGCAAGGGTGTAATTCGTTCCCCCTAAGCTCGTTACGGAAATAGGACCAAAGAGATCCATATGCAAGAGCTCAAGGCAACGGGAAGAACGTTTTTCGCCTTTATTTTTTAAGGTAGATTTAATTTGCTTACCCAGCTGACAGGCTGCACAGATCTTATCCTTAGAAAAACTGATTTTTGCAGACCAAAAACCATATCATGTTGACTCAGCTTAGCAAGTGTTTTGAATGCAAGATGATTCATTCTTTGATGCCACAACCAGCTCTTGGAAGAACCAGCTGCAAGGCACAATTGCTCAGATTCCAGCTGATCTGACCAATTGATTATGTAGGTATTCCCCAAACGTTTTCCTACCAATACACTCAGACCACTTGGACTCTGAACCGTGCATGTGTGTTGTTGAAACTGGACTGTGTAACCTTTGTCACACAGCTGAATAATGCTAATCAAATTGTAACGAAGATTATCAACAACTAGAACGTCTGAGATAGAGATGTTATTGTGGATAAGCTTATCCTTACCCATAGTGTTACTGTATGCGTTATCACCAAAGACTATCTTTGCTCCTTTGTGTGGAACAACGTCTGATAGTAGCTTTTGATTTCCTGTCATATGTCGTGCACAGCCGCTATCCAGATACCACAATGTTGATTCATCAGCTGGTTCGTACCTGTTGTCTTGTAATCATAAAACCAGCTTTTGGTACCCAATTTTACTTGGGTCCTGATCGGATTACCCATTTCGGGACCCATACTTGAATTACCTTGACAGTTCTTCCAGTATACGAGTCCATCAGGGTCTGTGCATAAGTACTGTGAAATCTGTTGAGCTTTGCTTTCATACTATGACCACTTAGATCTCTCTTAGGCTGAACCTTTTTCCAACCAGACTTTACCTTCGTTGAACTACGCCATGGCTGGTTGGGAACAAATGACATTCGACTAGCTTTTGCTTTGTCTTTGTCCAGTTTGTTCTTTAGCCAGCTTGGCTTGGAGTTCTCAGGTTTTTGAAAGCCGATACCAGCTTTTCAATTATGATTCAACTTCTGAGAGGTCTGGTCATCATATGTCATTGACTCACAGCAGTCATATATCACGTTGGCTTTGACAAAACTCATTTTATTGAACTTGTGATATGCCGGCTGTGACTGAGTACTTGTTTCTCCTTCACTGTTTTCGCTACTATTGAAACCCAAACCAGTTCTATCATATACTGGCTTTTGGCTTTCTTGCAGCTTATGGAGAGAACGAGAAGACTGGTACCAGGAGCTCACAAGCTCATTTAGTGTTTCAATTTCAGCTTTGAGCTCACTAGACTCTTCTCTCAACAATTCATTCTCAGCTGTCAGCTTACTCAGCTCGATTTTAAAACTGTTAGCTTCACCAAGTTCAATGGAACTTGGTTCAGCTGAACTATTTTTCAAATCACTGTTTTCAGCCTTAACTTCCTCGAATGAGTGAGAAAGCTTCCTGTACTCTTTGACCATGTCGTTTAGTGCACTGACAAGGTCTTCTCATGTAAATTCAACATTGGAGATGTCAAATACTTTGTCATCTGATGTTTGGTCAGCCATGAGACAGTGAACCTCCTCCTGTTCACTATCGCTGGATGATGAGCTGCTGCATGAAGATTCTGAATCAGTGTCCACCCAGTTTTTGGTGCTTTCATCAGCCACCAGTACTTTGCGATCATGCTTGCGGCTGGTCCTCTTATGACCTCGTGTCCTCATCCGTCTATCTTTGGATCTCTCCTTCGATCTGTCCACAGCTCTTTCATCTGATTTGTCATCTCTGTTGTATCGATCCTCCTTCTTGTATCTATCATCAATTCTCTTGTCATCTCGCTTGTATCTATCGTCTTTCTTGGGTCTGTTGCACTCAGCTGCAAAATGCCCTGGACGTTCACAGTTAAAACATTTCATATCAGTACTTGCTTTATCAGATTTATGAGAATTATTGTAAGGGGTAGAAGGGTTAAAAGATCTTCTCAAGTATTTCCCAAACTTCTTAACGAAGAGGGACATGACGTCGTC
>KQ988425.1:197623-208896 GCA_001598015.1 Dorcoceras hygrometricum | reverse complement strand
GCAGCTCCAGCTTATCAATCATTGGACTCCTCATCCGCCACTTGTCTTTACGTCCCACTCCCACGCTCTCAAGACCTTCAACGCCAGCTCACGATTACTGTACTCTTTTCCAAGACTAGTCAGCTCTATTACCACAACGCTGAATCTTTCATCAAACTCAGTCATCGTCTCTCCATCCTTCATCTCGATGGATTCATACTTCTGCTGAGCGACCATCAGCTTTTCTCTTTTGTTTCGTCGCTTCCTTCACACCAATCACCGAGCCTCACTCAAGGTGAACTCCTAGCAACTCCACTAACAATCACGCAGACGCAGCTGCTGGTTTTACAACACTTAGAATGATATTTTTCAAACGGCTTTTGTACAGCGCGTTTGTTATATACTCAAAAATGAATACAACGATGGAATACAAATCTATTGAGTGCTGTAAATTCTCTGGTTTCTAAACAACGAAACACAATTCAAAAGATTGAACCAGAGAATAAACGCGAAGGTAAATCTATGAAGGCTTGTTTGAAAGTTCTTCGAGTTGTGAGCTTTTTGAGAATAACTTCAAATTGCAATGCGCTCGTAAAATTGGCAGAGTGACGGTAAGTAACAATAGCGAAGGTGACTTCTTCAATTCAAACTTCTACTTTTTATACTCTTCGCTCAACGGTCATTTGATTTGGCTAAGGGAATAAAATCCCTTTTGAAATTCTGATAATCTGTAACCGTATATCCTGCTCCACCAAATGGTAAATTGCACATCGTCAGAACCAGATTGTAGTTTTCCATATTTTTGAAATAACCGTGTAACAACCTCTGTAAATATGTACTATTTATCTAAAATGGTACCGTCGTTGTCTCCTTAATTCCAGGCAATTGGACGATTCTGTTATGGCCATCGATCTTTTTCAATTTGAGTATATGATTGAATTTGAATATATTAATTGTTTGTACACCAGCTGATGACTTGAACATCTGAAAGTATGCACCAGCTGATAGCTTCAACTCCTGAAAATATGCACCAGCTGATCGCTTGAAATATCTTCCTTTATGTATATTAAAGAATATGACGTAACAGCTGGTTACAACTCCTGAACACTTCATCACCTCATTTGTCCAACAGCTGAAATACCAACGGCTGATATACCAGTAGATGATTATATGCAAAACCCATCGGCTGAATCCTAGCCCTAATCCAATACGCTGTCGTTTCAACTTATCCAAACGCTGTCGTTTTGCAGTCTTTAACAAAACATGCTAACACTCAATAACTTGCGTCTGAAACCAAAATACTGCTGAATACCCTTGAAGAATCCAACTGCTGATTACTAACCCACGGCTGAATTTATCCTAACGGTTGATTGAATACAAAATCCAACGTAGAAATCCAACGAATGATCCAGTTTCAGAAACTGATAACCTGTAATAATTCAACCTCTGAAATAATCCCGAATATCAACATCTGATATATAGCATCTGAAAATCTCAACGCAACATCTGAATACTTCCACTTAACAACCATCATCTGAATATCAACCCGTCGACTGAAATATGCTATGTTCCAAATACGTAGTTGATATCATCGTCTGTTTGTCCAGATCTAGCTTAAATTCAGTACTTAGATTATTTTGTTATCACCAAAACTTAATAAATTTTATCCTAACACCCTGGACAATGTAAAGCTGGCCAGTGTGGATGTTATAGGTGTGGTGCTCAAGGACACATCTCCAGGAACTGTACACAGTTGAAACAACTGGTGCCCAGTCGAGCTTACGTCATGACAGCGGAGCAAGCTAACCCCGATTCTACTATGATTACGGGTAAGATTTTGGTCGCTGGTATGCCCTCATTTGCCTTGTTAGATTAGGGTGCAACCCATTCCTTTATAGCTGAAGATTTTGCTAAGAAGTTACCCTGTAAGCCGAAACGGTTGTCCTTAGGCTATTGCGTGACTATACCATCAGGGGAAGAGCTAGTATCTAGTAGTATATATCGTGACTTAGAGCTTTAATTTCAAGGACGTGTAGTTACCGCAAATTTTATTTTTTTGCCCATGCCTGAATTCGATTTGATTATGGGAATAGACTGGTTATCTAAGTATGGAGTAGTAATCGATTTTAATCTCAGAACAGTAATTGTCAAGCCAACTAAAGGACCCCAGTTTTCATTTTAAGCTAACCAGCTTAGACAATTTCCTCGCATTATTTCAGCCTTGAAGGCCCAGTGCTGTCTGAGAAAAGGTGGAGTAGGATTTCTTGCAAGTTTATCTTCCCTAACTGTCCCTAGTAAGCCCGAGCTGGTTGATGTGGAGGTGGTGAAGGAATTTCCAGAAGTTTTTCCAGATGACATCAGTGGACTACCTCCAGATAGAGAGTTAGAATTCGCAATCGATTTAGTACTTGGAGTACCTCCTGTTTCCAGACCACCCTATAGGCTTGGTACTACAGAGATTGTCAGGCCCGATGCGCTAATACATCAAATAGTCACAAATATGTGGAAGCATCATAAAAATATGGGCTAAAAATTTTCGAATATGGGCCTGATCCAATATCATTCAAATTACATTCATACTCAAAATAAGAGTTTAACTCAAAACTCAAACAACATACAATAAAACAAGTTGTCAATCAACTACAGATCCCCCAATTAAATAAAGGCAAAGGACATCCCCTGGCTCAATATATATATATCAATACAACTGGGACTCAAATCAGAAAGGGGATCGACCAGCTGAAGCTCAACTCTTTCCAGCCTGGTTACCTGAAGAACCTGTAGTGGCCAACGTCGACCAAAACAGTCCAAAAAAGGTAAAATGAATGAGGTCAAACCTCAGTACGAAGAGCACAATAAATGCATCTACCATATCAGACAATGCAATATCTCAATCGTGCAATGCATGAAAGGGCTACCAAGAATCATCGGTAGACAAGACACAACGACTCAGCTGTGCAGATCTCATCAATCATCATCATCTTGTGATCTTCAGGTGCGACGACTCAGCCGACCATCACAAGGCAGTGGTATTCAGGCATGAAAACTCAGTTGGCCACCACATCAAAAGCAATGTTGGACCTTTCAGGCGCGACGACTCAGCCGGCCGATCACAACATGCAAAGGAACTCAGTTCTCAAAGGAATCAGGCTCAATATGCATGTGTGAACGCACACCAGATTCATGCTTAAAATCATACATATATCTCACGCACAAAACAAATATGAGCACAGAATCATCATACAATCAACACAAAGCACAACAGCTAGTACACGAAAGAAATATCCCAAAGCTGATAACAAAGCTGTTAATTGTAGCTCAATTCGTACCTCAATTCAGCTTTTACCTCAACAGTCTTACAAACACAAGGGCGCAGCAACCAGGACAAGTCTACTGCCCTAGCAGCTTCATGACGAACTCAACAGAAGCCACTACCAACTCAAATCTAGAAAGATATCTCAATATCAACTCAAATCTGAACTCATACAGCTTAAATTCTAAAGCCTCGTAGCTTACTCAGCTACCTCGACTCTACAGAGCACCACTCAGCTCTCAACGAAGCTTAAAATGGAAAGAATCACTTACCCAAAGCTGCTAAAGAACAGAAGAACTACGGGTTAACAATCGCGAAGATACACGAACACTGAAACAACTTCGCGCTCCTCAAATCCGGAGACTCCCGTCTCCAAACTGGTATCAATCGAACGCTCTAGAGAAGACGAGCTCAGTGCTACCAATCTTGCTCCAAACGGCAGCGTAAAACGACGGCAATCGACGGAAATAGGGTTTGGATGAACAGTACAATTCGAGGGTTATCGGGTATGAATATAAGATCAGGTTTGAAATACTCTAAGTGCTGCTCGACACTTAATTTAAATCCCCAAGTCCAAGCTACAGCGAAAATCAATCACCCAAAATTTCGGATCCTATTGCTAAGGCAGATGCCCTCAAATCTGGCCTCAGCTGTCACTCACATCTGAATACACTATCTCGGGTCTGACTCTCCAAACAAAACACGCGTTACAAATCAAAACGGTGTCGTGCTACTTAACAAAACGTAGCCTAGGGGTCCCGCTCTCGCAACAGATCCCGCTAACGCTCATCCAGACTTGACCAAATAAACGCTCACATCTGTTCACGCCTGCTAACCAGATTCCACTCATTAGCGTCAAATCTGAAAACACGAAATTTCGGATCCTATTGCTAAGGCAGATGCCCTCAAATCTGGCCTCAGCTGTCACTCACATCTGAATACACTATCTCGGGTCTGACTCTCCAAACAAAACACGCGTTACAAATCAAAACGGTGTCGTGCTACTTAACAAAACGTAGCCTAGGGGTCCCGCTCTCGCAACAGATCCCGCTAACGCTCATCCAGACTTGACCAAATAAACGCTCACATCTGTTCACGCCTGCTAACCAGATTCCACTCATTAGCGTCAAATCTGAAAACACGATACGACATCGCATTACCCCTTGAAACGCCATATCAGACTATCACTTGAAACGACAGTGTTCGCTCACTGCTCGAGGAAATTCATGCCAACACGCGATAGACACATCTGATCATCCAGATTTCACTCAAATCCGAAATTCGGAAAATCACTAGATCCTCACATCTGAAAACCCGATAATCAGAAACTCAATTAGCTAATCCCAATCCAAATATGATTAGCTAATAAATCATACTTAACAATTTCTTGTCCTCACAGAGATGAAAGAGTTGAAGGAACAAATTTAAGATCTGTTGGATAAGGGATTTATACGGCCCAGTACATCCCCTTGGGGAGAGCCCCTGTTTTATTCGTTAAGAAGAAAGATGGGTGCTTGAGGTTGTGATAGACTACGTGAGTTGAATAAGCTACCATTAAGAATAAGTATCCCATTCCTAGGATTGAGGATTTGTTCGAACAGTTGAAGGGAGCAGCAGTGTTTTCTAAGATAGATTTGCGATAGGGATACCATCAGCTTAAGATTAAGAGATCGATATCTATAAGACAGCTTTCAGGACACGTTATGGCCATTATGAGTTTTTATAAATGCCTTTTGACTTGACCAACGCTCCATCTGCTTTTATGGATCTTATGAATAGAGTTTTACAGCCATTTTGGATCAGTTTGTTATCGCATTTATAGATGATATCTTAGTGTATTCCAAGACCAGCTCATAGCACGCCAGTCAGCTTAGGATAGTGTTACAAGTTTTGAAGGATAAGCGACTTTTTTCTAAGTTTAGCAAGTGTGAGTTTCGTCTGGAGAAGGTCGTATTTCTAGGTCACATTATTTCTAAGGATGGATTAGAAGTAGACCCAGCTAAGGTCGAAGTTGTGCGAGACTGGCCTGTGCCCAGGTATGTTTCAGAGGTGAGAAGCTTTTTGGGACTTGCTGGATATTATCGACGATTTATTCAAGGATTTTCGAAGACAGCGGTTCCATTGACTTTGTTGACTAGGAAACAAGTTAAGTTTGAATGGACCCCCAGCTGTCAGCAGAGTTTGAGAAGTTGAAGCAATCGTTGATAGAAACTCCAGTGCTAACCATGCATTCTGAGCAAGGGAATTTTGTTATCTATACAGATTCTTCCAAGCTAGGTTTAGGAGCTGTATTGATGCAGGATCGTAGGGTAATAGCGTATGCTTCCAGACAACTGAAGAATCACAAGAAGAATTATCCTACACATGATCTTGAGTTAGCAGCAATGGTTTTTTCCCTGAAGATTTGGAGACATTATCTGTATGGGGAGAAATGTGAGATATTCACGGACCGAAAGAGTTTAAAGTAATTCTTCACCCAGAAAGAGTTGAACATGAGACAGAGGAGGTGGTTAGATTTGGTCAAAGATTACGATTGTACCATTTTCTACAACCAAGGAAAAGCCAACGTGGTGGAAGATGCTCTTAGTAGGAAGTAGATAGTTAGCATATGAGATTGAGAATTTTGGGCAGCTCCGTCACAGTACTGTAGCCTTAGCTGTTCTCACCATTCAGTCTTCGTTGATAGACCAGATTAAAGGAGGTCAGCTGAGAGATGAACAGCTGAAGAAGTGGGTGAAACAAGAGGAAGAGAGGGGGGGAAATCTCTATATCTCAGTTGGAGGAGTTGTTAGATATCTAGGCAGGTTATGGGTTCCTAACATGGACAACTTGAGATCTGATCTCATGACAGAAGCTCATATAGTCCCGTACTCAGTACACCCAGGGACTACCAAGATGTGTAAATATCTTCAGAAGATGTACTGGTGGTCAGGCATGAAACAAGATATTGCTAGATTTGTTTCAGAATGCCTAACATGTCAGCTGGTCAAAGCTGAGCATCATAGACCAGTTGGGACACTAAAACCTCTGCCAATACCAGAATGGAAGTGGGAGGTATTTCAATGGATTTTGTAGTTGGTATACCTAGAACTGTTCAAGGGTACAATTCTTTTTGGGTTATAGTAGATCGACTCACCAAATATGCTCACTTTTTACCTGTCAAGACAACTTATGAGGTGAGAAAATACGCTGAGCTGTATATAAGAGAAATAGTAAGACTTCATGGTATTCCAGTTTCGATTGTATCTGACAGGGATCCAAGGTTTACGTCAGCTTTCTGGAAGAGTCTACACAGAGCTTTGGGTACTAAGTTGACCTTTAGCACAACCTTTCACCCCCAGACAGATGGTCAATCAGAAAGGGTGATTCAGATACTGGAAGATCTGCTCAGAGCTTGTATCATAGATTTTTCAGAGAGCTGGGATTTTAAGCTACCCTTGGTAGAATTCAAGTACACAATAGCTTCCAAGCATCAATTAAGATGGCCCCTTATGAATCTCTCTACGGAAGGAAGTGTAGAACACCCATTCATTGGGATGAGATTGGAGAGAGAGCTGGTTTGGGACCAGATATCATAGAACATACTGCTGATTCTATTAGGAAGATAAGAGATCGATTGAGAATAGCTCAGAGCCGGCAAAAGAGCTATGAAGATAACAGACGCCGTGAACTGAGTTTCAAATCTGGAGATCACGTATTCTTAAAGGTAGCACCGATGAGAGGCGTAATGAGATTTGGGAAGAAAGGTAAGCTCAGCCCAAGGTTCATCGGTCCATACGAGATTTTGGACAAAGTAGGAACGCTGAATTATAGACTAGCATTGCCCTCACATCTGTCCTCAGTGCATAACGTTTTTCATGTATCAGCTTTTAAGAAATATGTTAACAACCCGTCGCATGTTTTGAGTTATGAACCAATCCAGCTTGCACCAGATATGAGTTCGTAGAAAGACCAGAGAGGATTCGTCATAGAGAGAATAGGAAATTAAGAAATCGTAGCATCCCGATGGTTAAAGTTCAGTGGTCTAACCAATCTGAGCGGGAAGCAACTTGAAAAACAAAAGCTGATATGCGTAGTCTCTACCCAAAGCTGTTTGGTAAGTAAATTTCAAGGACGAAATTTCAGTAAGGA
The DNA here is from genome assembly GCA_001598015.1 of Dorcoceras hygrometricum. Lineage (NCBI taxonomy): Eukaryota > Viridiplantae > Streptophyta > Magnoliopsida > Lamiales > Gesneriaceae > Dorcoceras > Dorcoceras hygrometricum. The sequence goes on along the minus strand of KQ988425.1, from coordinate 201,473 downwards.
GGGTAGAGTTGTAGCGCCCCAAAATCCATAAGACCACAATTGCTAGCCTTTCTATTCCAAGGGCTATTTTGAGATTTGAGTATTCAGCTTTCAGTTTAAGTTAGTTCCAGTAATCTAAGCTGATTTTTTCTTCCAACTTAGAATCACGGCCAGATGGGCCCTCGAAGGATTTCGTCCCAAGAAAAATCCAGAACTGGAGCAGCTTTTCTTTCAAATAAAATGCCTTGTTGGGAGTTTAGTTTTATAAAATGGGGTTGCAAGTTTACAAATTACAATAGTAGTAGTGAGTTTTTACCAATTTTGCGAGGATTTCGTAAACTTACCATGCCTAATCATTGTACTTCCACCTACTACAAATTATTACTCCCACATATATGATTGTTTACGTAAGTCAAGAGATCATTTTTGTTCCAAGGAAATCTCGCAGAGTGTGCTTGAGAATATTTCCAGCCAATTACATCTTCTTGTTGCAATCCTCAGCTCAGGAAAGTAAAATTGATTCTTGCTGCATCTGGAAAACATATATTGCTTCGTTGTTTTCGTTGAATGCTTTTCTGTTGCATGTTTCAGTTCAGTCAGTTTAAGTTCATGTTTAAGCTAAGGATTCACTGCTTTGATGGTTTAATTTTGCGAAAACTCACAAGTTACCTTTTAGAAAAATCAGTTGTCTTTTCAAAATACTGAGTGGTATATATTTCCGGATAAGATAAGCCAAGAGAAGTTTCTCATTTTTTTTCCCGTGTGCTGTAAAAGTTCTGGACATTGACTCTGAACAGATAAGCGACGCTGGTTTGATCGGGATTATGTTCCGATTTGATAAGTTGAGCTAGTTTGATTAGAGACTGTTCGAACTAGTTGCAGTACCTTCGTTTTAAGCAGATCTGGCCTATGTTCTTTGTCGGTCTGCGTGATTCGTTGCTAAACTGATTTGGGTTTCTCAAAGATGAGTAACCTTCCAAATCTGAAATTCTTGCTCCAAAGCTTATGATTTCATTTTACTGCGCGTAAGCTGTTTATTTAAACCAAATCTATTTTCTTACGTGTGAGCTGTTTATCGTAGAACCAAATCTGTTTGTCCTATTCATAAGCTATCTTCGTTAGCCAAAGCTGTTCTTCATTCCTGTGATATGTTCCACACCCAAGATATGTTTTATGTAGCCAAAGCTGTTCTTTGTGCTTGTGATCTGTTTCCTTTAGTGCGTTCTTGCGAGCCGATTTTTGCTATAATCAGCTCGTAGCCCATCTGTGCACTGAGTAAGGTTTTTGAAGATAATAATGAGTTTCATAGCAGTGAATCATCCAGTTTTCAGCTATCGATTTTTGATCTAGAGCAAAGTAAAATAGCTATTTTTTAAAGTAAAGGAAGTAAAATCTGTTTTTAAGGACTTATGACATAGAGGACCCGGTCAATCAGGAAGGTACTAAGATTATGGTATGCCTGTAATCCCTTAGCAAAGAGACCAAGATTATCGAATTACTGTAATCCCTTCACAGAGAGTTACTGATTCAGATAACATGCTTCATGCACCAGGACCACGAGAGAGCCTCTAGACCATAAGTCGCTCAGTATAAAGCGAGTCAGATTTGATGTTCCGATCTGTATTTTCAGTAGCAAGATTTCAGTTCAAATGACTTCCTTTGATATATATATTATGTTCAGTTGCCTGCATTACTTGATTTTGTTATCCTCAGTTTTACTTTTGAGCCCCTAGGCTCACTTGTTTTCTCGATGCAGGTGAGGCAGTTCAGGGGCAGGCGGGTGGCACGAGCTTAATCAAATTCGAGGGATTGCGTGTGTTTGTAAAAGGCCTGCGTTTTCGCGAAGTCAGAGCTGTTGTTGTTTTTGATCTTTTGACGAAATTGTATTAAGATCCATTACAACAATAGATAATTCATATAGAGTTCCAATAGTTGTATATCTAATTTTTTAATCGAAATCTGAAGTTCTTGTATTCCAAATCTGTTTCTACTGTTCATTTGGTGCCAAATGTTTACGTTCTGTTTTGGTAAGGGAATATATCTTACAACATTTCGAATTTAGTCCTCCTTTTCCTTTTGATTTTCCAATAACTCAAATCCGTTCATTCCCATGGGTTTGGGCGTCACACTTTTGAACACCCATTTACAGCCAGCCAACTTCTGAGCATTTGGTCTCAGAACTAAGGTCCAAGTTCCATTTATTTCCAGTGAGCTCATCTCCTCTTCCATGGCATTTATCCAGTGCCTTTTCTCTTCTGTTTGTAAAGCTTCCTCATATATTTTTGGCTCGTGATTACTCAGTTCATCAGCTGTAAGAAAAGCATAGGATATCAAATCTGCGTAACCAAACCTTTCAGGTGGTTTGATGACTCTTTTCTCCCTGTAACTTCCAACTCTGAATTCTCCACCTGCTCATTAATTTCCTGTTCTTCACTCTTCACTAGATCAGCCATTTTCTGCTCATTGAAAACAACATCCCTACTTATAAATACCCGTTTATGACCAGGCTCCAGACACCACAGTTTGTATCCTTTAACTCCCTCCGGGTAACCTATGAATACACACTTCAGGGCTCTTGGTGCAAGTTTATCCTGCTTCAAGTGAGCGTAGGCTATGCATCCAAAAACCTTTAGTTCATCATAATTTACTGGTCTTCTTGACCACAGCTCCTATGGAGTCTTAAAACCAATGGCAGATGTGGGGCATCGGTTTATCAAATGACATGCTGTTACAACAGCCTCTGCCTAGAAAGTCTTTCGCAATTTAGCAGAAGTGAGCATACATCTACCCTCTCCAAGATAGTCCTATTCATCCTTTCTGCAAGGTCATTTTTTTGAGGAGTTCCTCTCACAGTTTTATGCCTTACCACTCCTTCCTCTGTGGAAATCTGTTGAAGTCATCTGACAGAAATTCTAACCCATTATTGGTTCTCAACCTCTTCAGTTTCCTCCCCACTTGATTTTCAATGAGCACCTTCCAATCTTTGAACTTCTAAAAACTTCATCCTTCCTTTTCAGAACATAGACCCACACTTTTCTTGAGTAGTCATCTATCAAACTCAGGAAGTATCTGGATCCACCGTGTGAAGATGTTCATGATGGCCCCCACAGGTCTGAATGTACATAATCCAAAGTTGACTTGGTTCTATGTACTGCTGTCCCAAACTTGACCCTACACGCCTTTCCATAAATGCAATCTTCACAGAAGTTAAGACCTTCTATCTTGTGTCTGTCAAAAACTCCCTGCTTGGATAGCTCAATGAGGCCACACAAACCCACAAACCAAGGCCGATTCACACATCGGTAACAACTTACGCATCTCAAATCTGGTTTCTCCAAACGACGGCGTTTCGCTACCCCGTAGGATATTCAACTAGCGTAACTCGAATACTTGCGACAACCAGATTTCCCCACTAGCTTCGATTACAATCAACCAGCGCCAAAGCTGAAGTTACCAACCTGTACTTCTCAACTCTCCAAATCTGACTACTACCCCGAAGAACTCTACAACTGACCAAAGCTGTTCTAAACACAATTATACTGTAACGCTCCAAAATCCTTAGGACCATATTTATGCATTTCATAAATCATATGGGCCATTTTGGCAATTTTAAATATCATGTATCTGTTGAATTGTTCATTTCAGCAGTAAAGATTTGCGCTGCGGCTGGTTCCAGCAGGAGACTCCAAATAGCGATGCACGAGCTGGTTGTAAATCTATTCAAAAATATTTTAAGGAGGTGAAATGATTTCTTTAAGAGAAGGTTTGGTGTTTTACAAATTAAAATGATATGAAGGGAATTTTACTAAATTTTGGAAGTGTGTCATGCTTGATTTCTCAAGTAGCTTGCCACTAATCCCTTTCATATAAA
>KQ988425.1:164100-178552 GCA_001598015.1 Dorcoceras hygrometricum | reverse complement strand
TATTCCTTTGACTACGCTTACAAGGAAGAAAGTAAAATACAACTGGACAGAAGAGTGTCAAGCCAGTTTTGACAGATTGAAGCAAGCGCTGATTGAAGCTCCTGTTTTGACGATGCCAACTGATGAAGGAAAATTTGTGATATACACTGATGCGTCTAAGTTGGGACTAGGAGCTGTGTTGATGCAGGATCGTAAAGTTATTTCATACGCATCTCGACAGCTGAAGGATCATGAGAAGAATTACCCACCTCATGATTTGGAGTTAGCAGCTGATGTCTTTGCCCTAAAAATATGGAGGCATTATCTCTATGGGGAGAAGTGTGAGATTTTTACAGATCACAAAAGCTTGAAGTACTTCTTTACCCAGAAAGAATTGAATATCAGGCAGAGGCGATGGTTGGAACTAGTTAAAGATTATGATTGCACTATCAGTTATCATCCAGGAAAGGCAAACGTAGTGGCTGATGCTCTCAGCAGGAAATCAGCAGGATTAGCGCATTTGACTATCCAGCAGCCTTTGGCAAACGAAATCGAAAGGTTTGGACTCGAAATAGTGTCCAGCAGCAGCATTAATATGATTCTAGGAGACCTCTCAGTAAGATCAAATTTGTTAAATCAAATTCGAGAGGGTCAGCAGCAGGACCAGCAGTTGAAGAAATGGGTCCAGCAGGATAAATAAAGAGGTAACATTTTATATTTTTCAGAGGATGGAATCGTGAGGTATTTTGGCAGAGTTTGGGTACCTCAAGTGGATGATTTAAGAGCTGAACTATTGAAAGAAGCTCATACAGCTCCATATTCAGTACATCCAGGAAGCACGAAAATGTACAAGGACCTCCAGCAGTTATATTGGTGGCCAGGAATGAAGAGGGATGTTGCTAGATTTGTAGCTGAATGTTTCACATGTCAGCTGGTGAAGGCTGAACATCAACGACCAGCAGGATTATTGAATCCACTGCCTATTCCCGAATGGAAGTGGGAATGTATAGCGATGGATTTTGTAACTGGTTTGCCAAGAACAGTGCAAGGATATAACTCCATTTGGGTTATAATTGATAGGCTCACTAAGTCTGCTAATTTCTTACCAGTTAAAACGACCTATGAGGTGAGCAGGTACGCTGAATTGTATGTTAAAGAAATAGTGAGGCTACATGGTGTTCCAATTTCCATTGTATCAGACAGAGACCCCAAGTTTACATCAGCTTTTTGGAAAAGTCTACATAAAGCTATGGGTACGAAATTGACATTTAGTACTGCGTTTCACCCACAAACTGATGGACAATCAGAAAGGGTGATTCAAATTTTGGAAGATTTGCTCAGAGCATGTATTGTAGATTTTTCATCAGGATGGGATGTGAGTTTGCCGCTGGTATAGTTTGCCTACAATAACAGTTTCCAAGCTTCGATTCAAATGGCTCCATATGAAGCTTTGTATGGCAGGAAGTGTAGAACACCACTTCACTGGGATGAAGTTGGTGAAAGAACTGGATTAGGACCTGATGTTGTGGAACAAACAGCAGCAGCTGTTAGAAAGATAAGAGAAAGAATGAAAACAGCTCAAAGTCGACAGAAGAGTTACGCAAATAATCGAAGAAGGGAGCTGAATTTTGAGATAGGTGATCGAGTATTTTTGAGAATAGCTCCAATGAAGGGAGTTATGCGTTTTAGGAAGAAAGGGAAGTTGAGTCCAAGATATATTGGACCCTTCGAGATTCTAGAAAAGGTAGGAACGCTCGCCTATCGATTGGCGCTGCCTCCACAAATGTCAGCAGTGCACAACGTTTTTCACGTATCAGCTTTGAGGAAATATGTTCCCCATCCCTAGCATGTGCTGAATTATGAGCCAATCCATTTAGCTCCAGATTTAAGTTATGAAGAGCGACTAGAAAGAATTCTCCTCCGAGAAGTTAGAAGATTAATAAACCGTAGCATTCCTATGGTTAAGATACAATGGTCCAACCAGTCGGAGCGAGAAGCAACGTGGGAAACAGAAGCTGATATGCTAAGTCTTTACCCATATTTATTTGGTACGTAAATTTCGAGGACAAAATTTCAATAAGGAGGTTAGAGTTGTAACGCCCCAAAATCCTTAGGACCATATTTATGCATTTCATAAATCATATGGGCCATTTTGGCAATTTTAAATATCATGTATCTGCTGAATTGTTCATTTCAGCAGGAAAGATTTGCGCTGCGGCTGGTTCCAGCAGGAGACTCCAAATAGCGATGCACGAGCTGGTTCTAAATCTATTCAAAAATATTTTAAGGAGGTGAAATGATTTCTTTAAGAGAAGGTTTGGTGTTTTACAAATTAAAATGATATGAAGGGAATTTTACTAAATTTTGGAAGTGTGTCATGCTTGATTTCTCAAGTAGCTTGCCACTAATCCCTTTCATATAAAAAACCTGTTTTCAAAGTAAGATTTTCATCATTTGCAAAGAAAAGTTTTAAAGTGTTCTTCAAAGAAATCTCAGAAAAGTTCATGTGTTGCTCAAAGGGAGGATTCCTGCAGGAAATTTGCTGTTGTTGCAAAGTTTCAAATAAGGCACGTAAAAGCTGATCTTTTTCTACACCATTTGAAGCATATATTGTGTTTTAATGGATCTGCTTGCCTGTATATTATTGATATATTGAAAGTTCATGTTTGAAATGATTTAGACATGATAAGGAAAGAACAATGGGTTCGAAAATGATGTTTTGATGTTTATGATGCTTCCAGTTTGTTTTTCAGAAGTTTATGAAGTTTTAAATGAACTGAGGATTCGAATTCATTTCCAGAAATGTTAGGAAAGTTCTTCTTGCAGTAGCTGTAATATTAGAATTTGATAACTGTGTAATTGGCAGTTGCTGGTTGAATCATTGGTATGGTTTGATAGGCAACAGCTGATGGCATCGTTGTTGTTTTAATATTACAAATGAAGAGTATGTATCCAGCCGCTGTATCTAATTGTTAAAATTCAGCAGCTGTATGGTTTTAGCGTTTATGAATGTTCTTCCTGTAGTTGTAATGTCGAAATTTGATGATTTTGTAATCAGTAGTTGTTAGTTGAATCAGTATAAAGTCTGGTTTGATAAGCGACGGCTGGTAGCGAAACCATTGTTTAGATATTACAAGCGTCTTCGTAAATTCCAGCAGATGCAATGTTCATCAGCAGATGCGTCTTTCTTTAGTAATATCAGCAGTTGCTTTCCTTTGATTAGGAATCAGCAGCTGCATTGTGATTTTAAATTCAGCAGCTGTATTTTCCTTAGTTAGAATTCAGCAGTTGCGTTACTCATTTTTCAAGTACTGTTCATTTCAGCTGGTACTAGTCTTGCGACTGGTACTATTCATTTATATAATCGTGTTAGCACTTTTCCTTACGATTGATTGATGTGCTAACGACGTCGTTTCTTTTAGTTATAAAAAGATCAGCAGGTAGCCTTATTATTTCATCTGCTGATCACTCTAACGACATCGTTTCGCTTTATACAAAGATCAGCAGGTAGTTTTGTTATTTCATCTGCTGATCACCCCAACGACATCGTTTTACTTTATACTTATTTAAAAGACCTCGCGACTCAATTCTTGTGTTGCGACTGGTATTGTTCTTTTCAGCAGGTATTAGTCTTGCGACTGGTACTATTCACTTATATAATCGTGTTAGCACTTTTCCTTGCGACTGATTGATGTGCTAACCCCTTTCATATGAGCTATATGCTAAAACTGATATCGGGAGTCATTTTGATCAAAGTGCGACACGGACCAAATAGAACTTATATGCCATGATCAACTGAAAATGATATTGAACTTATTGAGAAGCTGGGCTATCTTCCCCTGTTTCTGCCATTGAAATGTTTATGAAAACGATATTGTATATTGAAGTTCCTTAACATATGCATTGTACAGATGTTTGCCTGAGTATTATGAAATTGTTACTACTCAGATTTTACTTGCTGAGCCTTTAGGCTCACTAGCTTTTAAAATGGTGCAGGTACGACAACTGGAGGAGGAACAGCAGGTGCAACTTGAATCAGTAGATGGGTGGCGTTGTGTTTATCCAAGGCCTACGTTTTCCGTTTCTAAAGTTGTATTGTTTTGATTAGGTTGTGCTGTATGAAATCAGTAGCAATGGTTGTATATTTTCATCGAATAGCAGCTGTTGTAAACCGCAATTGCAAAGTTATATGAAATACCATGTTTTCCGCAAATGTTTAGTAGTAGCGCGCGAATTTTTGTACCTGCTGATCTTCGAATTTGTCTTATGTCTTGTTTCCTTTGAGTTATAAGAAATATAGCTTATAACAAATCGTCTTTTAGCCCTTCTTTTATTCAAAAATTTTTGTTTACCCCAATTCTCGTGGCCCTTGGGTTCGGGTGCCACATATACAGAGAAACCCGATACGCTCACCAAGCATACCAGCTCAAAGCTGATTCCTCCCAGATCTGTTCACACCAAATCTGGTCTATCCAAAACCCGATTAATTAACTTAATTAATCCAATAATATTTTGGTTCTCACATCTCTCCCCCATTGAAAATAAGATTTCGTCCTCGAAATCAAAGAACAACTCCAGAACTAAATCAAAACTTAACAGCACAACCAACAACCTCTAACACGTAGCAAGAGGCTACTAACCAAGTGTTTAAGATAACTGGGCAAAACAACGAGCAAAATGGCTACTGGAGTTAATGCAAGATCTATTCAAACAGATAAGACTATTCACGTTGTATTTTCTCCTCCAACTCCCACGTAGCTTCTTCTCTACCATTTTTGCTCCACTGGACCATCACCAAGGGAATGGTCTTGTTCCTGAGCTGTTCTCCTTCCTGTCTAAGATCTGCAAGGGATACTCAACATAGCTCAAAGTCCGATCAAGCTCCACCTCGTCAGTTCGAAACACATGAGAATGATCTGGCTCATACTTCCGCAACATAGACACATGAAACACATCATGCAATGAGGACAGATCTGGCGGTAGTAACAAGCGATAAGCCAAAGGACCGATCCTATCCACAATCTCATAAGGTCCAACATAACGAGGAGCTAACTTTCCCTTAGAGAACAAATCTAATAACACTTCTAAAAGGAGAAACTTTCAAGAAAACCATTTCTCCAATCTGAAATTCCAAAGGCCTACGCCCACGATTCGCATAACTGGCTTGGCGATCTTGTGTAGCTTTCATACGCTGTCGAATCAGATCTACTTGATCTCTCATCTGCTGCACAAATCTGGAGAAGACAGCTGCTTCTCTCCCACTTCTTCCCAACAGATAGGCGATCTGCACTTCCTACCATACAATGCCTCAAATGGTGCCATTCCAATTGTCACCTGGTAGCTGTTATTATAAGAAAACTCAACCAAAGATAACGAATCTTGCCAACTACCACTGAAATCCATCACAAAAGCTCTCAACATATCCTCCAAAGTCTGGATAGTCCTCTCAGATTGGCCATCGGTTTGGGGATGATAAGCAATACTCATAGCCAATCTGGTCCATCACAAAAGCTCTCAACATATCCTCCAAAGTCTGGATAGTCCTCTCAGATTGGCCATCGGTTTGGGGATGATAAGCAATACTCATAGCCAATCTGGTGCCCAAAGTTGTTTGCAAACTCTTACAAAATTTGGATGTAAACCTCGGATGCCGATCTGAAACAATGGAAATAGGCACTCCATGCAAACGCACCACGAAATCTATGTACAGCTTCGCCATCTTCTTCAAATAATACGTCATATTGTAGGGAATGAAGTGAGCAGACTTCGAAAGTCGATCTATAACAACCAAAATAGCATCGCAACCTCTGCTAGAACGAGGCAAATGCGTTACAAAATCCATTGCTACATGCTCCCAATTCCATTGGGGCACTTCTAAGCTCTGCAATAAACCACCATGTCTCATCCTTTATGCCTTAACCTGCTGACAATTCAGACACGAGCGACAAAACCCGCAATATCGCTCTTCAAACCTGCCCCCCGAAAGTGCGGCTTCAAGGCATGGTACATCTTATTTGCACCAGGATGGACACTATGTCTACTACAGTGTTCTTCTCTCAATATCTCCTCCTTCAAATCAATCAGATTTGACACTACTAACCTGCTCAAACAACCATCAGATGAGACAGAGTAGTATTCCAACTGTCCAGCTCTAACCTTCAACTTCAACTCATGGATAGATGGAACTGTTCTCTGAGATGCTCTAAGACTCAAAACAATCTGTAGCTCAACTTGAAAAGAAGACACCACAACATAATCCTCACCTGGGTAAAAACGCCACCCAGTAGTGCTTAGATGCTCATGAACCTTCGAAATATGCAATGAAGCAAGCATCGCCACTTGAGCCTTCCTGCTCAATGCATCAGCAACTACATTCACTTTCCCAGGCTGATATTGGATATGTGGTCTGTATACACCACAAAATGTTCGCCATACAGATAGTGGCGCCAAATCTTCAAGGTAATGACCACTGCTGCCAACTCCAAATCATGAACTGGGTATCGAGTCTCATGCGGTTTCAACTAAAGAGAGGCATACGCAATGACTCGACCATTCTGCATCAACACACAACCCAATCCATTCAAGGAAGCATCGAAAAAAACCACAAAACCACCTGAACCCGAAGGCAAAGCTAACACTGGCGTTGTAGTTAGATTCTCTTTGAGAAATCGAAATATGCTCTCACGTTGCTCGGTCCAAACAAATCTCTTGTCTTTTTGGGTCAACTGCGTCATAGGCTTAGCTATACTAGAAAATCCCTCGATAAAGCATCGGTAATAGCTAGCCAATCACAAAAATCTACGAATCTCAGATACATTCTTGGGACGTTCCCAGTTCACAACAGCCTCTACCTTACTGGGAACAACAGATAAACTTGCATCTGAAATGACATTACCCAGAAGCACTACTCTATCCAACCAAAACTCGTACTTGGAAAACTTAGCATATAGCTGCGAGTCTCATAGTTTTGTAGAACCAACCTCAAATGCTCTTTATGTTGCATTGGAGTCTTCGAGTACACCAAGATGTCATTGATGAACACAATCACAAACTGATCGATGATCTCTCGAAAGACTCGATTCATGAAATTCATGAAAGCTGCAGGGGCATTCGTCAAACCAAAAGGCATAACCAAAAAATCCTAATGCCCGTACCTCATACAAAACGCAATTTTCGCAACATATTCCTCTCAAATGCGCAACTGATGGTACCCAAACGAAAATCGATCTTAGAGTACACCACCTGAAGCTGATCAAACAAATCATCGATCCTCGATAAAGGGTACTTATTCTTCATGGTAACCTTATTCAGTTGACGAAAATCAATGCACATCCTCATTGAACCATCCTTCTTCTTCACAAACAAGATAGGAGCTTCCCACAGTGACATGCTCGGTCGAATAAAACCTTTCTCCAGCAATTCACTAAGCCGTACCTTAAGCTGCCTCAACTCAGCTGGCGCTAAACGATAGGGGGTGCACGAAATAGGAGCTGTACCAGGTACCAACTCAATGCTGAAGTCGATCTTCCTTCTTGGAGGAAATCCGAGAATCTCCTCGAGAAACACATCAGGGAATTCTCGAGCAACGGGGATGTCACTAAGCTCCACACACGACGAAAAGGATGCATCCAAATCATAGATCATGAACCCAGAATTCTCCAATGACATAAGGCTAAACATCTCCATCGCAGAGATCAATGGAATCTTGGACTGGGAATTATGTCTATATAAATTCCATTTCTCGCCAGACTGGGGCCTAAAGCGCACAACGCCATGGAAATAGTCAACGGTGGCCCTATAGCTAGACAAGACGTTCATTCCCACAATGAAATAGAAATCCCACATCACTATACGAATCAGGTTCGCCACCAACACATTCTCACCAAACCTAAGAATGCCATTCAGCAAAATCTCTTGGGAGAATAGGCTTCGCCAGACTGGGGCCTAAAGCGCACAACGCCATGGAAATAGTCAACGGTGGCCCTATAGCTAGACAAGACGTTCATTCCCACAATGAAATAGAAATCCCACATCACTATACGAATCAGGTTCGCCACCAACACATTCTCACCAAACCTAAGAATGCCATTCAGCAAAATCTCTTGGGAGAATAGGCTCGCGCCGGCAGGAGTCGCAACAGAGACAACATCAAATAAAGATTTGGTTTGAAAACCATGCTCAACCACAAATGCATCAGCTATAAACGAATGTGATGCTCCAGTATCAAAAAATACATGTGCAGGAAAATCAAAGACAGTACAAGTACCTGCAATCAGTCCTCCTGGCGTGCCTTCAACTTGATCGCTCGTCATGGCATTCACCTGGGCATGTTGAGGTCCTGAATACTGAAGCTGAGAAGACTGTCCAAATCACGAAGGACCAGGTTGCTAAAACGGCCTATACTGAGTCTCTCCCATCCTCTGCTGTGGAGCAGGAAAAGAACGACCTCTAGATGATCCACTAGAACGACCCTGCGGTGGGGCTGCGGAGTGCTGAGATCCAGACAATGGAAACACTCTCGCAAAATGTCCATACTTCTCACAAAGGTTGCAAACACCCTGAACCCCTGCACACTGCATTGAGGGTTGTCTGCCACCACACTGGCCACAAAATGTAGACATAGGACTACTACTACTTCTCGATCTACCCGAGCCAGAAGAACTAGAGCCCTGATTCTTCTTGAACTGATGACCAAGAGGCCTAAACATGTGGTGCCCAGACTGTTGCGCTGATTTCTTGGGCTGCTACTGAGACGACTGGGGACACTGGGTAGGTTGCACCCTTGGAACACTGGGACGTGAAACTTGCACCGCTGGAGGCTGAACCTGAGACCTCCGATTCCTCAACCCTTCCTCGATGTCCATTGCCTTGTCCACAACGTTCACATAATTGGTAGGTGAACTCGCCAACACCAAGAAATACAGATCCTCATTAAGCCCTTCCAATAAAAGGTTCCTCTTCACCCTCTCGTGGCCAGACACATGAGGAACGTATGCCAAAAGAGAAGAAAACCTTCGAGCATACTGTTAAGATAAAATTTATAAGTTTTGGTGATAACAAAAATAAGGCTAAGAATTGAACTTAAGAGTAAGATCTGGAAGTTAAGTATTCACAGAAGAGAAGGAAGTTTTTAGATCTGGGCCGTTAGTATTCGTGGCTGTATCAGGAAGAACATTTATCGGATTTGAGCTAACAGGATAAGTTTATCAGATTAGAAAAGAGCGAAGCGTATTTAACAGAGGAATTCAGATATCAGTTATTTGGGTTGAAGAATTCAGATCAGAGTATATCAGATTTGAGTATTCGGGTTATGACAGTTATCGGGTCAAGTACTTCACTACCAGTTTCAGTACAGAGGCTTTTGTATCAGATCATATCATAGGGTATCAGATTTCGGTTCAGAGGCTACATTAACATATCCGATAAGAAACAGACTCAGATTTGGTTACAAAATCTATTCAAGTATATCAATTGTTATTTGTCAAATTTCGGGAACAAAAGTCAGATCAGATTATGGTTTTTCAGATATTCAGTTATTTCATAGTATAATAATCCAGAAGTATACATTCTCTGTGAGAGTTGTAATCATTGTTTTATCCAAAACAAAGTCTGTAATGAACTTGCTGTGTGAATCAATTCGAAATCCTTTGATTGTAAACAGTAGTGTGATCTGTGTAGTTTGGAGTTGCTAGGAGTTCACATCAAGTGAGGCTTGCGTGACCGGGTGCCTACAGGAGCTGTAAACTTAAAATTTCTTCTAGTGGAACCTTCCTGAAAAGGAATAAGGGGAGACGTAGGATTTTAAGATCCGAACTTCCAGAAACAAATTCTGAACTCTATATTTTATTTATTTCATCGTATTTTTATTAACTGTTCACTGTTTAATCGGTTTCTTTCCGCACAATATTTGTGAACCGAGAAAATAGATTAGGAATGAGAGTCTCAGATCTGGTCACTCAGATCTGAGTAAGAGAGGTATTTGTGAACCGAGAAAATAGATTAGGAATGAGAGTCTCAGATCTGGTCACTCAGATCTGAGTAAGAGAGGCTTGTAAATAGTTTTTAAGGTTTCGAAAAAACATAAATCGAAGGAGTTCATTCAACCCCCCCATCTGAACTCCTAAGCTTATTTTAACACTTTTCGATTCCATTGATCGTATAAATTTGTATCAGAGCCTGCACTCTCAGTTATTGAACAATCTGATCTTTGCTCTTATATATTCAATATGTCTACTTCTCACAACAAAATTCCTATGTTTTCTAAGGAGGAATATGACGACTGGAAGATCATGATGCAAGCCCATTTAGCCGCACAAGATGATGACATGTGTTACGTCATTACATATGGACCCATGAAGATCAATGGCGATTACAGCTGGTGCTCCACAATGGATAGAGAAAACCAGAAAAAGCGAATTTGGACAATGTGGTGAAGGATATTTCTATAAGACGCTGGATAAGAATATGTTCAGAAAGATTAAGACCTGTACCACTGCCAAGGAGATTTGGGAGAAACTGACACAGATTTGCGAAGGAAATGATGAGACTAAGGAGAACATGCTAACTGTTGCACAACAAAAGTATGAGTCCATTAAGATGCGAGAAGGCAAGACCATGGCAGAGTTTGATGAGAGATTCATTGCTGTGGATGATAGAGCTTACCAGTCTTGGAAAAGAGTATAGAAACATAGAGTTGGCTCTCAAGGTGATGAGAGAGCTGCCGAGAGAGTGGGACGTCAAGACAATGGCGATGCGAGAGTCCAAGGATCTGAACAAGCTTGAACTGCACGATCTGTTTGCTAAAGCCTATGAGTTTGAGCTGGAGACCATATCTGAGGCACCATCATCATCCCAACCAACCAAGGCTCTTGCAGCAACTACTTCAGAACAATGCTCTCTAAGCACTAGCAAGTCTGCAGAACAATTGAGCAACGACGTCATGTCCCTATTCGTTAAGATGTTTGGGAAATTTATGAGAAGAACCCAAAACCCTTCTTTTTCTTATAACAATGCACAAAAATCTGAAAAGTTTTCTACTGACTTAAATTGTTATAACTGTGTTCGTCCAGGGCACTTCGCAGCAGATTGAAACAGGCCCAATAAAGTGGACAGATATAAGAGAGATGAGAAGAGATCCACAGAACGATCCAAAGAGAAATCCACAGAAATAAAAAGGACCAGATAGGAGAGATGATCGTAAAGTTCTTGTGCAGAAGAGAGCAACAAGAACTGGGCAGATTCAGACTCGGAGACTACCTCAAGCAGCTCTTCTAGCGAAAGCGAGCAAGAAGAGGTTCACTGCCTAATGGCCAATCAATCTACGGATGATGAGGAATTGATTTCTCCAATATTGAATTTACACGTGAGGACCTTATCAACGCACTAAATGAAATGGTCCATGAGTACCGTAAGCTGTCTCAAACATTCAATGAGATTAAAGCTGAAAACGGATGTTCGAAAAATAGTTCGGTTGAATCAAGCATTGCTCAGCTTGGGGATACTGACAGTTTACAAACAGATTTGAGTAAGCTGAAGATCGAGAATGATCTTTTGAGAACCAAGTCCTGTGAGCTCTCATCTGAGAATGAGCGATTAAGTCAAGTGATGAGCTCCTGGAAAAATTCTTCTGTTTCCTTGGGAAAGCTGCACGAGACCCAAAAGCCTTTGAATGATAAATCTGACTTAGGTTTCAGTGTTGGTGAAAGCAGCTCTTAGGGAAACCAGTACTCAGTCAGATCTGGCCTATGACAAGTTCAAGAAGGTGAATTTTGTCAAAGCCAGTGTGATACATGAATCATGTGAGTCCGTGAAGTACGATGATCAGATCTCACCAAAGCTGAACCATAAACGAAAACAAGGTATTGGTTATACCAAGCCTTAGAACTGCAAGCCTAGTTGGCTAAAGAACCGACTTGAGAAAGATAAATCAAAAGCTGGATCTAATTCGTCTGCTTCGAACCAGCAAAGGTGTGGTTCGATGAGGGCCAAATCTGTATGGGTAAAGGTTCAGCCCAAACAAGATCTAAATGGTCAAAGTGCAAAACCAAATCTCAACAGATCACGTAATGTTTCTGCACGAACCCTTGTGGATGTCCATACTGGGAAAACTGTTAAAGTAATTCATGTATGAGTCCTGAAAGGGGTAATCCTATCTGGACCCAAGTAAAATTGGGTACGAAAAGTTTATTTCATGATTTCAGGACAAAGGTACAAAGCTTCTGAAAAATCTATCATTTGGTATCTGGACAGCGGATGTACGATGCGCATGACGGGAAATCCAAAGCTGTTGTCAGATGTGATGCAACACAAGGGAGCCAAAATTATTTTGGTGATAACTCACACGGTAACACTATGGGTAAGAGTAAGCTTACCCATGGTAACATTTCAGCCAGGCCTCGTGCACAAACACAGAGTTAACCACGCAAACACTAGCGGAAGCAATAAAATAGTGGTTAAAATTTTCGCTTTTGGCCTGACTGAAAGATTACATAACTTATAAAACAGCAATACTCAAAATATCCCAGTTTACAATCACTCAAAACAGGAGTACAACATTCAACAGATACAAGCACTACAGAATACAACTGGAATAGAATAAAGCACAGGGCACTCCCAGGCTAACAGTGCTTATACATATATGTATACGCTAACTGGGACACTCTAACAACCTCCTGGGGCACCTCCAGCTGGGTCAACTCCATGACCAGCTGAGTAACCATGGTAACCTGAAAACACATACAAAGGCAAACAATAGAGGGACATGGGGTCAAACCCCAGTACGGTGAGCAATATAAAACAGCTAAGGGAAATCAACAGATAATATACAAATTATATGCATGAACAGCTGAGTACAGATGGAAGGCTACAACCAATGGCAGGGAGCCAGAATCTCAAAGCTGATCAAGAACAGATACAATTGAATAACAGTGGCCACGGGATATGTGAGTATATGGGAGCTACCCACTCGTCTCAACACACGGCACCAGATGCAAAACACAGCTCAACCTGCTTTTGCCCAACTCATGAGGTGTGGGAGCTACCCACTCTGCTCATAGTGGCTAACAGATCCCAACAGGGAGATGAGGTATATGGGAGTTACCCGATAGTCCTCAACAGGCATCCTGGTACGCACAGACCAATTCAACAAGGCACAAAAGGCACGGCTATAATAGATATGAGCTCAATATAATAAATGCGTGTATGAAACGGATAAAATGTCCAACACAAGAACATATTCAACTAAGAAAAGCATACACAGCAGCAAGCATAATCACCCATGCTCAATCCAAAGCTGTAAAACAAGCTCACATCCGTACCTAAATTCTTCTGAGCTATAATTACAACAAAGCAATCCCGAGCAACACAGATCTCACACTTGCTAAACCAAACACAGATACTAGCTCAGGGAAAGTAGCACAGAAACTACGAATTGGGAGCTACAAGCTCAACCAAATCTATCCTACCCTTCTTAAACAACAGAAGGCTCTAAACAAAGCACAAGGTAGGATCTTAACACTTACCCAACAAGCTACCTGATCGGCAGACGAAATCCGACGCTTATGCTAACAGACTACAGAAGGGAGATGTCTCGCAAATCTCTCCAGCTTAACGCAAGCTTCCAAAAGTAGTTTCAAACGAAGCATCTTAGAAAGAGGAGTCCAGCGTTACCACTCTCATTTCAGTCGGAGCTATCTACCGCCGGCAATCGTATAAGATAAGGTTCGGTGAACAGTAGCTAGGGTACCACGACAGAGTTTACTCACGGGAAATATTCTAAGTGTCGGGGAACAATAATGAACAAATTGTCAGGCCCCGTGCTAATTAGAGCAATTAACACATAATAAGCACACAATCACGGAAGCTTAAAATCAGGGCTTAAAAATTTTTCGAAATACAATGGCCTGAACTTCAAATCATACATTCAAAATATTCGATATTCAAAATATAAGTTAAATCAAACTCATACCACAAGCAACCACATAATTCAATTCAAAATACAGATCCCCCAAATACAATAAAACACGGGGCATCCCACGGTTCAATACATATCATAAGTAAACTGGGACTCAGGGATGAGGGGATCGACCAGCTGAACTTCCACTCGGCCCAGCTTGGTTACCTAAAGCTCCTGCAAATAGGCACGCAGACCCAGCAAGACAAAGCAGGAAACAAATACGAGGTCAAGCCTCAGTACGAAGAGCTATCAAAGCAGATAAACATGCAACATGCTACAAATCAATGCTATGAATGCATGAGGGCTATCAAGAAATCGGATAGCTAGACCAGTCTATCAACTGGCAACTCAAATAAAGCCTCTATACCACACACAGCCAATCAGCCGGTGGAAATCATCGGTCCGTGATCATCGGGGCCCGTCAACCCATCACAGCTCGGTGGTAGACACTCGAATCCGGTAGTCACCACTCCGACGATAGCGTTGGACTTTTCGGACACGACTCAACAGTCGGCCAGT